>JARFJB010002234.1:252500-380000 GCA_036346205.1 Vesta saturnalis
TCAAAGGAAAAGTGTAACACAAATTGAGAAAGTTTGTGTGTTCGTATTTAAAGACTAAATAATAAAGTAATACCTGAAATCTCAATAAAAAAATACAAGAAAGAGGAAATTATTATCAAACGCAAGTATAAGACATAAAATTTAGAGTAAAACAACACACTCAGACCTATATAATAATAATAAGCTTTAATGTCCAACAGATATAAAATCCATTAACAGGACAATAATAAAACTAAAATTATATTAACATTTAAACGTAGCTAGACTTAAACTAACTTAACTAAATGTAATGGTATCACATGAAACAAGTAAATTAAACAATATTGAAATTCAAATAAGCTGACAATAAGGAGGAAAGGCTGGAATGGTTGATGTCACACATATCGCTAATAAGATTAAAGTTCCGATATATAAAGAAAATGGGAGATCGGTATAAGATGTCAGTTCGTGGTGTATTGCAAATGAAAGGGGCTACTTTCGAGAAGTTCGAGGAATTTTAAAATTTAAAAGTGCTAAAAGGTCAGGAGCATCTATATTATTGTGTATCAAATTATAAAGAAACTTTAAACTTAACATAATTCTTCTAGATTCGAGAGATTGAAAGTTGAAAATAGCAAGTACAGTAGCGGATCCAGAAAAGTATGAAGGGGGGGGGGCAAGATACAAATCTATAAAATAGTTTACATACATAAGCAGAAGGTAATAGAACTGGAGCGGGGCTTATTCATTGTTTGATAAAGGGCGAGTTTCCGACACGCTAAAGAAAGAGGAGGAACATTTTCTTTATTCAGAAAGTAATAATAATAATAATAATAATATATTAAATCAAAGACCAAAAAAGTGGTATAGATCAAGTCAGTACAATATGTGACATTACAAGCTTGTACAGTAATGCACAGATTGACTAATACAATTTATCGCAATCAAAACAATATCTAATTTAAGGGTATTGACGGGATCAATAAATGCTACATGTATACATATAAACAACAACTATTTTGGCTGCAGTAGTTTGTTAAAATCTTAGATACTATATACACAATATTCTATTAATATTGCTCTGAGCTGATTTTTGAATTTTTGTAACGTAGCGCATTGTTTTAAGTTCAGTGGTAACTTCTTAAAGAATATCTGAGGAAGAAGGAGCCTTTGTAGTATTAGTTAATTTATTTAACGGAATAGGAGTTGTCATTAAGCCTACTTACTAAAGCATTCTAGTATTCATCAAAAAATTCTAATTTTTAATTATACACTTGTACCTACTGTACTAATTTACATACCTACCCGTTTAATTAATGTAATTGTATATTATAAAGTTAAATGAAGGCGCCGAACATGTTTTGCTCAAAACGTTTGGAGAACTTCATCGACAGTAACTGGGATGTCTCGTTCTATATTTAAAATTGCAAGCCCATTCAATCTTGTGTTTCCCATATTCGACCTGAGATAAGTTTTTATTCTTTTCAGGGCAGAAAATGATCTTTCAGCAGTTGCCGAAGTCAGCGGTCTTATTGCCAAAAGCTTGAGAAGTTTTTGGATGTTGGGCAACAACTCTGCCTTTTCATATGCTAAAGCAAATGTTGTTGGTTTAGAAACGTTCTTCCCGACGTTTGCCCATATGTTTGTCCATATCTTTAACTCACCTTTCAATTCTGATGAATACAAGCCAGTGCTGTAATCCTCTGAGACGATCTTTATAAACTCTTCGATATCCATTTTTTCGCACTTACTAGGCAGAAGCCATGACAATTTCGTAGTTTTGGACATCAGTTTTTCGTTGAACCTGTCTCTAAATTCGGCTAAAATAAAATCTAGAAAAGGTATCCAAATCGTTTTCCTGTAATATTCCTCCGAGGACTGACTTTCGATGTTACTCCTATTAGTTTGGATATTCGTCAACCTAGGCACGATAATTTCAACATTTAGAGAATCAGCGAAAGCTTTACTTCCTTCAAAACATCTTTTAAACTCGAGATCAGCGTTGCAGCGCATCTTTTCTAATTCACTGGTAGCTTTTATCAAATCGGCTGCTTGAGCAAAATCCAAGGTATCTTCTTGCAGTTGTCTTGATAAGGGTAGTGTCAAACCAAACACAACTTCCATCACTGCTAGACTAACAAGGAATTCACTGGAACGTATGGCATATTTCAAGGAAAATACATTTGTACTACCCGCTGAAATACTCACTTTTTCGAAAAACTCCGGCAAAAATTGTAGAATATCTGTAAATTGTGTAATTGCGTCATATCTTTCCACCCAACGAATTTCACACAGTCGTTTGATTTTATGGTGATTTTTAAAACTCTCTTCGGAGAGTCTCTAACGAAGTCGGCTATGCTACCAATTGTTTCCATGGTGTTGCGAATACTAGAAATTTGGCATGCTTTGGTCAATATAAGATTTAAACGATGACTAGCACAATGTCCATAATGGGGTGATGGCTGTGTTTTCAAAATGTGTGCTTGAACACCTTTAATAATCCCACTAATGTTGGCTGCATCATCATATGCTTGACCTCGACAATTTACCATACTAAGACCTAGGTTTTCTACTTCTTGTACAATCACAGACGCTAATTTTTCTCCTATCAGATCAGTAACTACGATAAATTTTATGAATCGTTCTTCTACAATGTTCTTTTCATTATTAAAATATCTTAAACATTTAGTATAATTAATAATAATTTTTAATTACATAACGTCATTCCCCTAATTACACAACTTTTGTTTCATTTAACCCGAGTTGTATCTATTACCATTTCCGAGATGCCTATAGTGAGGATCCTTATCTTGGACACAATATACATTTTAGTATTTAATTGGCAGAAAATGTCATTAATGGTTAATTTGTTACATTACCAAAAGTAAAAATTAACGAGATTTTAGTTTTAAAACAGCGTTTTGCCAAACGTAGGTTAAAAAATACTTCTTCCGGTGCCGCAAGATTTTTGCACTCTTTATTTTTGTGCTCTTAGTCGAGCTTTCGACTGCATAAACCACCAATTTTGAGGTTTGTCACACCCAAGCTTACCTCTAACTTTACCTACATATACCTGCTTCATAAAACTTTCCTCGTTTATTCCTTTAATGTAACCAAACTAACAAAGAGTACTTTTTTGGTAGAGACCAACTATTCTCGTTTCCACGCCACACTCAATCATTATCCACCCATACTTCATTCTGTCCATTTTCGTTTTACTGCGTGCCCTTCGCAAAAATCTTATATATACCCTCAGCATTTATTTTACCTTTGTGTTTTTTGCACACTATTATACAGTACTGACGGGACAAGTAGGCTATTGTGTATCGCGCATTTCACCGCTACGGTTACAATCACTTTTTTCATTGTAGTCCCACGCCGCCCAATTTTACCTCAACCTTACTATTTGCAGTAAACCTTCTACCAAAATACATAAACTCAGAAACTTGTTCTACCATAGTACATACCCCACACTCCACTAACACCTTAGTTTTACCTTTAGATCTCTATTTTTATATACTTCATCAAGCTTCCTCTGCACTTTTTGTCGATTCCTTGTATTTTCGCTTAGTAACGCTGTACTACCAGCATACACCAGAACCCGTACATTTACGTCACTAACACTAGCTTTTCTGATACGTTTACCGATAAATATATTAAGTAGTCACAGTGACATCACGCAGGCTTGACCAACTTCCTCCTCTATTTTAAAGTATTCAATCAAGCACCCTCTTCCTAACACATCTCCGGCTATCGTCATTTACTCTCTAATGCGGATTACTACTTTAGTCACTTCAAACGACTTAAAATACCTTAGAGTTCTTTCCTATATACTTTGTCATACGATGTTTCCAAGTGTACAAACGAATGTACAGTTTCTTCTTCTCAAACTCTCAGATTGAACATCCCAAAGGATAGTTATTTTCCACGATTTAAATAATTCATTACACGTTTATTTCAGTATAATAATTAGCACGGGGTAGTTATAATGCAATTGTGCTAGGCGGAGTCTGTGATAACACAAATGAGTCAAAGTCGGTGAACTGTGGATGACCTTGCGTTTGTTCAATGCAATGCAAATGTTTAAATTACTGGGATAACTTCATATACACACGGAAATGGTTTGCTTAGAAACTAGATTACTTGACTGTAATTAAAAAATTATACACAAAGTTGGAAACAATCGTTTGAATACGAAATATTCGGTATTCGATTGATTCTCAACTTGAATGCATTTTACTGAACACGTAAAATGTGATACGCATATGTGGTTTATTTGATACAAGTCAATAAACTATAAATTCAATTGATTAGTTAAAGAGACGGGGAGTTTTGTCACTGTGTTGAATTTATTACTATTTGTGGAGTGGAAAAAAACCTCAAAATCAGAATTCTCAATTATTTTTAATTACATGTATGATGTAGTTCAAAAATAATTCTACATATATATGTTTCGGTCTATTAAATAATCAGACCATCATCAGGGGATGAACCGAATTTAACACACAATCAAATTGATGTTATTACTATTTATCGGATCAGGATGGTGTTAATTTAGGTTTTACTATTACGTTTTAATAAATTAAAACGTAGAAATAATTATTTCAATTTTAAATAATTTCTTATTGTAAATTGTATTCATTTATTTTGAAGCCAACTTTTTTGAACTAAATTTAGTTGTATACAGCGGAATGCTTTCGTAATTCTGGTTTAATTATACAGGTTTTATGTGGGACAGTATATATAAGGGTATACATTTTAACTCGCTTATAGCCAAGGTGAAAACCTAAGAGCTACATAAGGTTATTATTATTTTATTCTAGATATTTTGATCCCCGTTTTCTAGTAAGGAAGATCGAGAACAAATCCACGCTACCGCCGAAGTAATTCAGCCAATAGCCGAAACTCGGTATCTGTTGCTAGTCCCTCTGTTGTGTCAGCTTAATTTTAAAATGATTTAGCGGTAACAGAAATTGGCAGGTATTTCAACTGTTTATCTTTCATAACTAAAAGTTGTGCTTCGAAATATTAAAATACCTTATAGCAATAAGTACAAATTGCTATGAAAACTGCTTTAAGACCGCGGGTCGGAATTATGTTTGTCGAACAGAGAAATTTTGGTACATATGCAGGAATACAGCGGAGTTGCAGAGAAATATTCTCCTGGAATATTCGGCAGAAGTGTTCTGCAGAGAAGTGACGAATTATTATTATTATTTTTGTTAGTATGCTCAGCTCATGCTTATGGTTAGTTACTTAGTTTAGCATATATGGATTTGTGCGTAGATTATTCAGGAGTCCTTCTGCACTTCAGCCTTAGTATTTTCTTGTTGGTATTGCGCTGTTTTGTGTAATTGTGTAGTTTACAATCACGAAATGTGGTTATTGGCGTAAAAAAAAGAAAAAAAATTAGATTTATTTAAATATCTGTGCTAATTGGTGAGTGTTCTTTAGTTGGGTGTAGCATGCTGTGTGCAGCTAATCTGATTCGTTTGCCGGTATTATGCTAGGTCATCATCGAATAGACAGGGGGTTGCGGAGGGCATATGGAGTATAGACTAGGGTATCTTCTCCTCGGTGAGGTCGCCAAGGAGTTGTGTTAGGATCGCGGGGGCGGGATGTGTTTGAATTTTAATTTGTTTTTTTTTCGTAGGAATTGAGGAAATCGGTAGGGAGTGGCAAGGATCTTTGGTTGGGATTGTGTCGTCGAAAATTATGTTGTGTGCAAAGTTTCCTTGTAATGTCTGTATTCTGTGTATGATGGGTAAGTGCGTTTGCGTATGAGTATTCAGCGTTCACAGGAAGCGCTAGAGGAGAGGTGATTAAGGTTTATGTTAGTGTATATGGGTGCACAAAAATCCATAACAAGGCGTATGTATGTTTTACAGGTGTGTTGTAGTGTTTTGTGGTTGCAACTTTTGAGTCTACCCTGGCGAGCGCCCGGTCGATTTGCTCGGTTTCTTATCCTGTTTAGTGTTTATTGTACATCGGGGAGCCGATTGAGTGTTCTAGTGAAGAAGATTCCTAAGTAGGCGACTAGTTGTTGGAGTGTGAGTCTTTCTTAATTTGGGGTAAGGGATATATTGCTGTGTAATGACCCGGTTGAGTATTACTTTATTTAGTTCTAATGTGAATTTTGTTATTAGCCTGCAGTTTTACTACTCAGCAAGTTTTCTCAGCTTTTTTTACCCTATTCAATTCAATATCACCTCTACAATTTCCTTATTTAACTATTCACACTTTTCGAAAAATTAATGCCAGAATTTCCCCTATACGTACTTATTTTATACTATTGTGTTTAAGCTATACCGTATACCTTGCACCCTGCTTTGCATAACGTTCGACATACCTTATTCATCTCCAGAAAAGTTTCTTACTTCTCCCAATTCATTAATACTCGTCTTTACTGTTTCATTTGCTACAATATTTCACAATCTGTACACTTTACATAACCGTTTTACGTCATGATTTTTGTAGCCTATGCATGCCTTTTTTACAAAATATTTCACCAAGCGCTGTTTTTGTTTATTTACCCGTAGTCGCTCTACTACATATGTGAAACACAATTGACAACAGTATTTTTTATGCTCGTCCACACACTTTCAATGCCATTATCCTGTATTTGCTCTCTCCATACAATTCTCTCTTAAATCCCTTCTTAAAGGTTATGCATACCTGTGTTACATTGAAAGCCAGTGTTTCTACTTCAATTCCGGAACTCTATCGAACATTACAGTAGGAAAATTTTCCACTTCCATTTGTATTGGATATTTTTTAAAGTTTCACACGACCCGGAAATATACCGTTTCGTTTGTCACTAGTAACAATTTTTGGTCATAGAAGTAATTGGTATTAGTATTTTACGAAGTGATAAACCGTTATTCTGTTGAACTGTTTTATCGCATTTTGTTTATGCGGACTATTCTTAACGAGTTCCTGGTTAAATGATAGCTTTCGCGTACACTACTGACTTCGAACAAGTAATACAAGCTACTGTAAATGTAATACTTAAGAAGTTTCGTGTATATATGGTTTCGTTTTAATAGATGTGTACTTAGTGATCAAGAGCGCCCTAATTTGTTTTATGAAATCCAGTTCGATTTGCCAAAGTTGTAAAGATAAGTTTAAGAATTAAGAAGTTATTGATTCCCATTAATCACCTCCCGAGAAGAGCTTCTATACCGTCGTGAGTACGAACAGGAAGTTAGATTGACCATTTGTGCAGTGTGAAGGTAAGTACATATTTTTTCTGAATTTATGTGTTGGTGATTTTAATGGCATGTTTGTTTGTGCTCAGGTAGACGAATGAATAAAACTGTTGGTTTAAGTTTAATTAAGGAACGTTTAGATATCAATCCAATATATAAAGCGTATTCACTCGTAAATTATTGCTTGATTGTGTCATTCTGTTAATGTTACATAATATGATGTAGGTATTGCCAGATTTGTGAAATTTAGATGTTTTCTTTATTCTTTTGATGTTGATTAAAATTTAGGATATAAAATTGATAAATTTGGGCTTGTTGGAATCCTGTAGGAATTATTCCAAATCAAACTATAGACACTGTGTTTAAGAGTTACATTTCATGTGCTTTGATATTTCGCTGATTTTGTATTTTTCCATTATTATGGTTATTCTGAATATAGATGTATAGTGTTTATAACTTTAGTGTACATATTTTGTAATCCTCATCTTTACTCACAACGCTAATATTATTACGTTCACTCAAAATTTAGAAGTTTAGTTATTTTGGATTACATTCAAAGTTTATGAGTAATTTATTTGCTTGTGGTAATTGCTAATTTGCACAAATTTACAGTCGCATTTCTTTGAAGTATTTGATTATTTATGGAATGCTTTAAGATAATGGATTATGAAAATTTCCGTACTAGAGTACCTTCTATTTTGATTTTGGCGATAAGTTCATTTGGGAAGACGCTTTGAATGATAACGTAACGTAGATTATAAAGTAAATAGGTCGGTGATCGATCAGCTGTTTAGTTTTGCACATGATAGTTTTGTGAGTAGTCGCACATTTTGTTTGGTTATTCTTACAGGAATCAACTTACCGGACCGTAGTACCTGGTTTTGCCAAAAGGTGAGTAGTTTGTTATTTGTTTGAGAATGAGCTTTTCGATTTCGCCATTTATTAAAATTTTGGGGATTTTTAAATTTTCGATGTTGTGACGTAAGTTTAGTCTGAAATTGAATAATTAATTACCGTTTTGATCTGTTATTTTTTTGGGATATTTGAGCCAATCATTTTGACGTGAAGGTTTATCGAAATATTTAAGGGTTTTATTATTGCATTTTGCGGCTTTTATATGAAGGTTAAAATTTTATTGAGATCTAGGTGAACTTTGAGTAAATATTTCTGGAGTAGAATTGTCGTAGAGGTGATGGTTTTATTTTGAATGAACATTATGGTTTCCTGTTAGGCCATTACAAGATTCAGTACATGATGATTACTCCTTGTAAATGTATTTAACCGGTGGCGCCATTTTAAATTTTTCTCCTGTTTTTAACGTCTTTATAGTTGCAACTATTACCCTTTTACAGCATTAAGTAAGCACCCCGCCTACACCACTGAGATATGCCGTGTTCGTATATCCCCTTTACTGGCTGATGTTCTAACGAGTATCTGGTCTGCCACAGGTACTCGAAGAAGACTTAAAAGTTACTGATATTAGAACACCCTATAAACGCAACAGTAGCATTACTCACCTTTAGAACTAAAAGCTGCAGTGATTGTTGTCCGGGGACCACCATATAGCTTGTTTTGTTGTCTGATGTCTTTTCATGCATACAGGGTGGGTGTCTACTGGGTGGACGGAGGATTGCTCCTTAACTATTAGAGGTATCAAACCAATTTTGTGTGGTAATATACGATCATTGGACCTACATTCTAAAAATATTTAGGCATATACAGGGTGATTGACAAAATATGCCAACCCAAACCTGTATTTTTTAAAGTAACATCCTGCATATTTTTGCATTTTTGGATTCACTGTTACATTTAGAATAAAAGTATCGCAATTTGTTTCTGTATCACTAACCGTCCTGCAGATATCGTCACTTTAGTATCAAAATAGAGTTAACTTTGGAACCACAATGCGAGCGTTGTCACCACGATTTTGTTAATCTGTTTATACCACCGACTATTAATAATAATCTACTAACAAATAAATTGGGAAATTTTACGAAAACATGTAAAACTATACAGAATGATGAACTTACGCGAGATGTAATTTTTCTCAATTTTTTCAAATGTAATACACTGTATATTTTTTGATATTTCCATTCCCCGTGAAAAGTAGATACTAATTGATAATAGGTTTCATAGCGATAAGACAGACCCTTCTTGAGATATTGACGCTTTTACGTAAAAATATTCTAAGATACAAATTTACTATGAAAATAGAATTCTACAAATCAAATCAGGTAGGCTAGCTGCTCGTAATAAAGAACAACAATTGTTTTGTCGTTTGTATAATCATTAAAATATTGTTCCATTAATTTGTGTGTTTTTGGATTGTCGTTTTGTCAATTTTTGTTTAAAATAAATTTTTCCAAAGAAGAAATGGGCGACATCTTTGTTTACGGCATTTACGGCGAAGCTCAAAGAAATGCTTTGCTGGCTATCCGTTTGTACTGTCAACGATACCCAGAGAGAAGACAGCCGTGGAAAGAATGATTTATGAATGTGGCTGAGACATTTATACATTCTGGAAGTGTGTCTTATCCCAAGCGCGCAAAAACAAGAACAAATGAAGAAATTGAGTTTCAAGTTGTGGCATTTCTTATAGAAAATCCGCAAATTAGTACCAGAGAGCTAAGTAGACATCTAGACCTAAATAGAAATACAGTTCGCAGATTTATTAAAAAAAAAAACGAACTGCATCTTTATCATATTGAGCAACATCCGGTTGTAAGTGAAATAGATTTTCAAAATCGTGAATCTTTTTGACATACAGATGAACAAATAAAACAAAATCCTGAGCAAATAAGAAAATGCGAATGGCAAATATATTCTTTAACTGATAGGAAAAGCTTAATTAATAACTAAACAATAAAATCATTCTCTACGCCTAAAAATAAGATAAACAAGTACACATAAACGAATAAAACCATAAATTAAAATTAAATGTTAAAAATTCAGTCCACGCCTAGCTAAACACTGTGCAATTCGCTCGCTAAACGAAAGATTCACTCGCAACAAAATTAGAGGCGAAATGGATTGAAACGCAGCTCTAATTCTATTTTTCATACCTTCGCTTGTGGTGGGAGGATGTAGGTAAACTTTTTCTTTAACGTAGCCCCAAAGGAAGAAATCAGGGGCGTAAGATTCGGTGATCTGGCTGGCCAGTTTTGCACACTCCCTCGTCCTATCAACCTCATCGGATAATATCTATCGAGATATTGCCTAACGTTGATTGCATAGTATCTACCTCGCTATTTTCCAAAAGCTGGGGTAAATCATTTTCCAAAAAATATCTTTCTCCAGTAAGACTCCCATCCAAGAAAAAACAAACAACCACATTAAAATTTATTATACCACCCCACACATTAACTGACCATCCCATTGGCAAATAGATTAACGATTTTGAAAATCTGTTTCACTTTAAGCTTGATGTTGCTCGATATGATAAGGATACAACTTGTTCTTTTTAAATAAAGTTGCGAATTGTATTTCTGTTTAGGTCTAGGTGTGTAGTTAGCTCTCTGGTACTAGTTTGCGGATTTTCTATAACAGATGCCACAACTTGAAATTCAATTTCTTCATTTGGGCTTGTTTTTGCGCGCTTGGGATAACACACACTTCCAGAATTTATAAATTTCTCGGCTACATTTATAAACGATTTTTTCCGCGGCTGTCTTCTCTCTGGGTATCGCTCACAGTACAAACGGGTAGCCAGCAAACCATTTATTTGAGCTTAGCCGTAAAAAAAGATCATGTTGACCATTTCTTCGTCGGAAAAATTCATTTTATACAAAAATTCACAAAACGTTAATCCAAAAACACACAAACTAATGGAACAATATTTTAATGATTATACAAACGTCAAAACTACGGATGCAATTGTTCCTCTTTATTACGAGCGGCTAGCCTACCTGATTTGTTTTGTTGAATTGTATTGTCATAGTAAATTTGTATTTTAGAATATTTTTGCGTAAAAGTGTCAATACCTCAAGAAGGGTCTGTCTTATGGCTATGAAACCTTTATCAATTAGGATCTACTTTTCACGGGGAATCGAAATTTGAAAAAATATACTGGGTGTTGCGTTTGAAAAAATTGAGAAAAATTACATTTTGCCTAAGTTAATATTCTGTACAGTTTTACGTGCTTTCGAAAAATTTCCCATCTTGTTTGTTAGTAGACTATTACTAATAGTCGATGGTATTAACAGATTTACAAAATGGTGGTGACAACACTCGCATCGTGGTTCCAAAGTTAACTCTATTTTGGTACTAAAGTGACGATATCTGCAGGACGGTTAGTGACACAGGTACAAATTTCGATACTTTTATTCTAAATGTAACAGTGAATCCACAAATGCAAAAATATACGGTTATTCCATTTAAGAAAACACAGGTTTGGGTTGGAGTATTCTTGTCAATCATCCTGTATATACCTAAATATTTTTAGAATACAGGTCCAATGATCTTGTATTACCACACCAAAATTGCTTTTAATATCTCTAATTGTTAAGGAGCAATCCTCCGTCCACGCAGTTTACGCCCACCCTGTATATGACGTAAATTGATATACACCAATGGTTCTGTAGGATAGGATCAATGAAAAGGTAAGAAGATTAAGGGATTCTTTATGAGAACTTGAATCTTAGTCTCACGTTCATGCTTACGGGAGTTTACCGCTTAGAGATGGTACCGGAAGAAAATGAGGCTACAGTTTCTGCGCGTTTTGAAAACATTGTTCTGAATTATATGCTGTGAAACCTAAAAATTGTAAAAAATAATTTTTGGTAGCCATTCCATCTTTCCCGTTAATAATCGTTTTCTAACAGTTAAATAATGAACATTATCCGTATTTTGGATCCAAAATATAAATATAGACATAAAATAAATAATACCTATGGTACATAAAAATTAAATTAAATAGGGTTTTTAACAATAGAAACTTTATAAAGGTAATTATTAAAAGTACATTACTCATTTTTCTCTATTACAATAAAACATGTTTATTTTCTTACACAAACGCATGACCAAGAGCTAACATTTAAATAACAGAAAATGGCTATTGATTATACGAAACGCATTATTCATAATTAAGCAGAGAGTTGACACGGATGCCACATTTGGAAGACATGTACAATAGAACGCTCATGTATGTTAACTTGGCGCTACTTTCGCATATTGCACACACACAATTAAACAATGAAAGTGAATCTAAGCCAATTAGCGAATGTGTATCTAACATCATAAATAGAAGTTTTGGAAATGAAAGCCACGTATACTTTATTTCTTATAATGTTGATAACAATTTAGTTTTAGATAACTTACCAAACTCTCGAATTATTGTGAATATCAACAAACCAATCGAATTGGCAATAGACCGTGCTGGACATTATGTAATTTTTGAAAAAAACGACTCTCTCATAAATACCCTCATAAAATTAAGAACGAGTACTTTGTGGTATTCAAGCTTATCTCCAAATTTAAATTTCTTGGTAGTCACACATTCGGAAAATATCGAAAGGACTTTTAAAATTTTGTGGAGATTTCGCATAATCCACACCGCTGTTTTGCACGCACGAAGCCAGAAATTATACACTGCTAATCCATATCAGCTAGATAATAATTGTGGAAAAATATTAAATGCGTACCACGTTCGAAACTGTACAGAAGTTTTTGGTATAAATTTCCAAATTAAGTTACACAATTTTCACAACTGTGGCGCTTTTGTGTTGGATACCCAGAGATGGAGTTTGGCCAATCTTACTTTACATCATTTACGAAGACGGTTTAACATTAGTTTACCTGAATTAGACGTTAATTCAAGCGCTTGGAAAGAAAGAGGTATTGAAGGTCTGTTTTTGTATGGTATTGGAGAGTACGAGCATTTTGACAAAAGTTTCCCACCATTCTTCGATGACTTTGTGTGGTATTCACCTATAAGAAAAAGACCAAGTGGGTTTATCATAACAGTATTTTCAAAAATGGTATGGTTATTGATCATATTAGTTTTTTGCTTACTTATATTTTTGTGGTGGTTCATTGACAAAGTTACTAAAAAACGAAATGTTGAAAATTTAAGTGAAGCAGCCGTTAAGCTCGCATCTTTAACATTTTGTGGATGTGTTAAAAAACTTCCACCTGAAAAGTCGCTAAAGTATATTTTAGTGTTTTATTTAATGTATTGTATTGTGCTTCAAACCGCGTTTCGAGCAAACATGACTCAAGATTTCACAATAAGTGATAACGAGGTTCTGCAGAATTTAGAAGAATTTGTTAACTCAAATCTGCCAATTTGTACGTATCAGGAATTAGCTAATATCTATTTTGACCGGGAGGAGTCGAATGATTCTCTTTACTCAAGAATCAAAAATAAACTGGTTATAGTGGACTATTTGTCAAGTTTTCAAAACTGTATACAGTTACGATTACAACTGGATTATTACTTAAATATTTCACAATTACCAGAAGTCAACATTTTACGTAGTAGTTTAGTTACAGGGAAGTCAGAAAAACATTTTTTTGTCCTTAAAGGTCATCACCTAATGGAGTACTTAAATAAGATAATATTAAACATTCATGAAGTGGGCCTTTATAATAAATTAAAAGTTGACCGATTACATTATTACACTGTTTATAAAATTGTTAAGAAGTATAATAATGTTGTTATGATAACGATAGAGCATTTAGGTAACGTTTTCACGATTTTTGGTATAGGGTTAGCATTATCCCTTATTGTGTTTTGCTTAGAAATTACTTGTAATGCTTTGCGCTCTATTGGAAAATAGTATTATTTAGTTATTGATTAAAGTATGTTTTAGATTTAGTTCTCTAGTATTTAAGTATGTCAAAATGGAAGAAGTTCTTGGCATCCTTCCATTGGACGCAGTCGTGCAATGTTGCCTACCTTTCGTTTCAAGTACCGCCACAAACTTAATAACATATTGCCTTACCAAATCTGCTGTATATGTTGTTAATTTCTTTACTTATTAGTTATTAATATAAAAAAGATTAAAAAAAAAATTATTAAACAAATTCAACAAGCAAATTAAAAATTACCATGGGTTATAATACAACGGCGCCGAAGATTAGCTGAAAACGTGGTTTAAGTATTTGATAAATGTTAACCTTAGAATACGCCGCTTAGGAATTTTTTCTTTCTGGATGAGGCATTGCGATAGCTTTTCTTAATTTGCAAAGCAAATCCGAATCAAGAGCAAGTAGAAATGTGTGATATGGTGTAGTATTAATCTTACAAGCCTAAAGGATGAATTATAAATTAATTTAGAAATCAGACGTGTAATACACAGGATGATTAATTAAAAACGGACAATCTCTGACGTACAGATAGTAAACACCAAAATATACTCTGTGACATAAAAAATGCAACACCAAGATGGCGTTGGAATTTTTGGACCAAACTTGGCAGAAACGTGTAACTAGTCAAATGTAGCAATTGATTAATATTTCAAAGAAATTAAACAAAAGAAAAAATGCATTTTTTGTTAATAATCTGTTGGACCACCCCTATTAGTTTCACATTCCCGCACCCTTCTTGGAATAGATTCCAAAAGGTGGTCTATTTCTTCCTGAGATATTGCATCTGTGGCAATCTGTAATTCATTCCGGAGGGCTTCTAGTGTCTGTGGAGGATTGGCTAATTGCTTGAGTCTTCTACTAATCATGTCTCACTCATGTTCGATCGGCAAAAGATCGGGAGAACTGGGTGGCCGCGGCAAGATATTGACGTTAGCCTCTTCGAAGCGTTCCATAGAATGCCTTGTAATGTAGGAACGGGCATTGTCCTGTTGGAAAATCGGTTCCTCCGGCTCCTGGAGGAATGGAAAGATATGGGGTTCTACCAATTATTCAATATATTGCCTCGGGTGAATACCAACTGAGGCCTACTTCCATAAACTATAGCACCCCATACCATAACCCACACAGTGTGGTGCACATGCCGCTCAAACAAAACCTCACATTACGACGTTCTCCACGTCCACGTCTGACCCTCATGCGACCATCGTGCATTCCCAAGCAGAATAGGGATTCGTCACAGAAGATCACCCTATGCCATTCCACGCCCCAATCCAGTCGCAAGGTACACCACTCCAAATGTTGCTGCCGATGACGAGCCGTCAGCGGAAGCACAAAATGTGGTCCATAGGACTGCAAACCAAAAGCTCTAATTCGACGGTAAACTGTACGAAGGGTTACAGGACGTCCTTTATTTACAAACCATTGATCAACTATTGATCTTGTAGTCGAGAATCGGTCTATCAGTGCCATTAATCGGAGATAGCGGTTCTGGACCACATTTGTCTATCTTGGCCATCCAGTTCCTCTTCTACGACGTTCTTGACCTTTTCTAGACCATGTTCATAACACCGTACTATAGAGGATTGATTACGGTAAAGATAATTAGAAATTTTTCTGAACGAAAAACCATCTTCACGTAAGCCAATAATGCGACCTCTGTCGAATTCACTCAGTTGTCGATAATTTTCACGTTTCCGCACTCTAGGCATAATGCAAAGAAGAACACAAAAGCAAAAGAATTCCAACCAAAAACAATACCGAAACCGGTCTAATCTCTCAAGAAATACACTCGATAATTCCAATTGTTACAACAAGTAAAACGTCAACTTTTCCATGGCTACTTGATTATTTTGAATGAAATTTTTATCAGTTACTACATTTAAACATTCTTCCAAGATTGCTAACCATAAAATGTGGTAGTTTTAGGTTTTGTGACATGAGAAATACGAATTCATAACTTATTTTGTGACTCTCATAGAGGGGACTAGTGGCACCCTGTCACTTTAGTAAATTAGATCATTGAATAACGGTTAAATCTACAAATTTGTCTAACTGTCAGTTTTTGAGTTATTCGCTCCTACAGATAAGTTTTACTTGTAAAATGTTGAATTCTTCGTCGACAGATTATTCTTTACTCATCGTGTTTCGTAAAAAAACAATACTTTTCTTTACTTATAATACAAATAACTATAGTCATATTCTTGCCGTTTTTCTGATTTAAATTTAGAAATTAAGTATTTTGAGTGAAAATAGTGGCTGCTAGTCAAAAATTGCCTCCGTGTAACAATTTTTCTAACGGTGAAATGTTGTTTTGCTCAGTTAATTCATAATGGATTAGTATCGGCTCGAAGATATTTACAATTGTACCCAAATCGAAGACAACGGAATCACAAACTGTTTAGAAATATTTACAAACGCCTTGGTGAGACAGGGTCTTTTCGTCACAATGGCACGACAACAACAATCAATGTTGATGAAGAAGAAGAGGTTTCAACTCATGTTTTGGAAAATCCAGATGTGAGCACTTCTCGGTTAAGTGCGACAACAGGGATAAGCCAATCATCTATCTGTAGAATTTTAAAGAAAGAAAAACTCCATCCATATCACTGCACTCGCGTCCAAAGTGTATTACCTGAAGATTTACCAGCACGCTTAAGATTTCTCCAATTTGAACAAGATAAAGTAAGTGGAAACTAAAACTTTATTAACAATATTCTCTTCACATTCACTAGACGAGGAGTTTTTAATTGTAAAAACGATCATTTGTGGGATCCAAATGCTGTGAGAGAAAAATACTTCCAACATGAGTTTAAGGTGAACATTTGGTGTGGTATGATATCTGGTTTTTTTCTTTGGGCCTTTTGAACTTCTCTCTAGTCTAAATCGACCTATTTATTTAAACTTTCTTGAACAACATTTAAATGAGCTACTACAAGGCGTTCCACTCGCCGTAAGGCAAATCTATGGTTTATGCAGGATGGTGCGTCACCACATTTTGCTCTGCTTGTACGGCAATATCTGAATCAAGATTTTCCCCATCGTTGGATTGGCCGTGGAAATGAATTGGGTACCAAGGAGTCCATATCTAAACCCATTGTATTTTTCCGTATTGTCACACATGAAAGAAATAGTTTAGAAAGAACAAAATAATTCGATGGAGGTGTTACAGCAAAAAAGTGCAAGAATCCGCGAATGCAATTAAAGATAATAGACACGTTTTATTTACTATTCAAAGGTCTTTAAGGAAGCGCATTGCAGAGCATTGACGTAGATGGTGGGCATTTAGAACATTTATTTTGAAATTTTGTTTGTTGTTGTTAGCGATTGTCAGTATTAATTACTGTATTTTTTTTAATGTCACTTCACTCACTTTAATATAAAATAATAAAAACTTTATAAGTAAAACACAGATCTTTTAAGAGCGAATAACTCAAAAATCAACAGAGTTATACAGATTGAACAGGAGTACCTTTTTTACGTTAAATTTAAGGAGCTTTCAGATCTTTAACTTATTTTAACCGTTATTGAGTGGACAAAGAAGATATGATCTTAATATACTAAAGTAACAGGTGCCACTAGCGCCCTCCATGAGCAGTCACAAGTAAGTTACACATTCGTATTTTTCATGTCACAAAACCTAAAACTACCAAATTTTATTTTCACGTTGTTAAAACTTAGAAAGTAATTGAGAAAATTTGAAATAAAATTTTCCCTTTGAACACCCTGTATCTCCCAAACTAGCAACACTTTTCTAAGGCATATTGGGTTTAATCTTTATATTTTTGTTTACTATCTGTAGTTCAGAGATTGCCCATTCTTAGTTAATCACCCTGTATATTATATACATCCTATATACTTAAATTACAACATATTTAAAACATTGGTTTGGCGTCCACTTCAATAGAAAATCATAAATCTATTTAACCCTTAAGTACTAACACCCCGTCGGAATTGCTTTGTTAAAAGTACGGTATTTTCTCACCTAGGCCAATATGAAGCACATGCGCCTAGCTAATTTCATTTTAGATCAGCTTCTGTTAGTAGTTGGTATGGCCAAGTCCTTAAGTGTGCAGATTTCAAAATATTTTAAATGATAGTGTGGTATCAGACGGTGTAATAGTGTTTACGGTAGAAATGTATTTATTACTGAAAAATATAACCAGGACCTAGTACGCCAAAAAGAATTCGATTAATGGATCATAACTGTGAGGAAAGTGGTTTGACACAAGTGACATTGGCGTTAGTGCTGCAGAAGATTTCGCGATAAACAGCGAACACGATACTGAATCGGAAACTGAACGTAGAGAAAATATCCCTCTCCCTCTCCCTCTCCCTCTCCCTCTCCCTCCCTCTCCCTCTCCTCTCCCTCTCCCTCTCCCTCTCCCTCTCCCTCTCCCTCTCCCTCTCCTCTCCCTCTCCCTCTCCCTCTCCCTCTCCTCTCCCTCTCCCTCTCCCTCTCCCTCTCCTCCCTCTCCCTCTCCCTCTCCCTCTCCCTCTCCCTCTCCCTCTCCCTCTCCTCTCCCTCCCTCTCCTCTCCCTCTCCCTCTCCCTCCCTCTCCTCTCCCTCTCTCTCTCCTCTCCTCTCCCTCTCCCTCTCCTCTCCCTCTCCCTCTCCCTCTCCCTCTCCCTCTCCTCTCCCTCTCCCTCTCCTCTCCCTCCCTCTCCCTCTCCCTCCCTCCCTCTCCCTCTCCCTCTCCCTCTCCCTCTCCTCTCCTCTCCCTCCCTCTCCCTCTCCCTCTCCTCTCCCTCTCCCTCTCCTCTCTCCCTCTCCCTCTCCCTCCCTCCCTCTCCCTCTCCCTCTCCCTCTCCCTCTCCCTCCCTCCCTCTCCCTCTCCCTCTCCTCTCCTCTCCCTCTCCCTCCCTCTCCCTCTCCTCTCCCTCTCCCTCTCCCTCTCCCTCTCCCTCTCCCTCTCCTCTCCCTCTCCCTCTCCCTCTCCCTCTCCTCTCCCTCTCCCTCTCCCTCTCCCTCTCCTCTCCCTCTCCCTCCCTCTCCCTCTCTTCTTCTCCCTCTCCCTCTCCCTCTCCTCTCCTCTCCCTCTCCTCTCCCTCCTCCCTCTCCCTCTCCCTCTCCTCTCCCTCTCCCTCTCCTCTCTCCTCTCCCTCTCCCTCTCCCTCTCCTCTCCCTCTCCCTCTCCCTCTCCCTCTCCCTCTCCTCTCCCTCTCCTCTCCCTCTCTCCCTCTCCTCTCCTCTCCCTCTCTCCTCTCCTCTCCCTCTCCCTCTCCCTCTCCCTCTCCCTCTCCTCTCCCTCCTCCTCTCCCTCTCCTCTCCCTCTCCCTCTCCTCTCCCTCCTCCTCTCCTCTCCCTCTCCCTCTCTCTCCCTCTCTCTCTCCCTCTCTCTCTCCCTCTCCTCTCTCTCCCTCTCCTCTCCCTCCCTCTTCTTCCTCTTCCCCTCTCCCTCCTCCTCCTCCCAAATCTATAGAAAGTACCTGAAGCTACTTATTTGTTCTGAACATATTAGAACATATTGTTATCCTGATGAATGTTATTATTAGGGCAACATTGCACTGAAAAAATTAAATGAGGCAATGCAACTGAAGGTTTTATAAAGTTGACTGCTGATGAAGCTTATATTTCGTTATTGAAGAAGACAGGATCTTACACTATATGCATTTCTTTGGTGACATACCGCTTAAATTTATTATGGGTTCTACTCATAAAGAATTTCATTTATTTATAGCTCAATGTACGGAGAAAGCAACATATTATGCTAATTGCATGCTGGTCGATATTTTAATAAAAATATTATCAGAACAGGGCATCACATATAAGTCTCAACCGTGTGAAAACGAGGAACACCACAAGATTTACAGATTTACAGATTCCTGCTTGGGATGGACAGATGGACCAGATTCAGGAATATGACCATCAACTAGTTTAAATGATTACAGAGGTGTTTTAGGTTTACTGTATAAGATATTGAAATTCTAGGAAAACTTTAATTATTGTGACATTTAAAATGCAATTATTTTCTTGTGTTTTATTTCATGTAAAAGCTACATACTTTGTTAAAAAAGTTATTGCTATAGCTGTATAACTAATTTATTTCACAAATTATAGGTTAAATGTCTACTTATAAAATAATATCGTCTTTATCTATCGAGGATATTTTATCCAATCCTTACCACTTTACAGATAACATTATTCTTGTTGCGAAGCACTATTTCTACCAGGTAAATGTCCGGATGCTTTACTTTCTGTAATTCGTATTCACAAAACTCTCGCAATACAGGCATTCCTTTCATGTTTCTCAACATGTATTCCAGTGGGGTTAGTAATGGGAACTTTTGCAGTCTTACATAATTTACTAGACCAATTAGGTGTGTAACCTTTTGTAAAAATACTTTTAATATCGATTCTACTCGAATGTGTCTATGTGAGTGTATCTTCGTATGTTTATCGACACCATTTCGCATTATTCTGATAGTTCTATGCTTACAATTTTTGTAATTCTTCGCTACAGTACCAATTATATTGATCCATTTGTATTTACGTTGTAGGTTAAACGTTTTATACAGAGTATTAATGGTTCTGATAACACGTTCTGCAATTACAACCTCTTCTGTACTTTATGTGGAGTAATACTTGACTCCTTAACGCTGCATTAGATTAGTAAAATGCTCATTGTAGAATTCATTCCTGCATTTGTCTGCAAATTTTTGTTTTCTACCTTTTTTGTATGGCCTTGGTAATTTCCTAACCTGTTTTTATTTTTAATCCTTTAGTCCACAAGTATTTCGAGAAACAGCCCATAACCACTAATGTATACTTATAGCCCTTATTTTGTTTGGCGTGTCTTAAATTCAGCCAAATCTGCCTGCCGAGGGTTAACAAAACCTTTATTTATTGTTCGTCCTCGTTTAAAATTTTTTCGTGCAATACGATGATAAGTTGTATTATAGACATCATGGCTCTAATTTATCCACAATTTCTTTAATTGTATGTTATTTTTGCTGCAACACAAGAAAAGAATCATTTCCTTCAAAATATTTATGAACCGCTTGTAGACAAAGATCAAGATATTTATAGCATCACCACCTTTTTCTGGGTCTGTCAACTGGGTCAAACGATTTCCATCCAAAATCAACCTTGTTGATAAATAGTATGGTTTAGTGATGCCATTTTAAAGTTCTATGGGATTGGCAACATTGCTGGGTCTCTTATTCTCGACATCAAATTGATTATTAGCAATCAGCTTAAACTGAGGGTTTAATTTTTTGCATTGATACTGAACATGTGAACGTCCAAATTTGGTTGACATTAATTAATTCTTGTTTATACTGTTAAAAAACAAGTGGTTGATTTTTCAATGTATCAATTTGCATATAGATGTGATTTATGACACCTGTGTTTTCCGCCAATTTTTCTGCCCATAACACCTCTAGATCACGAATTACTTCATGTATATCATTCCAATATTTATATTCAATCGGCTTGTTTGTTAATTCCTTAAAAAACATCGCTTAACTTCCTTTAATTGTGAGCAATGGTAACAGTAAGGGTTTGACTATTTGTGTATAGTTTTTGTTACGGCTACCTCGAATTTGCCCACTGACGCCATAATCTCGCCTTGCGACGTTGGTAGCTTCTAAAACACTTTTAGAATTTTTTTATCTTTTTTAACTTGTTGATCTATGTTGGCTTCATTTATAATAAGTAGATCGCATAAACCTGGAATCCCATTATACGTGGCACCTTTAATAATCGTATCGTTTCCTTTGATAGTAACGAGAGTAATACCAATCGTCTACCTGTCTGATTTGGTTTACTAGCGAACGCCATAAGTATGATCAACAGCACCTCCACAATCGCTCTTAATGTGTTCAACGTACCTGTAATACTAAGATGTTTTTTTTTCTTCCTCCCTTTCAGTGCTAATCTCTCCTACAATAGATATCTAAGAAAGATGTTTTACAAAGATCTAGAGGAGGGTTTCTTTAAAAGAACGGAAGCTGAGGTAACAAGCTAGTAGCGCCCTTTTTTAAGTCACCTAATGAGGGTGAATCGAAGCCTGGAGTCCTTCGACGTGATGGAACTTAAGCTAGCGGGCTAGTGCGGGTAGTAGCGTGTTTTCATGCAAATATCAACAGGAGTGGTTTTTTGGGTTTAATGTCAATGGTTTCCTTCTTAAGTGTTTTAATTTTTTTATCTGGATCGATTTTATTTATTATTTCAGTTAGAGGTTCTATTGTGGGCTTATAAATACTTTCAAATGATCTTTCATTATCAAAGCGAGCAGTTTGAAGACGGTTGTATTTCTGCTGTTATCTATCTTATGAGTTTGAATAATTTTTTGCTTTAGCATGATTCCATTATCTATTATAGCTACACGGATTGACTGAATAGGCACCGGTTTACCCTGTTTACACTAAATAGGAAGCTGTTAATACCTAAACAGATCCAGTAACTACTAAACTACAGAAAACAGTTTAAGGTATTATACAACGCACCCAAGATAAGGATGAACAGCATGGGTGTCTTGAAAACGGTAAGAGATGCAAAGGCGGTTAAATTAGAGAAAAGTTGCATAATTTAGGGAATGTTCACATGTAGTTTGCAAAAGGTCAGTATTGTTTATCGTTTCCGAGTTTTGAAACAAAATGCGATCTTTGGGTTTTTCTTTTTTTCGTAATTCCTTAATTTATTTTATAAGATTTTTAAATACCTAAGGTATTTTTTCATTGTCACTTTCTAAATTCCACTAGATGACTTTTTCAAATTTTTTATTCGACGTTTCGTCTCCGAGAAACCATCATCAATTTATTTTTTTTATATCACCGCAACCTACGAAACACCCTGTATTCGATAGTACTTTTTATTACGAATTTAACCATGTATGACATATTATGGTTTTGAAGCTAATTTTTAAATTCTGATTAATATTAGTATTTGATAATATTTTTTTTTGTACAAATTTAACAACCTATTTAATTAAAGTTCAATCATTACAAAAACTGTTCAAATAGGTTGCCGTTATTTTCTAGACACAGTAAGCTCTCTTTACTGAAGAATTTAAAACACGGTCTAGCATGCCTGGCGAAATTGTGTTAACTGCTGCCATAACCGATACTAACAACTGCTCTTCATTTTCTAAACTCACATCATACACTTGGTTTGTCAGGTAACCCCACCGAAAAAAATTCAACAGACTTAAATCGTTCCAATCCATTTTCCTGTGAACCGCAATGACAGATAGACCTGTACATTTCTTTAGTTATGTGCTGGGGCACCATCTTGTTGAAACCAACAGTTGTTAACACGTGATAGAGGTAATTCATCAAAGACATTTTCCAAATCAGTCCTTAGCAAGTTCATACAACGTTCGGAATTTAAATTGTTATGGTAAGTAAAAGGTCCTATTATTCTTCGTCCCAAAATGCCCATTCACATATTAACTCCAAATCTATGTTGATGTCTTGACCTTTTTTTAAATAAGGATTTTGTTTTGACCAATAATGTTTTGTTACGTCGCGTCGGTTGAAAATTCCATTCTTTGTTATCATGCTTTCATCTGACCAAACTATTTTAAAAGGAAAATTTAGATCTTCGTCACATTTTCTAGTATACCATTCGCAAAAACCTGCTTGCTGCCCCTGATCAGCTGGTCTCAGACCCTAACAAACTCGAACTTTATATGGATGAAACTTACTCTTGTTTAAAATGAATTGTGCTGTACCAGTACGATGTTCAACTTGTCTTGTCGATATTTCACGGTTTTCAACAACGGTTTGTAAAACGGTATTAGCTTTTTTGTCATTAGATTGTTTTTAACGGGATAAAACAGGTTTTGTACATGAACCAATTTTTTTTAAATTAGATTCCAAACGTCTAGAAATTGATTTACCAGGTTGCCTTCGTTCAGGATATTTATCCAAATGCATCAGCTCAGTAACTACGAAATTTCTGTCGGACAAGATGTAGCATGGCAACATATCGAACTTTGCTTCATTTGTAAATTTTCGTCTTTCCATAGATACACTTATTGATTAATTATAATTATAAATTAACTAAACAAAACAAAAAAAAAACAACCCGAAGTAATGGTGATAAGTAAAGATAACCTAAAATACGTACAATTCAAATAACAACAATCTCAACGCAATGAAACTAAGTTAAATAGTTTTCAACAAAATGTTAAACAAGTGTAATTTTATCAAAGCCTTCTAATATTAACTGATATCGCCTGAAAAATGGAAAAATGAAAATCCGAATTTTTCAGCTTAAGAACCATAATGGTTAAGTTCGCAATAAAAAGTAAAAGTAAAAAGTAAATACAGGGTGTTGATGGTTTCTCAGAGACGAAACGTCGAATAAAACGTATGAAAACGCCATCTAATAGAATTCAAAAAGTGACAATGAAAAAAAAGACCTTTGGTTTTTACAACTCTTTTAAAATAAATCAAGGGATTACAAAAACAAAGAAATCCAAAGATCGCATTTTGTTTTAAATCTCGGAAACGATAAACAATGAACTTAAAACTTTTCTCTAATTTGACCACCTTTGCATCTCTTACCGTTTTTAAGATTCCCATGCTGTTCATCCTTATCTTGGGCACGCTGTATATCCATCAAACCTTTTCCTATAGCGACCATTGTTAACTTCAGCCTCCATTTATGGCCATGAATCCAAACGGGTCTACCAAACACTTTGAACACTTATCCCTAAATAAATTTCATGCTTATGGTAGATTCATATGTTCCTCATACACGTGATATAGGTTTGTATCGTCTTGCTGAAATATCATTATGCCTATCTATAAAAAATATGTTCTTATCTTATTTTGCTTTTCACAAGCGATATCTTTAAAATTAAAATAGAACTTGATTTTGCACAATGAGGCTCAATCACATTTTGATTATCGCTGAAGGTTGTAACAACCCATTTTGAGTTGTATTAAAATATACCGTAATTCATGTTCTTCGTCATATAGTTGTAAATTTAAGAAAAATTTGATTGATTTATAAGTATGTGGTAGATAACTTAATTTGCATTTTGGTGTAGCTTAAGTGCATATCTTCTTTATACTTCCACTTCTTTAAATTATTTTTTTCTGCTCAATATTTTCGCGCAACGCGTCATCGTTGACTTAATTTTTTGCGTAAATCTTTTCGCGCACGGCTATATCACCAGATATTCGGAGCGTCCATTTTGTTCACTTCTTGTGGTACGCTGTTAGATGCAGAAAGCCTTTTTTTGGGTTTCCCCCTAAATTTTGTGAAAAGTGCCATTGATTTGATGGCACTTTTATTACTTTGACTTTTACTTTTATTACCTTAATTACATTTTAATCACACGTTTAATTCTATTTTTACGTACGCTTTCATTTTATGATTGCAATTTTGCATTCAATGCTATCTAAACTTTGATCACAATTTTTATTGGAAATCTCAAGAAAATGCAATAAACGGATTATTCAATTTCATGAAGATACATTTATAAGAAGGAAAATTCCATTTTGGGTGTGGTTTATAACAAACAGCATTGTTATTTCGAGATATTGGTGCAAAGATGACATCATATTGGTTTACATTTACGTAATCGTTTAGATACCAGAGGTTATTCAAAAGTTTGTGTACAAAAATTTTTTAAACACCTAATAATTTAGTAATTTAATCTACGCCAGTGTCATTATGACATATTTATCATCTTCATTTGGGTGTCATTATGGCTTTCATAATAGCACCCAGTGTCATTATGAACTCATAATAACACGCAAATTTTAAAATAAAAAACAGACAAAAAGAAAGTTAGTTACTACTTTTGCTTATTATTATTCAGTATAAAATCTTTACTAACATTTATTTATTGTAAACATTAATTATAAAGTCTGTACAATTTGTTAAATTTAATCCAGCCGAAGACAAATGAGCTGAATTTGTAGAAAGAAACGTTTTTTCCTGAGTGCTTAAACTTGTTGAAGAGCCATCAGTACATGAAACTCCACCCAAAATGTTAGAGGCCACTTTCTTCTTATTTTCTTTGGAATCTTCTATATAGCTTTCTGCCACTGTGTTAGAGCGCCAACCACCATGCCTCTTAACAGTTAACATATCTGCTCCTGAATCTGCAAGCAACGACGCAGATGATCTACGGAGAGTGTCCAGTATATTGTTGAGGACTTGGAAGACTCAGAAACGATGCTATATTAAATGGAATTTTCCCAAAAGTATTAATGCCAACTGGCTGCTTAGTGCATTTTCCATTTCTATACCCCACAAATAATCGAGTATGAGCTGTGTTGCTTGGTCTCATCGCTATATATCTTCGAACCATTTCCACCACATTAATTCCTTCAACATTCCCTTTTGTAATTTCTTGGTATCTTTGTTTTCGTAAATGGAATAATAATGTGAATGCATTGTCCTTCATCTTTAACATCCTGTAAGTGCAGATTTGTCTACTCATGTCGCCTGCAGGCACCCGCAAGTCCCACTATTAATGCAACTTTCATCATAAAATAAGTTCTATCGTCAGCTCCCAGCAAAAATTTTTTTATATCTTCTTTTGTTAAAATTTTAGATTTTTTTGATCGAAATCCTTCTGATTTTCTTTTTAGAAATGCAATTAAATGGGCGTACTTACTAATATCTATATTTTTCTTCATTGATATTATTGAACGTAGCATAGAATAATATACCCAAAGAGACGAAGGCTTGCTATGTTTTGAAAGATGTTCAAAATATGCTAGAAGAACCTTTTCATTGCTGCTATTCTTGATTCCTTTCGCTTTACACCAATCTTCAAGTTTTGCATAGGTTTGCTCATACGTCTGTCTTGATTTTTCGGGAAGTAGGGAATTGACGACGTTTTGCGCAATGCCTTCGATATCCGAAGGGACACTCAGAATCAGAATCACTCATATTAATACTTTTTTCTATTAAATTGGATGTAAAGCACAAAAGTGAACGCAAATAATGACGTCAAAATAAAAATTGCAACAATCAACAAGCGCGGTTACTATAACATCGACCAATATAGGCACTTAATAATTTTGAATTTTTATTTACAAAAACGTTTCTGATATTGTAAACAAATCGAATCTATGCAAAGAAAATCTATTTGGACTGGCGTAGATTAAATTTTGAATGATACACGTTCGATATGAACTTCATAATGAAACTTGTGTAAATAAACCACTCGGCTAATGCCTCGTGGTTTAACTTTACACGCGTTTCATTATGACGTTCATATCGAACTAGTACCATTAATAACTATAAGGTTATTACAACTAGTTTTTAAGATATATTTTATATAATTCTAAATTTTACATGTTAATAAACATAGTTTGTATATTTTCTATTTTTACATTTTAGTAAATTTTTATTGTAAACAACCTCGGTTTAGTTATTCCGAGCATAATCAAAAAATAACTTGGCGTCCGAGATCATTTTTATTAGTGTTACATTGCTGTTATTATATTGATGTTCAGTGGAAGTAATCGAGCAGAATTTGTGGTAATTAAGCAAATCAAAAGATTGAACCACCCTACGTTAATCTACCGACTGGGACAAAGGCATTATTTTTGGTGAATGATTTGTATCTTCAGTTAGTTTAATGACTTGTTTTGGAGAACTTTTACAATTATTTCTTTATTATATTATTTAAAACACTTTTATACCATTACCATTACCATTCATTTATTCGTGGTGCATTTAAACCTCTATTTATAAGGTATAGTAACCTATATCCCTCATTAGAAGTAAGATTTCCTGTAAAAGTTTACATGTATACATGTTTAAAGTTCAAACCATTTTTTTCTGTAAGCAGACTATAATTAAGCTTGTTTTGCCATTTCAATTTCCAATATGATACCTACTGTTGAGTTTTTTAAGGATTAATTTTGTTTATATAGTAGTCCATTACAAATACTAGACTTGATTTGAATTCAAAATAGTTGAATAATGCATATTTACCTAAGCAATCACATATGAATTTCAAAATATTGTGATAGGCAGATATACACTGTGTATCAGCCAAATGGAGTAAATTCAGTAATAAATAAATGGGGGCGTGTTTGAAAAACTACTCGGACATGTCGATTAGTATGTTTAGTTGTGCATTATTTTCAACAAAAACTTTTTATACAGGGTGTGTCACGAGACAGTGCCCAAAACCGACTTACTTTTTTTAAATGCAACACCCTGTATATTATTCAAATTTTGGATTCTTCAGAAAATTTTAGACATGCGACATGTACATTGCCTTATACTTGTCTTCAACTGTTTCAGAAATATTAAGTGTTTCCAGATTTATTGCAAAAACTAACATTAACAAAAAAAAATTATTTTATTACAGAAATTCGCTATAACGCACTAAATAACTAATAAATGTTTATTTCTTGATCATGTAAAAGACAAAAAAAAATACATTAATGTCAATGTAGGACATTTCCAAATTCTAGAGCTGATTAGATTTTGGGAGAAATTCAGTTCGGGGAGGGGGGTCTATTAGGAGCAGTTTTTGGTTTTTATAAAATATTGTTGCGGCAGCTGTAGACTTCTAAGGTATAAAATACCAACTTGTAGACCTTAAACGATGCTAGGTAAGATTGACTTACTTTACCGTAATCTGTAAAATCTATTTCGGTTACAACCTGATCTTTATAAGGTTGTTATTATAAATCATAAGATCAATCTGTTCAAAATGTGTATTATGTATTGCTGCAAATATTGTCTGCGAATAAAAGCATATCTCAGTATGTGAAGGAAAGGCCCCAAGGAGGTGGGCGGGTTATTTGAACTTTTCCAAGTTCATTCAGCCACAATCATGGATTCCCCAGCATAAATGTATACATTGTGTGGTCAGGATAGGACCGGAAGAAACGGAGTTTGGGTTCTAACGGAGAAAATACTACCCCAGTATTCACCTAGGTAGCCGCATATGGTGTGCATATACGCAGTGGCCATGTCGCTACATGTGTATGAGGAAAACCCCCTGAACAATCCTCATACAAGGTAGACGGTAACTGGAATCGAACCCATTACCTCCCGTATTTCAATTAAGTTAGATAAGGAGCGACATATCTGGGAAATTTCATCTAATTGATTTATTCCTCATTGGAGAATAATTCTTTCTAATTTTATTTTGAGATTGAAATTTGAAGTGGTTTATTCTCAACTTGTAGTTAGTACAATATAGCTTGAATATTTTAAACCACAAAACTAATAATGTGATAAAAATTAATAACTTGAAATACAGCGTGGAGAGGGGGGCTTATTAAAAACAGATTTTGGTTTTTATTAAATATTTCGGGAACAGCTGTACATTCCAAAGATAAAAAAATAGCAACGTATAGACTATAAATATATCGTTTAATTATGTTATATGCAATTTTTTCATACGACGCTTAATTTAGTGGCAAAGTATTTAGGAATTTAAGCATTTTCAATATTTAAATAACGATTAATTTTATAAGTAAATGTGTAGACATATTTTATAAAGAAAATTTTAATCTTGCATTACTTTTATTTATAAAGTTTCTTAATATAAAGCAAGGCTAAGTCTAAAAATTAATTAAATAGGATTTAAAATGCTTGTTAATTTATAGAAACGAGTGCTTTTGCTACATACATCTGTATGTTTATTATTCTCTATGTGACATGACATAGCTTATTGGTTTTGTTTTTGTTTCCTATCGTTGTGAACGTATTAGGACTGGGGATGCATGATTATCCCAAAAAATCTATTATCAAATTTGTTTCATTTCTTTTAATTTCCATGTTCTAGGTTGGAAGGTCTGATATTTTAAGCTATTTGATTTGATTTTATCACCTTCGCTATCCTCGCCATCTAAACCATAGGTGCAATGTGCGCCATTTTAACAACATTAGCTTTTTGCGTTAGCTGCATTGTTTAAGTCATCTACATTATCAATGTCAGTTAAGACATTTCCGTTATCTTCGTAACCTTTATCACCCACATTACCAATGCTAATTGCGCGTTCTGCACCATCTCCGCGCTCCACACTATTCCAGCTATTTATACATGACTCAGTGTATGTCATTTATGTCGCCTACCTCATATACGCTATCTACGTGTGCGACAGTTATAATATAGGAGGCGGTAGATTGAGACTTTCCGTCGATGACGTCATGTATGTTAGACGTCATCATTTTGGCGCCATACTACTGTAAACCCCATACACTGTAAAACATAGCAAAAGTAGATTAGATAAACAAAACTACAGTAACCTAAAAGTAGATTAGATAAACAAAACTACAGTAACCTAAAAAAAAAATGTATGGCCGGGGATTCGAACCAGCACCAAAAGCGTTGCAAGCGACTCCGCTTCTACGACATCACCAGCGCTGTAGCAATTTGACATTGAAAGTGATATTTAAACCATTTTTAAATATTCGTATTCATGTAGATAAGGCATATGCGCATAAAAGAGCGATGATGACATCACATTTCAGTTTGAAAGTCTCAATTTACCGTCTTTTTATAATATGGCGAATACATAAAAGAGTTTTAAAGTTTGGCTTATGTGTTTAAATGTAGCCTTAATATGAGAAAAATCTACATTAAATAAAAAAAAAGCAACAGCATTAAGTAATTGGTTTTAATAATAAAGAAAGAGAAACGTGGCGAATAGTATAAATCCTTTAATTTAATGTTTGTCCACCAGATAGAGAGATCTAAATTTCAATGTGCGTAAAATGCAAGCTGGAAGACTTTAAAGAGTCAACGTTGCTGAGATTGAGTCACATATACACCGACAAGCGCTTTGGTTGTTGATCATATAAATCTTTAATCCTAAAAAAAATTATTAAAATATGTATAGAAATATTGATTTAACGGACCGCGTAAGAGTCATTTTCCCAAGATCATTAGCCGATAAATAAATGTTAAAATCTCTTTCTAAGATTTGCTTTAAATTAGAAGAAGCTATGGAGTCGATTCCTAATTCGTTAAAAGTAGTATGTGGACTGACTGTTTTTAAATCATTAATACCTGTGAAAAGATTATTTATTCTAAAAGGTCTTTGTTCACAGATTCAAGTTTTGTGGTAGTGATACTTTGTCAGTTTCAGAACTGTATTTCTACACTGTTTTATAGCATTACTCACCTAAAGTTGTTTGGATAATCTTTAAAATATTCATGTCGTCCGTTGGTTCAAAATGGGTATTCCTTTCAATGGCGGAAGCACATACAATTGTTTCGTTTTGTGTTAAGAAGGTATTCAAAACTGAAAGACATGATTTAATCGACATCTGTGTCATACTCCCAATTCGAAACTCGTACTTTGATTGCATTTGCATTTCAGCGACAGCTCCAACCTAAGGAAAAAAAAATTATTTTTTTGCGTATGTTTAATCATCTTACGTCCGAAATAATTCCCCATTGTATTGCAAGTGCTGGTAGTCCATCAGCTTGTCTCTGCTCACAAATTCTTTCCATAATAGAATTTGCCATTCCGTAATTTGTTTGCGATGCATTACCCTTTCCAGTAGAAGAAGAAGAGAAAACGACAAAGTACCTAAACAATATTAGTATACCAAGAAAGAACAAGCTTCAGAGTTTTACATTTCCTGTTATAACAAGACACAAAAAAATTTAAAATTTACTTTAATTTTGGACATAATCTTCTTGATACAATATCCAGCTGACGAGTTGCAGCTGATTTTGGTTTTAAAACACTCTCAAAATCTTCTGGGTTTAAATTTTCAAATAGGTCATCTTTCAGTACCATTCCTAAGTTAAAGACACCATCAACTGGGCCTAATTCGTTTGCTTTATTAATGATTTCTTCACAATTTTGTCTGTTTGAAACATCTTGAGTTAAGACTACAATGTTTGTTTTCCGCAAAGTCCATTCTCCATAAGTTGTATTAGGTAAGTACACATTTTTTTTAAGTTTTTGTTATTACTCAATTAACATTGCTTGATAAACCGTCTGAATGCCCTTTCGTGAGAGTAAAACAATATTTTTAGCCCCTTTATTAACAAGCCAGTTAGTCAACTCTAATCCAAAACCACCTAATCCACCAACAATTATGTAGGAAGCTTTAGCTTTGCAGCAAAACCTGAAGAATACAAACTGAGTGTGTAGAGCACAACTGAATGTTGTATTATAAACCTGGGTATAGCGTCAAACGTTTCTTCTTGATCTCCTTTGATTTGCACAATGACTTTACCTATATGTTCACCTTTTGATATTAACTTAAAGGCACTTGCAACTTGGTTCAAATTAAAAACCGTACGGTTAAGTGGTTTCACATACCCTAGTGTGAGCCCACTTTTCAATTCTTCAACTGCAGCATTATAAATTTGACAATCGTCTAGATAAGATGATTGGAACACAATTGCGTGAAAACTACGTCGTTGATGAATAGTTTGTAAACAAAATACGTTATTTTGTAAAATATCAGATATCCCACACTCCAAAAATTTCCCACCTGGTGCAAGACAGCGTAATGATGCTCTTAATTTCTCCCCTGAAAGAGAATTTAAAACCAAATCGACGCCAATTCCATTAGTTTGATTTAAAACCATTTGCTCAAAGGAACAATCTCGAGAGTTGCCAATATGGGTAGCTAAATATTAAGTTAGCGTGTAGCCATTTTTAGATTAGTAACTTACCTGGTATTTCTGGAAATTGCTTTAAAATAAATTGCTTTTTTGCTGTACTTCCAACAGTAGTAAAAATGCTGCAATTGTAATGAATAGCGATGTTTATTGCAGCTTGGCCAATGCCACCACTACCACAATGAATTAGAATGCTTTGATTTTTCTTTAGACGGCCTATAATAATTAAAGCTTGAATAGTAGTTAAATACACACACGGTACTGTAACAGCTTCGTCTAAAGTCCACTCATCAGGGACATCAAACAATACACTTCGTGAAATATTAACTGTATTGGTTAGTGCAGAGGTATTCGAACAACTCATATAACGTTTACCACTAAAAAAACCAAGATGGTTTAATTGAATTTATAATACAACAAACCTCTGATCTTTTCCCGCAAATTCAAATCCGAAAGGATGGCTTTCTGTGTTTGCTTGGGTTGTCGTTATTAAACCACTAGCCACCATTACATCTTTAAAGTTAATTGCACAATAGTGAACCTTCAATTAAAAATTAAAAACATTGAGTAATGTAACAAAACCTCACCATTAATGAACAATTGTCTACTGGTGGCTCAGGTAAGTAGTCTTCAAACAAGGCAAAACTGGAGAAATCTCCCTCGGATGTAAATTTACCTATGACTTGGGCCCGCTTCTCAAGCTTTTGATTTTCAAAAGTTAGATATCTGTAAGTGCCCCATGTATTATTCTTAAAAACATTGACGATTAAACCTTTCTTCATTTGATTAACATAAAACCGATCATTAACGTCAAAGTCAGGGGCTTTATCCATTATTAAAAATAGATTTACTTTATCTTTTTGTTCCAGTTTCAAACAGTTAAAGAAACCGACCAATCCACTGAATTTTTCATTTTGAGAATATATCAATATTTTATCTTCTTGTTTTAAAATCTCTTGCAACTTTGGTAACCAACTGGTGTTTTCACATTCACTCACGCATATCACCCGTGGCGTCTTCTGCTCAATCTTTTTACGAAGTAACACAATTTGCTCAATATCTGTGCTATAAATGCAAACTATGTCCAATGCGTGCAATTCTGCACATGCCTTAATATCTATATTAACAACTTCCTTCAGTAGAATCATGCCATCATCTTTTATGAGGTGAACTAATTTCTCTATTACCTAAATAATATATTAGTGTAGAATTATTATACAGGATGAATAAAAAGTGGAACCATTGATGCTACAGCCTTGAATAATAACTTTATGGAAAAAAGTCTGTAATAAAAGTGTATTATCCAATTATTGTCCAAGATACGGTGTTTTTATTTCTTTTCTGACTTTTAACTGGGTCGTAATTTTCGTTAATAGCAGAATTTTTTGATCAAAATCAAAAGAATAAATTCATTAAAAGGAAACAATTAAATTTATGTTTCAGGCAACAGATGTTCAAACTGTTCGCTGTTCATTGCCTAACAATATGCAAGGCCGTTCGAAAATTACGTTTTGGACTGTCCCAGATGGTATTGTACGTATGTGGTCGTGAACACGTATTTTTAGATCTTCCACATTGTCAGGTCTATTTTGATACACCGAACTTATACCGGTCAGATCCGGAGATCGTGCTGGCGATACAATACGTCCTGTTCCTCCTGCCCACCTGTTTGTTATCATTGATCCAAATAACGAAAAACATTAACGGTATAATGAGGAGGGGTACCGTCTTTCTGAAACCAAATACCTTCGTTCGGTGTGTCAGGCAACGCAGGACCCTGTTACAATCGCAAAAAATTCAAATAGTTGTTAGCATTTAACGAGCTATGGAAAAATTAAGGACCAAGAGTTCTATCTCCTATGACTTCCGGCCATACATTTACTCCTTGGGGATATAGTGTGGTCAGTTTCTCCATCCAATGTGAATTATGTTGAGACTAATAACGGAAATTGTGCCGCTTTCCTGCTACATATGGACAAAATGTGTCTTCGTCGAAGAACAGCATATAGTTCATAAACTGTGGAGCCCTCATTTGAAATAGCCATCAAAATTGATTTATTCCTAAACCGGTTTCACTTTGTAAGGATAAAAGTTTTCTTTATATAATATATTTAAAATGGTTCCTTGACTAATATCGATATGTCGAGTTGCAACATCTCTAACATGACCAGTGTCTCAAATTTTTGTTGTAAATTTTTGATTAGTAGACTTTGTGCTAGGGTTTGTATTTTGGTATAAAACATTAAGTATGTCATGAGTTCCTTTTCCGTCACCGTACCCAATCATCATCAAAATTTCGATTCGTTCCGTTTCTGTTAAACGCACCATAACGTGATATTATTAGCTTATAATTATTGCAAAAATGTGGTAATTTTATTCACTTGAACACTGCCTTACTGTCATACAGTTCCCATTACACACTTACAAACAAGCGCTTGCCATTGTTTATGCTATAACGTCGGAAAAAAACTAAATAATTTATTTCGTAAGGTTATTGTTCAAGGCTGTAGCATCAACGCTCCTTACTTTTTATTCACCCCGTATTTTAAACTACCTTTCGGTTCCCTAAAGTTCTCGTAGTAGCTAACAGAGAAAAGGTCTTGTAATATTTTTTATTCCAAACTTCAGTATTTAGAACAGTTAACTTGTATTTGTAATGCAACAAATTTGTAATGCTTTCAACAATGTATGGTGCAAGAGGTTTACTCTTACTCAACTCGTCTTCAATTTCCACAACGTGAATTTTATCTTTTCTGCAATAATGTTCACAAAATATTTGGGTACAAACTTGAACTGCATTATGATATGTTAATTCAGCTTCAAATGGTACAAATTTGTAAACTTCCAACAAAACATCCTCTTGCATTTGTCTGCTGGTGGCTAATTTTAAGTTAATACCGTTTATTTCGATAAAACCTGACCTAAAGGAAATATATTATTTATATTAGTCATTTTAGTTAATTGGTACAACCTCAATGAATTATTATCTTGATTTATGAGGACTGGTACTCTTTCCTTCCCAGTTTTATTTAGATACCGTAAATGCTTTCGAGGATCTATTACAACTCTTGCAATGCCAAGTGGAAGGTACGGATCTCTGGAAAAGGATTGTAATATCCAAAACTGAAGAATAGCATCTAAGCATGTAATCCAATTATCATTCCATTTAATACATGCTTGACTTCTGTCAATACTAGCTTCCTTGAGAAGTTTGAAATGATTCCTAAAGCAAGATCAATTAATACAAAAACGATATTTAAGAAACAACCGTACGTATAATTATAGCCTCGTAATTTATACTCTTTGTATAAATCTTTTTGTAAAATTTTGTTATGACTATTTGTTTCTACTTTTGGCGCTTCTTCATTAAATATCTCGGCAAAATGGGTGTTAAACGTTCCAGTGACAATCGTATCATTTTTTTCACTTATCTAAAAGTAGTAATTACCCCTTCAAATTTTTAAATCCGAGGATTGATCCTTATGCACCGCCCCTGGCTAACTTCTGGTTACTACTAAAATGTATTTTACGTCATTTTTGTACATGCTCCCGTTTACTACTGATACACTTCTTCCGCCGGTGAAGAAGGATTATTCAACCTCTGCAAATTACTGGTTTACAGCGTTTATGAGCTCATTGTTGCATGAAAATTGATTCTCCGAAGGTGTTCCTTGGGTTTGTGGAGTCGCTGGGAGCTAGATCTGATGGGTTCTCAACCAATCCGAAACCTGTGTTAGCTACGGCAACCATAACAACACAAGGGTAAGCGCATTGTCCTGGTGATGGCTACGTATAATTCTGATATTAAGCCAACGTAATAGTTGCCTGTTACTGTAGCTCCTGTTTTTAGAGAATCAATTAATATCACTCCTTGGGTATCCCAAAATACGGAAGCCATTGCTTTTCCGACTGACGGCTGAGACTTGAACTTTCGAGGAGGTGGAGAACACGATACTCGCATTGCATATTTTGAATTTTGGTTTCTAGATCATAGTGGTGTATCCATATTTCGCCCATCATTACAAATCTATCCAAAAGTTTTGCGGATTTTACCTATATTGCGTCAAAGGTCATTTTCAAATGACAACTCGGCATCGTGTTTGAGTTTGGTTTAACATGTCCAAGTGTTTTTGTAATATGTTATGCACAGAGTGATACAAAAGTCCATTTTTCTCTACTATTCCCCTCACAGTGACCTTTCTGTCGTGCAGTACTATATCATGAATTTTGTGGATGCTTTTAGTAGTTGTAACGGATATTGGTGGACCACCAGCATGTTCATTTTCGCAAGATGTTCTGTTTCACAAAATCATAATTAACAGCACACTCCCCTAAAGTTTTTACCAAGTCTTGAATTTGGGTGAGAGTCATACCCTTTTACGAGATATTTAATTACCGCTGGTATGATTCATTTTTGCACTACTGCACTTGTTTCAAACAAACAACTGCTGTGACAGATATAGACTTGATTATGCGCATGGCCTGTGGATACATATCGCTAATGAAGATTCTGTGCCGTGAGGTTTGTATCTCCACCAGAAGTAACGTAGGGGCGGAGCATTGGGATGAACCTTCGTAGTTCCTAACCTCAAATTTTCCTGTTTTGTTATGCAACGTAACAGTGAATGTTACAGTCGTATTTGGCGTCAGGATTACTGCTTGATGAATGCGAATATCTTCAAACATTATCTTGGTTTCCTGCAAAGGAGTACCTCTAAAATTGCAACAGTTTCCCAAACAAGATGTAAATATCCACTAGCAGGAAATAAATTACGACCTTAAAATAAAGTAACAGTTTTTGAAATTGAATAGTGAGGAGGACTACCTTCAATAACGTGGCCTTCTAAGAATGCCCATTCGTTACTACCGACATGAATGTTAATATTCTGTCTGCCATGAATCACTTTATTAACAGTATTACATTTAATAACAAACCAATCGTGTTGGTGATTCCATTTAACAAGTGGAGAGATCAAAGGTGTACCAAAACAAACAGGCCGTTGTGTCTTTGGATATAATCTTTCGATTTTTGGATTATAACCTAATGCATATATTCTAAAATATTGTTGTCAGTAATGATAACAATAACATCTGCTCATACACACTTTCCTAAAGCCGAGAGGAGAAAAAGAATGCTTTCAGCGGTACTAAAATCAATTTCGTTACAAGCAGACATCGATTGAACATACGAAATTGATGTAGCAGGTTTTTGCTGTTTTCCATATAATTATTATTGCGTGAAAAATTATTCGCAAAAAGAAAAGCTTCAGTAACCGCGTCGTGAAGTAATATTTGCTTGTTAACGTACGAACACACAATATCCCCAAAACCATGATTGATTTGGTACTCTAATTTTATTTCAAGCGTATCCATTAATCCCACAAAGGCAATTTGTACCAAGAGATTGCTAAGAGTATGTAAAAACATGTCATCAAACACATTTTCATGATGCAATAATTTAGTAACGTTAATATGTGGAGATAAGATGTTGTGAATACTAGAATTAAAAATTTTAGGATGCATATGTAGCATAAAACTTTACCTGTCCCAAACGGCCTTGAAAGGGGGTAACTGAAGAAGCGATCGTCCAAAATTGATCATAGTATTACTGAGATCACCTAGATGTACACGCAACGGCTTTATTACAAATGGTACACAATTAACGCTCTTTTCAATAGAACCATTTTTCCAAAGTGTCAAATGTCCTCTGAACCAATGTCCTTCTATATTTACGCTAAAGGATAATACACAAATTATGTGATTGTTAGTTAAATCAATTTTTTCAATTATATAATTCAATAATCTAATTTTACTTTTACCTGTACAGTTCTTGAAGTAGTGATATATATTCCCAGTCGAATTCTTTTTTCCTGATTTTGGTCCAACGCAAAATATACTGAACTTTTAGTACGTCCACTAACGCATACTAGCTTAGGTAAGTTATCAACCTGTTGTAACAGATGTGTTTTAGTTTTCCTTGTCGCAACCCGTTCAAGTATTGTATGTCCATGTGAACCAAGAAAACCAAGGTTAAGTATAGCTGTTAAAGATAAATGAAAAGTATCATCTCTACTAAAACTAATCGTACCTGCAATTGCGGAGTTCTCTCTTGGCCATGGTGTTGGTTTAGTTACAACTATCAGTTGCCCTTCTTCGAGTGCGGTTACTCCAGGTTTAGGTTTCTTATAGTGCAAAGATGGTAAAATAAGGTCTAATTCCATACTGCATAACATCTAATAAAAATAATTAATAGTTATATATGTAGCAAGTGCAAAAAGCAACCGTGTTGCACGCGACGTGCGTTTGTCCAACGAGTTGGACAACACGTCGAATACAATGAATACTTTTTGCACCAGTTGCATACAATACTATTTCCACGTTCATACAAAAGAAATAAAAGGTTTTACCAGGTGGCCTAGACTAAGTGTGGTAAATAAAAATTGTGTAATAGTATTTGTTTATTTAAAGATTCTTTATTTGCCAGTACTCTAATTTCTGGTTTGGTGGTACTGACATTCATATTTTTAATAATACCTTTCGTCTTAAGCTATAAGATTATTTTTATACCCATCTTTTTTTTTTATTTATTTAAACTGGCCAACCTTCTTGTCAATCCATAATTTACTAGCGTTTCTGCATTTGCAGCTACACTTTCTAATGAGCTTTGCAGTTGTTACGTATAAGTAGCGTGCAATAATGTTTACATCGCACTAGTGCACTAAACTATAACTTTTTACACTAAAAATGATGCAAATAGTGCTTGTTTTTTGAATTAACGTAGAAAAAAAAACATTATTATACTTTAGTTATTTGTACCTTTACAATAGCAGCTAAACCAGAAACTGGTTCCGTATGTCCAATGGCTGATTTGACGGATCCAATAAATAAAGGTAAGTTTCGGTATCTACATATTGAATTGTTTATAGATTCAATTTCTATCGGATCCCCGACAATAGTACCTACAAAGATTTTATCTACAATCATGCGATATTTAGTGCAAATAACACCACAATGGTAACATAATATTATAACGTAGATTATTGCATGATGTTAGATGTCAAACGGGCACTAAAATTAGTGACAGAAAATATGAATAATGGGCAGACAATGTTCAGAAGGTGGACGTGGGTTGTAACATAAAATTTTACTGCACCTTCTAAATACACAAAGTAAGCCTTGAGCCTTCTTCCATATCTATGGTTTTATTTGTTTGATAATTCTGTAGGCTGTATTGTCTCTAATAATAGTTAAAACAATATCGATACACTAATTTTATGAAAACGGCATACCCACTCTCAAAATTAGTGTTTGGGCCTTTGTAATTTAAAACAACGATACATATTGCAGCGTCCTTTATCCGGATAAATTACACCAAACAGGTGAAATAAATTTCTATCTCTCCTTTTATTATTTCAACAGTGTTAGTGAAAAAAACTGAAGGATGACAATAATTAAAAATTAATTAGTACTTTAATTTAATGTCCGTTTCTCTCAGAACGCAAAAATTTATTTTATAACTTTTCTTTTATCCAGACCGTTATCAAACCGAACCTAAATGCTCTTAATAGCAATTAAAACGGAAATTTTAAATCAAACTGGACCATAAATTATTTTTTTTAATTGATCTTCACAGTCCAAAGTGCGTGAGTGAATAAGGCGTAATAATTAACAAAAATGGTCTATGATTCAACCAGACCTTGATTAATGATAGATCCAGCAATTCAAAGATTAATTCGTATTTTCCACATATAAATGGGTCTCAGTTCTGATCTTTGTGAACACCTACTCCACAGAATTTGATATTTTGATTGTTTTTAGTACTTTAGACAAAACGTTTAAATCTGTTTTAGTTTACATCGATACTCTTTGCCGTGATTTATGCAATCTGTGTCTTTTTTTCGCTGCCCATTTTTTTAACCACTAACTGATACTCTATTTTTTTAATTATCCCACCTCGGATTTTAATTTTATCATATAATAAATGTGTCCTTTTACTACGTTTATATCCGTTCACGAACTATTCTCATTACAAACTATTCAGTTGGTCCACCTACAAAGAAACGCTTATGCGAATAGTGTCCTTAATTTCCGCCTAAAGAACAAACTTCAGGAATATTGAGTCCACACTTTTTAAACTGATATATGCATTTGGCACGCAGCGTTAAGAATAGAAATGTATATCTTATAAGGCATTCATAATAAGCGGGGATAACTATGATGACTTTACATTTTGGATATACCAGACTTTCCAACATGATTTCGCAATTAAAAACCTTATTTGCAGCTTACTATGACCCCTAAAAAAAAAAAACTCTTGCTTTATCCGAACTAAGCAGTTTCAAATTGTAGCTAAAAGAAAAACAACTTAATCGGCATATCTCAGCATGAAACCTTAATTTTAATGCTTTATATGCGATAACCTCCCTAATGTAGTATATAATGAAATGCTCTTAACTTGATAACAACTTTTAATTTAATTTTGTACTTCTTTTCCCATATCAAGAACTGTGTGCTAGAAAGTTTACCTGCTCAATATCAAATAGTCTTTGATATACATCAGTTTGTAATAATTTCGTTTGGATTATTATAATTGTATCGATAATCAAGGTTACAATTAAAACGTCATTATCCGAAAAACACTTCCTTCCAAAAATTAATACTACGCCATCTAATAGAATATTTATCTACATACTTCTCTCAAACGGTGTAATTTAAATCTATGTTTCAACGCCGAATCACAAAACTAAATACTAAGCGCAACTGACTCAAAGTAGCAAGTAGCAATAGTTGCGTCTTTCAAATATCTAATTGTAACTGCTTAAGCTTTATCTTCCAAACTGCATCTATGTAAATGTAGAAGATTATGCAACCGAGATTTTTTCACTATAGCGAAATGTTTGATAGTTTTGCTGCGACAGGTCATGACATCTACCAAGTGCTCGTGCGTACGCGCGCTCTTGTGAGTTTGTAATTAATCTTTCGGACGGAATATCTCAAAACTTGCAAAGTTTATCGCGTAAATGTCTAGATCCCGGTGATTTTTTGGCAGAGAAGGTTATTGCAACGTAAGGGGAAAATGTGATTTTGTTTCGACCTCGATAACTCAAAAAATTAAAAAGCACTGGTACTCAAAGTTAAAAGTTCGAGCTATTACTTAGGATTAGCATTCATCACATTGTGATGAATAAAATAAAAAATGGTTCAACTTAAAAAGGAGTCCATTATAGATAAAATTTTGTACGAGATGTATGGGATACATTGTACTCCCGTTTATATAATTACAATTCGTCTATGCGTACAATAATAATGTATCTATCGGTGCACAAATTACCTTTAATGATGCTCTTGCAACAAATTTTTAACTTACCTGTACCGTGTGCTTCAACACAATCTATATCGTTAGGACAAATTTCAGCTTCCTGATAAGTTTCACTTACAAGCCCAACAATCCTTTCCATACTTGGATATCCAACACCTACGTCAGTATCACTTCCATTCGTTGTTTTAACCTGGAGAACCTTAAAGGTTGACCAATGGTTTAATTTTATGTTTTATGTATTTATATGTTAAAATTGTACTACCTTTGCATATATTCTTCGAGCATCCCGTTGTTTTTGGAGATATACTACTGAGATAGCTTCAGATCGAACAAATCCGCTAGCATCCGAATCAAAACTTTTGGTGTATTCATCTTTACTTAAAATTCCCAAACTACAAATACATTATACCTTCAGTAAATAGTACGTAATCATGCTTACTTATGAAGTTGAATATAAATCGCAGGATGCAGGCAAAGATGAGTTGCAGCAACAATAGCACTGTCACATTTTCCTGTTTTAATGTCTTGATAAGCCCGATCTAATGCATAAATAGAAGTACTGCACGTAGAATCTACCATTGTTGATGGACCTTGGAGTTGAAAACAATAACTAATCCAATGAGCGAAAACAGAAGATGTGCACCTACATAACATAACATGTTATTATTTCTTTAAGGTTTAAGGTACAGTATACCCAGTCATTCCAAAACTATTTTTAACATTTCGTAACACAAGGGGTGAGAAAGATTCAATAATGTTACTTCCTACATATACACCAACTCGAGAACCTTTTAGTAGAGTTGGATTTTGACCTGCATCAACGAAAGCTTCATAAGTATGCTCTAAAACTAAGCGTGCTTGAGGATCCATATTCATTGCTTGTTGGTAATTAATTCCTGAACAAAGTAAGTTAAGAAAATTCACACGCAATAATTATAATTTACCAAAGAAACCAGCGTCAAACTTTTCTATTGAATTTAATAGACCGCAAACGTTTGAATAGTTCTGTAAGGGAAGCCATCTTAATTTGTTATTAACCATATATTTCCCATTATACAGATTTTGCATAAAAACTTCTATATTAGGGCAAGACGGAAATCTTCCAGACATACCTACAGTTTCCATTTTGTATATGTATTAAAGCTAGACTAAATTAATCTCACCGGAAATAACCACTTCAACCCCATGTTTCGATAAATTTACTTTTATGTCTCTTGATGTCATTCTACGAAAGATTAAAACAAAAACGTATTTTTCTTCAGCTTCCGCTTGTAAGTAGTACACAAAAATGATTTAGAATGCAAATTTAAAACTTTATTGTTTTATAACTAGCATAAACCTCTTATTGTGTTTGGGTCAATATGACCCAGTAGCGTTCTTCTAATCAGCATAATTCGTTAATTTATTTAAATATTTCGTTGCTATTGCATGACCTTTATTTCATTACTCTAATAACCTAGATTGATACTAGAAAATTATAATTAGTCTTTTTTTAATGCATTTGTTACATTCACTGTGGTTGGGTCTATATGATGAGCAACTGGTACCGGCCGTTAGACAGAACATCGCGAATAAACCTGCTAAATACGGACTCAAGATTTGTACAATGCGATTCTGTAACTGCTTATGCATATAACATGCAAGTTTACCTCGGAAAAAAGGGTGTACCTCCACAGAAAGGTCAAGGTAAAAGAGTTGTGCTAGTTCTTACTTATGGTCTAAAAGGTCACAACAAAGCGTGTGATAAATTTTTAACCTCATACGATATGTGGCAGATGCTATTGGAAAGAAAAATAACCATGCTTGGCACTATTCGCAAAAATAAGCCTGAATTGCCAGCCGCATTGGTCTGCAACAGGAAAGAAACTCTTTCTTCAAAATTTTACTTTGCCAAAGACATGTCGATAGTTTTCTATGTTTGTAACCAAGATCATAAAAATCCGTTTATGATTTTAGATTACAACAAAACTAAAGGAGCTGTAGACACGTTAGACAAGTTAATAATAACATACACATGCAGACGACAGTAGGTAAGATTGGAGATTTCTGGGACACACCACATTTCCAAGGTCCCACATTTCCAAGGTTGCCACAAAACCAAGGTCCCCACCGTACCAAGGTCAAAAAAGCGCAATGTTTGACCTAATTACATATCATTACCACAAAACCAAGGTCACAAACCCCGCTTTCCTGTTCCACAATTACAAGGCCATCCGTGCGACCTAATTACATCATTACCACAAAACCAAGGTCACAAACCCCGCTTTGCTGTTCCACAATTACAAGGCCATCCGTGAGACCTATCATCACCACAAACCACGTTTTCCTGTTCCACACTTACAAGAACATCCGTGTGACCTGGTTCCTACTCTAGCCCACTTGTATGTTTTTTGCCCACTTGTATGTTTTTTGCCCACTTGTATGTTTTTTTGCCCACTTGTATGCTTTTTTGCTCACCCTCACTTTTTACCAAAATAAAAGAAAACGATATGTTAATATATTTAATTCATGTAGAAATAAAGAAGTACAAATTACATTAGAAAAGTGTATTACTCAGATATATGATTTTATTTAGGAATAAAACGTTTTGATTTAGTACAAGTGCAAAAGGCCCTCTCCACTTCCGTTTCATTACATCTGCGTGGTGCAAGTAATTGGGCATACGTGCAGTGTGGTGCCCATCGGAGATGCTCCTGTAACGTATTGACATCTGGCTGCCATCGGTTTATTCTAACCCCACACATAGGAAGCATTCAACCGTATCGTCTGCAAATGTGGAAATGAAGCCTCGTACAGCATGCGGTGGGAACTATGCAAAATGAAAACATAAATTAAAAAGTATATGATAATTGCAGTTAGAAATATATAATAGGCGTGAAAAAAATGAAAATTTAAAGAAAATAATTTTTGTTCATTAATGTTGATTAACTATTCCGGGAAGAAAATAATACTTATTAGTTACAGGTATGAAAGCGTTATGGCAATCTTTTTTCTTTGTAACAAGTATGGTAATAAAGAAATTATTGTATAATGTATAAAAGGATAAAAATTAAATTTACTGTAAATGTTAGATCATTTTAATTACAGCTGTTAACCTCCACGATGGATAGATAATCTGTAAATGCAAAAAAAAAATTAGTTCTTTATTAACTTACTTATAAAAAAAAGTAAATATTTATGATGCTATAAAAAATTCTGATAAATAAGTATGATGGAAACAAACATGTATTTATAATGTTTGCAAAAAAATAAGAAGCGCGTTTATTAATATGTGTAGTAATTACATTCATTACAGAATAAAATAAAAGGTTCAAACTTCTAATGCCATAGATATGAAAATATTTAATGTTGAAATGATTATATATATATATATATATATATATATATATATATATATATATATATATATATATATATATATATATAATTAGAGAATGAAATTATGTATTTATGTGTACTGAATTTCTGAATATCAAGTATACAAAAAAACCAGTCTCACGTCTAAATATGCAGATAAACGGTAATCATCATTGAACTTATTTGGGTTATTATACTTTGAAGTGCATGAAAAACCAGTTATATGCGAAAATATATTCAACATACTATTGACATATATAAAATGTATACTTACCTAAAAAATGAAGTAAATAACATGTTTGTTTTGCACTATTAGTAAATACAAAATATATTTGTACTTTAAGTGCTATATATTTATCTAGGAATATATAATTGTAACTGAAAATAATTGTTGAAAAGAAGTGGTATATATAAACAGCAACATTTTTTATGTCTATCATACGGGAGTTAATTTACATATTACAATGCAATTTCGACATTGGATGTAACCTCTCCATATATGGTGATATAGAATTTATTATTCTGCGTATGCAGGTGTAGCCTTGCTTTTTTGATATAAATAGCACGCGTTTTTAGTGTATTGGTTACAGTTCTACTTGAAGACCTACAGTAACAACAGGGTAAGAAATATTTTTTTATTAATTAATAATTTATTTTAAGATATACCATTTATATAAGTACATGTTATAGTTTATTATTGCAATAATTATTTTAGGGATGAACAATTTGAAGAGTGTCCTGGAACGACAATCTCAATCTCAAAAGCATCATGGTGGATAGCGTAAAAATGTGAGTAGAATAGATATTATTCAATTATGTTTACATAGTTTATTGATTAAAGCAAATTAATTTATGATCACTTTATTATATTCAAAAGAAGTTATAATATTTTGCACAAAAAATTTGGTGGACAACTTTACGAATGTTACAATGTTTGTTTGTTTAAGCAATCCACAAAGATGTGCAGGAATCAGAAGCTCTAAGGAGACACTAAAGAATATTGGTAAGTGAAGATTCATATATATTTTATCTATTGTGCTAGAAGTGATTACGTATCAATTGCATCAATCGTTCATCAAATGTTTAGAAGTATTTGTGACATATCTAGAATCATAATTAGGCTTCAAAGTGATATAAAAAGTGCTTTATTTCTAGTTACAAAGTTTATGACAAATAATTGAGTTATTGTTTTTGTTCATCATGAAAGATATATTACAAAAAATATATCTTTATAAGATGGATCAAGTGCAGAATGCAAAACGCTTAAGAATTTCAAGTGATTGTTTCTTTTACAGTTTGAAATATATATATAAAGTGAAACAGATCCATTGTTATTTACGAGTTAAATATAAAGTTTGTTACAAAAATCAAGTAATACTTTTAAATATATATTTAATTTTTACATAGATATTCAAATTCGATTATAGGAGATTTACATAAAAAATTCGTTGTGAGACATTTTATAAATTATGCATTTTATTACTTGTAAAACAATTTAAATCTTTTCAATTTCAAATTATATATTTGTGTAACTAAAAGAGCAGTGTGATAATTTTTATTAGGTAGTCGAAATCATTGTGTAGAACTAATTTTTTTTTAAGTCGTCTAATGTAAATTGTTTTCTTTATAATCAATTCAGTTAATATATTTCTTAATTTTTTTTTTACATTTAAACAGATCCTAAAGCAGCTATACAGATCTAGTTCTAATTTCTTTATTACTCGCTCTTATAAAAATTACATACAGTTTACGGTTATCTAACAAAGGTTTACAAGCAAAACCGAGTTTCTTTATAGGTTTAATTCTTGTTACGTACCTAGTAGATGCATTATGAAAAAAAAAATTTTTATGCTTACATATTATTAACAAGATTTCACAGTCTAAAGCAGGTTTATTAGGTTTAATCCTTTGAAACTATTAATAATTTAGTGTATCTCTAAATCTGGTAATTTATATTTGCAGATAATAATTTGATACTTATTATTTTTTATTCAAAATTTCACATTATGAGGTGATTGACTGGTTTATAGTCATTTTGAAGTAATACTTGTTAAAGGAATTTTATTATAGAACTTTTCAGTTCAAATATTAATGCGTTTTAAAATAATTTTTTTCATCCCAATAGAACTATATAAAAAAAAAATTATAATTGGTTCTATTCGAGTTTAAATATATATCCTTTGCTATGTATTTAGGTACATAGTATTATGTATAAATATTAGTGGCTTAATTGGATCAGACTATTTAGTAGGCTAATTGCAGTATATATATATATATATATATATATATATATATATATATATATATATATATATATATATATATATATATATGATAGTTAATACTTATTGTATTGTTTATGGAAAACAGGTATCTGTTTTGATCTGTTTTGAACTGTATTTGAGCTGGTTTTGAGCTGGTTTGAGCTGGTTTGAGCTGTATTTAAGCTGGTTTGAGCTATTTTTGATCTGTATTTGAGCTGGTTTGAGCTGTTTTCAGCTGTATTTGACCTGGTTTGAGCTATTTTTGAGCTGTTTTGAGCTGTTTTCAGCTGTATTTGAGCTGGTTTTGAGCTGTATTTAAGCTGGTTTGAGCTGTTTTTGATCTGTATTTGAACTGATTTTTTGAGCTGTACAGATTCCTGTTTAACCCCCCCCCTTGCTACAATACAACACCCGCATGGAGCCCCAATACCTACTATTTTTGATCATATATTCAATCTCTCTGAAGTGTGTGACTAGCATTATGTAGTAGGGTATTGTTACGAACGCTCTTTTTGTGTGGGGTGCGGGAAGAAGAGTGAATTAATATCACGCGCGCGGTGTGTGTGCGCGCGTATGTGAAGGTATGCTTGCGCACACTGAACACTACGTTTTTACTTTTTTATTTATTTTTATTTTTTTTTAATTTCTTTATTTTTTTATTTTTTTATTTTTTTATTTTTTTATTTTTATTTCTATTTTTATTTATTTTTTTTTCGGCGCGCGCGTATGTGAAGATATGCTTGCGCACACTGAACACTACGTTTTTACTTTTTTATTATTTTTATTTTTTTTTCTTTTTTTTTGTTTTTCTTTTTATTTATTTTTTTTATTTTTTTTTCATGCCTGCAGACGTGTACGTGTACGTGTACGTGTACGTGTACGGTCAGCAGACATTCTAAAAAAAGTACCTCCCCACGCGATATATATACCACACCGCTTCTTGTGTTAGCACTCACAATCTAACTCTGTACCTCCACGTAGCAGCTTTATAATAGTCTGAAACCATCTTGTTTGCAATTCAGGGTAAATACATAACCCCCCTACCCAACATAATAATTAGAATATTTTGTCTTCAATGTTATTTCAGGTGTAAATAATCGATTCCGTTGCGAATGCATGAAAGATTTCTCCAGGAGAGATTTCCTCCTTCGCCATAAAAAAACTGCGTGCTGGATGACAGTATCTACTCCACCACCTGGCATGCAGGAGGTTTCGTTGCAAAACCAAACCACAGGGAGCAATGTGGTGCAAGGAATCACTTCCGACGATAGCGAAGCAGTACATAGACACGATATTGATTCCTTTGCGCAACCAGGACCATCTGGGGTAAACTACGCGAAGGATAATGCGAAACATCAGGGCTGAGCAACTCAAGGAAGCGGAAGTCTGACCAATGCGACGAACCGGAACAACCTAAAAAAAATTGGTGAGAGTGTGCACTGCACTGATTGTTCAATGGATATACCTCGGTATGCGTTCCAAGGACACCTCAGAAGCAATAGGCATAAGGCTAATGACTGTTTACTAGTCGATACTGGAGTTGAAGTGATTCGAAATGCGTTTAAACAACGCATTGTGTCGTACCGCCTGTCACCATGCAATACTCACACTGATGTGTCCACCTTTATGGCAGACGTTAAAGGGAACGTATTGAAGGTAGTACAAAATCAGTTGCAGAAACACTACTCATTAACATGTAATGTTGAGCTATTTGGTTTATACTTTTTGAACAGTAGGGAAAGCACAGAACTGAAATCCTTTCTGACTAAGTATGATATTCTAAGTGTAGGGATGGTGGTAGAAGAGTATTTCCAAAGAATAAGTGAAATATTGGATGCAAAGCAATCCGAATTTCAGCATAAAGATTCTGGTAAGTGTGAGTCATGGCTATTGGTGCAATCGATTAGTAACAACTGTTTTAGGGTGGTCCCTGGTGCAATTCGTGTATGTAGAGGTAACCCTGCTTAAATTTTCTCCCACCACCACACGCCATAGTCAATGTAAAAAATAATGATAATTGCTGCTTTGCATGGGCTGTTGTATCGGCACTAGTGACACCAACGGGAGTACCACAACGCACATCTTCTTACCCTGATTTCCAGACGTTATTCAACTGGAATGGTGTACAGTTCCCTGTTAAGCTGACGAATATTTCAACGTTTGAGACCAATAACAACATTTCTATCAATGTTTATGGGTTAGACGATACCTATCGTGATGGTCAGCGTGTCACAGAGGTAGTGGGGCCTCTGTATTATACCAAAGCCAAACAGGCAGTTCATGTCAATTTATTATTATTAGTCAGTAACCAAACAGATAATCAGCATTATGTATGGATAAAAAATTTTTCTCGTTTACTTAGCAACCAAATAACTCGGCGGAACGGAGCAATGTATTTTTGTGATGCATGCTTGTATTAATTTAGATCCGTGGAGCAATTAACCCGACACGTGTCACACGACTGTAACTTCGTATATACAAAATTACCGGGCGTGAAACAAAAAAAAGACTTAACCGGGGAATTCTACGCGGAAAATATACTCGCGTTTCGGAACTATCAGAAACAAATGGTTCTACTATTCGTAATATATGCAGATTTTGAAGCGCTCTTAGTACCGGTAGATACGGCTGAACCAGATCCCGAAAAACCGTTCACGATAAAAACGTGTAAACACGAACCATACTCGTTTAGTTATTATATTAAGTGTAGTGTAAACGATACGTGGTCTAAGTTAGAGCTGTATAGGGGGAGTAATGCAGGGAGATATTTATAAGATGACTGGAAAGTGATGTAAAACGGATATATAATGAAAATTTCAAAGCTATTGTTCCAATGACACCATTAACGGATGAACAGCAGGTTACGTATGAACGCAGTGTATGTTGTTACATATGCGGCAAACACTTTACGGGCGATCCGACAAATCCGAAAGTACGAGATCACTGTCACGTTACTGGTAAGTATCGTGGTGCAGCACATTCAACGTGTAACTTAAACTATCAGGTACCTACATTTCTCCCCGTTTTTCTACATAATCTCAGTGGTTATGATGTTCACCTGTTCATTAAACAGTTAGCGAGTGAAACGGAAGAAATTACCGTACTTCAGGTTAACAGTGAAAAATATATAACGTTTGGTAAGCACATTTTTGTTGATGAATATGTAAACAGTCATGGTATCAGGGAAAAGAAATACATTAATTTACGTTTCGTCGATAGTTGTAGATTCATGGCTGCATCCTTAGATACTCAATGTATGGAGGTACGGAAATATTTTAGTAATGATAGCGACTTCAACTTAGTGAGAAAAAATGTAGTTTCCCTTATGCGTACGTAGACAGCTTTAGTAAATTGAACGACGTCACGGTGCCATCATATGACAAATTCTACGATAAAATGCGCGATGCAAATATTTCCTATGACGAATACTGTCGCGTTCTACTGGTATGGGATCACTTTAAGTGTAATACAATAGGTGATTATGCTGATATTTATTTAAAACCAGATGTGTTGTTATTGGCTGACGTGTTTGAAAACTTTAGGAGATTATGTATGGGTGTTATGGGTTAGAACCTGCACAGTGTGCCACTTTGCCTGGATTGGCGTGGGATGCCATGTTGAAATGTACGAAAGTAGAGCTAGAATTACTGACGGATATGGATATGTATCACTTTTTTAAACAAGGTATTCGGGGTGGAGTAAGTACTTGTATCAAGCGGAGAAGCATCGCTAATAACGAGTTTGTTCCAAACTATGATCCTAAACAACCGAAAGTGTTTTTACAATATTTAGATGCCACGAATTTATACGGATGGAGTATGAAGCAATACCTGCCCCACGATGGGTTTATGTGGTTACCTCAAGAGGAAATAGATCACTTTGATGTATTAAAGATTGATGATGATGCCGATGTTGTATTTGTACTGGAGGTTGATATACATTATCCCCACCATCTGCATGACGAACACAACGATTATCCGTTCTGTCCTGAAATGATCTGCGCACCACATTCACAGGAGGAGAAGTTAATCCCTAACTTGTGTGATAAGACCAACCACGTTATACATTACCGCTATTTAAAACAATGTATAGAGCATGGCTTAATTGTTACTCGTATTCATAGGGTTTTACGCTTTCGTCAGAGTCCGTGGCTAATACCATACGTAGACCTTTATACCGCTCTCCGCAGCACAGCACAGAACAAGTTCGAAAAGGATCTGTATAAAATTATGAATAATGGCGAAATAATGGGAAAATGTCGATAAACGAAGAGTTATTAAACTGTTAACAGATTGGGAAAATAACGGTCGTCGGGTAGGTCTAGCACGGTACGTTGCAAAACCGCAATTTAAAAATTTTATTCAATTCACTGATAAATTGTTTGCGGCGGAATTGTCGAAACAGGTAGTTACGTACGACAAACCCGTCGATGCCGGATTCAGTATTTTAGATCTTTCCAAAATTATAATGTATAGGTTTTTTATATCTTACGAGCTCATTATGGCAAGAATATCACGTTGCTTTATACTGACACGGATTCTTTGATTGTTGAGATAGTAACTGATGATATGTATGCACACATGCGAAATAATTTAGACGAATGTGATACTTCTAACTATCAAAATGAGTTGCATGGTATTCCTACGACTGCTTCCGTCGTTGGACGAATGAAAGATGAGTACGCAGGGAAAACGATTCATTATTTTTATGGTGCTGGATCGAAGTCATACTGTCTGAAGCTTGCTGATAATGAAGTTGTTAAGAAAGCGAAAGGTGTTAAGAAAGTTGTTATTCAGAAAGTGTTGACGGAAGTAGACTACAAAGCGATTGCGGAGGGGTCTGATACAGCAGTAATGTGTAAAATGCTTGCGTTTCGATCAACCTTAATATAATATATATATATATATATATATATATATACCGAAATGTTAAACAAAATTGCCTTTAGGTCCCAGGATGACAACCGATATCGACTACGTGATACGTATTCCACATTGGCGTGGGGGCATTGGCGAATACCGGAATTGGAGAATGCTGATCCGTTGAGCGAACTATTGCAGGTTGCTAAGCAAATGAATTTAGATTAACCGGAAGGAAAGAAGAATAGTTTGGGTACTGACACTTGCTAATTTCTTTACTATATTCTCTCTATAATGAAACTAATATTAATACTAATTTGTATTGTTCCTTTAGTTGTTTAACATATATTAATATTATGTACTAATTCGTTAGTAAGAGAATATATGCTATACAAATACTGTGTGATATAAATAAAAAAAAACGAGAATGACTATTTACTACTTTTTTATTAAAAAAAATGTGCACAAGACTTATTGCATTATATATGTATCATATAAATAGTATAGCGTACTCAAAGCACAGTAACATAATGATTTACAATTAAAGTAACAAACGGGTTGCATAGCAGGAAGAGGTGGACTTTCCTCAAGTTCAATAACAGGTTGGGTTAAAAATTTGCTGATGTAATCTGCTTTCTCTCTGCCCTTGACATAGACAGAATCTGTTGGCTGAATCAATCTCTCGAGCATTCTGTAAAAGTGGTGTGGTGGTGTATACCCTTCTTCCCATTTAATACAGTGCTGGTTATGCATTAACCAAGTAGCTTGACGACGACTCTCTGCAACGTATGCCAGGGATACGTTGATTTAAAAATAAAATGGGCAATTTGTTTCCCATTATAAATGGCGAGTTCTTTTAGTATAAAAGCTTTTGAAATTTTAAACCCTTGTACATCGACTATGACGGACATTGTATAACAACTGCCGTACTGCTTTGGTTAACGCGTTGTGTGTAACTAAACGATCGTGAAGTATAACACAGTATGCTGTCGTATTGGCAGCTATGTTTGCCGCTGTTTCAAACTCCACACGAAGAACTACTGCTAGAGTGTAATGCGTCTTTTTGATTTGAGCAATCTACGACAATCAACGGTGCAGCTGTGGTAAATTGAATGGGGGTGAGTAATAGTTGCCCCTCTCTTTGGTAATACGACATTTGGAATTTAGAAAACATTTCATACAACGTAGCAAAGCAATTGTTATCATAATTAACGTTGAGATTGTCATACGGAAACGATCCGTGTTCAGGAACACGCGAATATTATTTAGTGCACATTTATCGAATCTGCTCGTATCTTGCATGACATTATTCTTTCGCCCAGTTTGAAATCCTATAGTAATGTATCTAGGTGTTTCTATACTAGTAGATGTTTTGATTGCCCATGTATGCTTATCTGTTGCTGGAACGGCGGGATAGATGTGGGTTTCCCAACTTCTAAATGCTACTGGCGTATTTACATTTTTATCAATGTATTTCGTTAACGCCAACTCCTCTGCTAATACTGGAATGATGTGTGGAACTTTCCAATATATCTTATCTATGTTAACTTTTAATGCTTCTTCTACAGTTGAAATTACTGCGTCGGTATCAATGTTACTACGAATTAATACCAGTTCTTGTCTAATGTTCAAAATCACTTTATTGTAATCTTCGGCAAAGCCAAGTAGCATTCTCAACGGTATACAAACGTTAAAGTATCCTTGAGCATTTGTTAGTGTACTGTTTGCAGTAGGAAACCAATCTGCATTTTCATGACGGGCGAGATCATTGGACGTCAATGATACCAATCCTTTTATTGTCGACGTTAATCCTACTTTCGTTACGGAATTTACCACTATTCCATTCATTTCATATCTAATTTCACTGAATAAAAATGCGATACCGTTATTAACGAACCTTGCGGAGTTAGAGACAGTACCATCCTGATGTAATAATCGTCCCTCTACGTAGACATAGCTTTCGGATGGTAGAGTGCACATGTCTTCCTAAATGGGTATCCTGATTTCATCATTGTTTCCAAATCTGGTAGTGTATGGCTGATGGGTTTGAAGTTCGGAATTAACGATAGCATTGTCAACGACAACTTTTTCATTAACGTTTAATATACTCATTGTAGTACTGTAAAGCCGAGACTTTCCAATAATGCTTTGTTCTGCGGTGTCAATGCTTTGGGCGCTGAACACTTACTGACTCTCACCTTTCCACACTTTGATCTTTTATAGTTTGATTTGCACTGGTTACATGCACATGTGTTATAGCGCGTCACCATATTTTCTGTAAATGTAGTCCTATCGTTATGACTTTCCCGTTAAAATTGACGAGATCTCCGTCTTGGTCTACTATTTTAAGTGTTATTGTCGAAATGGTAGATGTATTGATAGGTAGATAGATGACATGTTGAGGGGACTCTATTATTTTATACCCCGCTGGTACACTGGGAAAGAACTGATGAATTATGTGTGATGTTTCACCATTCTTAAAACTACCACTTGTTATATTGCACTCGATAACTAATGAGTTAATTTTGATAATGTATCAGAGGTATGCACTTTCCGAGCCTGGTAAACAGTTTTATTAAATCCCAGCATAGGTCCTATCGAATTTTCCACATTGAAGTTAATGTCATGGGTTGCTTTCATACTTGCTTTCATAGTATTATTATTCGCTTGTAAATGCATAAATGCTCTCGATCTTTTCACTAACTCATTAATATATTTATTCACATCTGCGATTTCGTATAATCCTGGTGGTATTGTAATTTTATCGTTTCCAAATACGAGTTGGTTATTCTTTGAAGTAACATTCTGTATAGTATTGAAAGATTCAAAACTAGTCAATCCCATTACGTATTCCGACTCATTCTCAAGAAAAATCGGTGGATTAAAGGTTGCTTGCAAGATACACTTTTTGCCGGTAAATGTAAATGTGTACGACATTACGATCACGTAACGACTACTCAAAATCAGTACGAGTAGTCATATAAAAAGTGTAAGACTAAATGACCGCAGTTGTATGTATCAAAATCTTGAACCTTGGTAAAGTTATACTCAATTGTGTTTCTGCTACCATCACTTTTAAAATAGTGGAGTAATTCAAAGGGTGGTTTAATATGTCCTATGCTATCAAAATATGTAATATGCCTGTTACGCTTAATGTAAGCTGTCCAGTGTCTACCCTTGTTAGTTTGATCATCCAGATTCACAATACCACATTCATTCGCATGGATTCGTGTAGGTAAGTTATCTCGCATATATATCCCTCTAAAATAGGGAATCTGTAATTGCTCCACAAATTTTGATAGCTCAACATTACTTAAGGCGTGACGTGGTAGCTTCAGAGGGAGTTTTTTGAATACGGTTGTGATTAATATATACCTAACCCTCGTTTATATGGCTTTATGTATAAACCTTTTCTTAATGCAGCTACTTCCATTGCTTGGTTGTGTCGTTTGGTTTCGTCTAATGTTTTTGTCGCAGCTTTTGCGTCAGTTACCGCTTTTCGACTGCCACAGCACCGCCTCCTAGAGACTCTAAAGCTCCTAATGCTGCAAAGAGGGGAATAAGAGGTATGAATCCCCCACGTTTTGGTATTGGCAATATGCTGCTCTTGGGTGACATAATTTTTTTGTGTTTTAGAGCGCTCAAGGCTTGCTGTATTGTCGATTTTAAAGATGATCGAAGTTTACCACCAACACGACGTCGGCCTAGAAGGACTGCTTTGTTACACGAAATTTCTCTGCGAGAATGCTTCCTTCGTCGTGATTTATTTCCCATTCCCAATTCCTTTTGTCCTTTCCGTGATTTGCCACCCATTCCCATTGTCCGTTTTCCTTTCATTATACCAGCTATGGTTAATGCAGCTGCCCTTTCTCCAAAGGTAGCGTCGGTAGAACGAAATCTATTCCAAGCTTTTTGTTGTAAAGGGTAGTATAGCTATACAGATCCTGACTCACTTTTGTCACTAGATTTGTCACCAGATCTGGAAAAAGTCACCAGAAAAGTTACTAGATTTCAAGGTCGGTAGCATTGCCTATTTCAAGGGGTAGCAACCATGCTAAGTCAAGGCCACGTGTTGGTAACCCTGATTCTTCAAGGCCACGTGGTAGGTGTGTAACCACGCCTCTTCAAGGTCATGATTGCACGAGTCCTTCAAGGTCAATAACTAGAAAAGTCACTAGAAAAGTTACTAGATTGTTGATTGTCCACGTCAATTTTAGGTTACCTACATCTATTCCTGAAGGTCATTGCCCTCGGTCTCAAGCAGGTCTGTGCATGTTTCAAGCAATTCCACGCCCCCCCCCCCCAGTGCCCTCAATTGTTTCCCCAAAACAGGTGACCGTTCCCCAAAACAGGTAGCCGTTTCCTAAAAACAGGTAGCCGTTTCCTAAAAACAGGTAGCCGTTTTCTAAAACAGGGGGTCCGTTTCCCCAAAACAGATAGCTGTTTCGCAACCGTTTCCCCCATACGAGAGAACAAAAGCGATTCATTGCTCAGGTCGAAAATAGATTGTTAAATACACTTCTATTCTAGGAAATCAAGAACAAAGACGATGCATTGTCAACGCTTCAAAGTCTATACTTACAATTTTCAAGGCCACATGAGAGAACAAAGACGATTCATTGTTCAGGTTGAAATAGATTGTTATCTCAATTCTAGGAAATCAAGAACAAAGACGATGCATTGTCGACGCTTCAAAGTCTATGCTTACAATTTTCAAGGTCAGACCTTTAAGAACAAAAGCGACTCATTGTTCTGGTTGATTTATAAAAATAGATTGTTATCTAAATACATCTCAATTCTGAGAAATCAAGAATAAAGGCGATCTATTGTTCAAGCCGACGGTTCAAAGTCTATGCTTACAATTTTCAAGGCCACATGAGAGAACAAAGACGATTCATTGTTCCGTTATTCTAAAAATAAATTGTTATCTCAATTCTAGGAAATCAATAACAAAGACGATGCATTGCTCAAGCCGACGGTTCAAAGTCTATGCTTACAATTTTCAAGGTCACACCTCTGAGAAATGAACAAAGACGATCCATTGTTCTGGTTGATTTATAAAAATAGATTGTTATCTAAATACACTTCGATTCTGAGAAATCAACTTTCAAGAACAAAGGCGATCCATTGTCAACGATTTAAAGTTTATGCTTACAAGGTCACACCTCTGAGAATTGAACAAAGACGATCCATTGTTCAGTTATTCTAGAAATAGATTGTTATCTCAATTCTAGGAAATCAAGAACAAAGACGATGCATTGTCAACGCTTCAAAGTCTATGCTTATAATTTTCAAGGTAAAAGCACAAAAGCGATTCATTGTTTTGGCTGAGTCATATCTTCTGAAATTCTGAGAACAAAGACGATGCATTGTCAACGGTTCAAAGTCCATGCTTATCATTTTCAAAGGTTACAGAGAAATGAACAAACACGATCCATTGTTCCGTTATTTTAAAAATAGATTGTTATCTCAATTCTAGGAAATCAAGAACAAAGACGATGCATTGTCAACGGTTCAAAGTCTATGCTTACAATTTTCAAGGTCAGATGAGAGAACAAAGACGATTCATTGTTTTGGCTGAGTCGTAGCTTATGAAAAGGTGATCCGAACTTATCCGACCTTACCCGAACTTATCTCTATATAAGTAGATAAAGAACAGTCCCACGTCAGTCGATACATTGAAATCGTCACAACAACAAATTACCTAAAGTAACAAGCAACTATTATTACTTAATCACCAGTATGTGCATCATATTTTTACAATCCTGACTAAAAGTTTTATTGTAAACCGTTGTGAAGAGCAATTTGTTAAACGTAAAGAGTAACTATTATTGCTTAATCACCAGTCTGTGCATCATATTTTTACAATCGTGACTAGAACCGTTGTGAAGAGCAATTTGTTAAAAGTTCATTATTACGTGTGTGCTTCATATTGCTAGCTATGAGTGTGCCAAGTAGTAGTGAGATGGTTAATTTAACAAAGCGTATTGTTCCCTTATTGAAAACAAAAAAGGAATTTTCGAGGCACATCCGCATAGTTAACACCAATATCAAGCTATTGCAAGATATAATTAAACATAAAATTTATTATGAAACTAATGAAAGTCTGCTTAAGCTTGAGAACAATTTAGCATTGCTCAAGTGCTATCTGGTTAGATTGAGACGGTTAAAGAACGCTTCAGAGAAAGTTGGTAGTGGAATTGTCAATAAAAAAGGTATGCATAAATTACGTTGGTACCCCCTAGACTCATGTTTTAATGGTAGGCTGCTTACAGGAATTATAATCAATATGTCAAACATTAAGGACCCTTTGATATTTTTACTAAACACATATAATAGTTTTGCACGTAAGGTGAAATTAATGTTAAGGCAATCTATGCTAAAGGTAAATGTGGTCTTAGGCTGTAATTTCATGCAACCCCAAAATCATAGTATTGAGTTGAAGACTTTTGCCACAAAAAATTGCGTTATTGATATTTCAACCAATATACGTGTCTAGTACAATGAAAACGTGTATGATAAGTTACGGATAAAATTAGAGGAGTTTTCCGAAAGGGATTCCGGCTGGGCAGTACATGAAGTCTTACATTTAAAAGTAAATATTAATAGCTATGTCCCATTTAGAGGTGGTTGTTCAACTTATGTTAAAGTTCCACGCTTCATAGAAGTAAAGCATGCTGTTGTTAATGTTAAAAATAATGATGAGTTTTGCTTCCTGTGGGCCGTTGTTTCGGCATTATATCCCGCGCAGCGTAATACGGAAAGGGTTCAAAGTTATCCTCATTTTCTAGACGTTTTGAGGTTTGATTCAATTCACTTCCCCATTCAGCTGGATGATGTAAAAAAATTTGAGAAACTAAACAACCTCGCAATTAATTTGTACTGTATAAATGGTAAAAAAGTTGCACCATTTGTATTGAGTAATCAGCAAAGCGATAAAGAACCCATAAATCTTTTAATACTTTCTGCTAATGATCAGGCCGGGGGTGATACTGTATACCATTTCACATGGATTAAAAATATGTCAGCTTTATTTTCAAAACAAATATCGAATTTCAACCGCAAGCAATTTATTTGTTACCGATGCTTGAACCATTTTTCTTCAGATCGCCTTCTACAAAAACATACTACTCACTGTCAGCAACTTAATCAATGCTCTACTAGGCTGCCTACCGAAGCGGAAATGAATTTACAGTTCAAAAATTTCGCATTCCAAGAAAAGGTACCATTTGTCATTTATGCCGATTTAGAAAGTATTTTAGAGAAGTGTGCAAATGGTATCGAAAGTAATACTCTATTTCACTCCAAACACACACCTTTCAGCATTGCTTACTATTTGAAGTGTTCATATGATGATTCTTTATCCCGATTTAGGCTTTATAGAGGAAAGGATTGCATTCAATGGTTTATTAACGAGCTTCAAAGTATTGCACATTGGGCTACCGAAATAATCAATCAAATTATTCCAATGGGTACTTTAAGTCTCAGTCAGGTTGAACAATTTGAAAGCGCCACGATTTGTCACATTTGTCGGAAACCATTTACTAATTCTGATATAAAAGTTAGAGACCATAATCATCTTACGGGAGCATTTCGGGGGGCAGCGCACCAGGCATGTAGCCTAAACTATACAGACTCCCACATTCTGCCAATTGTATTCCATAATTTATCAGGTTATGATTCTCATTTCATCATCAGAGAATTGGCTAGTGTTCCCGGTTTGATTTCACTGCTACCCATAAACAAAGAAAGGTAATGGAAGGCATCAAAATTAAGTTTAGATTTATTGACTCTTTCAGATTTATGAGTAGTAGTATTGAAAAGTTGTCAGACTATTTGGAGGATAGTAAAAAAATTATTTCCCGCGCTAGTTGCAACAATGAGGAGGAATTTTCTCTGGTATTTCGCAAAGGTGTGTTTCCTTATGAGTATATTGATACGTGGGATACATTAAACGAGACCACGCTCCCTCCCAAAGAAGCATTTTTCAGTCATCTTAATAATGAGGGAATCAGTGATGAGAGTTTTGCGCACGCGGTTAACGTTTGGAACAAATTTAGTATTAAATCGTTAGGGGAGTACTCGGATTTGTATCTAAAAGCAGACGTTCTACTTTTAGCAGATATTTTCGAAAACTTTAGGCAAACTTGTTTAAGTACTTACGAGCTTGATCCTCTGCACTATTATACAGCTCCCGGTTTAGCATTCGATGCTATGCTTAAAATTACACAAGTAAAGTTAGAATTATTTACAGACATTGATATGCTAATGTTTATTGAGAGAGGGATTAGAGGTGGTGTAGCTCAATGTTCAAATCGGTATGCTAAAGCTAACCATAAGTACATGGGGGAAAAATTTGATCCCACCTCCGAAAGTGTGTATTTAATGTACTACGACGTGAATAATTTATATGGAGCCGCCATGTCAGAATTTCTACCATTTGGCGATTTTTCTTTTGTTGATGAAGCTAATTTTGAAAGTTTAGATTTAATAAACCATCCTGATGATTCGGAAATTGGTTATATAGTCGAGTGTGATTTAGACTATCCTATAGAATTACATGAGAGTCACAGTGATCTACCGCTGACACCCGAACATATGGTTCTACCCACACCTGATTCCAAAATGAAAAAATTACTGCTTACCTTGTATCCAAAACGTAATTATGTAATTCATTACAGAAATTTAAAAGTATATTTAAAATATGGATTGAAGTTGGTAAAAGTACACCGTATATTACGTTTTAAACAGTCCCCATGGTTAAAAAAATATATAGATTTAAATACAGCCATGCGTCAGCAATCTCAAAATAAATTCGATAAAAATTTCTATAAATTAATGATTAATAGTGTTTTCGGGAAGCTGATGGAAAATGTATGTAAGCATAAGGATATACGGCTAGTAACGAAATGGGAGGGTCGCTATGGTGCTCGTGCTTACATATCAAAACCAAATTTTTATGGTTGTACAATATTTGACAATGATATGCTTATCATTCAAATGAATAAGCTTGAAGTATATTTCAATAAACCTATATATGCAGGATTCAGTGTTTTAGACGTTTCAAAAACTTTTTTATATAATTTTCATTACGGTTACACTCTACCCAAGTTCCATAATAGTGCTAAGCTCTTGTACACGGATACGGATAGTCTCATATACGCCTTTTCGGTTCCCGATATCTATGAATGTATTAAAGAGGACATTGATAAATTCGATACATCTGATTATAGTCCCGACAACATCTTTGGACTCCCATTAGTAAATAAAAAGGTCCCCGGCTTAATGAAAGATGAAAATCATGGTAAAATTATGGTTGAATTTGTAGGACTTCGCGCAAAATGTATGCTTACGCGGTTGATGAAAAGGTTGTAAAAAAATCAAAGGGTTCTACCGGCGCAAGCGTGAGGCAGATCACGATTAATGATTATAAACAGGTTTTATTTGATGGTGGCGTAATAAGGCGCTATCAACACCTCATAAGATCAAAGAAACATTATGTGTTTACCATTAAACAAAATAAAGTCATACTCAATCCTTATGATGATAAACGCTTAGTAAATTTTGATTTCACTGATACTAGACCCTGGGGGTACAACTTTTAGTAAACAATGAGGAGTCTTCAGGACAGCTTGCAAGAAGAGCTGCAGTGCAGTAGTGATCAAATCTACAAAAAGTACCTGAAGCGTTCTTTGACCTCTCCTGAAAACTATACATTTATATTGAATATATTGCAAAATATTAAGTGTTTTAACTGGCGTGCAAATGAAGTAATTATTAAGACATTATTTGATAGAAAAATTAGCTTAGACAATACCTTTAAAAGTTTTATGAACTTGTGTACCAATAAAGGTTCGTTAACCTCTAATGATGTAAATAGGATTTTAGATGGCATGAATTTACTTGGTGACATACCCTTAAAATGTACATATACAAGTTATTATAGGGTGATTCATTGTGTACAAATGCTAGTGTACAAAATATTGTTTATAAAGACACTTCCTCTATTATAAGTGAATGTATCGAGACAGCAGCATATTATGCTAATTACAAGTGCCTCACTATTTTAATTGAAGTATTGTTAGAACAAAACATTACATATAAGTTTCAACCGTGGGAAAATGAGGAACACCACAAAATTTACCGCTCGATTTTGGAAAACATTGAGAAAGGTGATTCCTGCTTGGGATGGACATGTGGACCAGATTCGGGAATATGGCCGTCTAGTAATTTAAACGATTATAGAAATACTTTAGGTTTACTATATAAGATGATGTAATATTTAAAAAATACAATTATAATTTTTTATGTGGTTGTAATTCATCTAAAAGTTACAATACCTATAGCTATATTATAAAACTAAATCGTCTTTATTGATCCATGATCTTTCATCCAATCCCCACCACTTTACGAATAACTTATTATTCTTGGAGCGAAGAACTTTTTCCACAAGGTACACATCCGGATGCTTTGTTTTCTGTAATTCGTGTTCATAAAAGCCTCCCAGTACAGGTGATCCTTTCATGTCTTCCAACATGTAGGTGGTTGGGTTAGTAATGTAAAGTTTCACAATCTTGAATAGTTCACTTGACCAATTGGGGGTGTATCCCTTAGCGAAAATACTTTTAAACTTACTGATTCGTACTATGTCACCCACACAATAACGATTGTTATCAACTATTTTTATGTGAGTGTAAGCCTCTAGCTTTGTATGTTTACCGACATCTTTGGGCTTCATTCCTGTAGTTCTATGCTTACGATTGTTATAATCCATCGTTATGGTGTCAATTGTATCAATCCATTTATATTTACCCTGTAAGCTGAATGACTTATACAGAGCAGACTTAACGGTCCTGACACTCGTTCCGCAATTGCTGCCTTCTTTGTACTATAGGTGGAGTAATGGTTGACTCCATAACGCTGCATTAGTTTAGTGAAATGGTCATTGTAGAATTCTTTTCCTGCATCTGTCGGCAAATTGGAAGGTTTTCGACCCGTTTTGAAGATTGTCTGCATGGCCTTGGCAACTTCCAAGCCCGTTTTCGTTTTTAATCCTTTGGTCCACAAGTATTTCGAAAAACAGTCAATAACTACTAAAATATACTTGTAGCCCTTATTTTGTTTGGCATATGTGTTAAATTCGGCCAAATCTGCTTGCCAGAGGTCATCATATCCCTTAATTATTGTGCGCCTTCGTTTAAAATTTTTTCTTGCGAGTTTGTGCAATTCATTGACGAGTTGTAATTTGGACATGATCTACAATTTCTTTAAGTTGATGTAGTTTTTCCTCCAACACTAGATAAGCGGTAAAGTTCCCTTTAACAGCTTTCTGAATTGCTTGCAGACAAAAATCAAGGTATCCTTTACTTATAGCATCACCATCCTCTTCCGGATCCGCCAACTGGGTCAAACGGTTTCCATCCAAATTCAACCTTGATGATAAATAGTATTGCTTGGTGATGACATCTTGAGGATCTATGGGGTTGGCAACATTGCTGAGTCTCTTATTCTCGATATCGAATTGATTATCATCAATAAGTTGAAACTGACGGGTTAATTTCTTAAATTGATACTGGGCATGTGACCGTCCAAATTTATCAAGAGGCATTTTAGTTATGATATATCGACATCAACGCATTCTGATTTATATTGTTCAGAAAACTAGTGTTTGGTCTTTCAATGTATCCATCTTCATACAATTCCTCTACAATTGATATTATATCATTTACGACACCTGTGTTTCCAGCCAATTTTTCTGCCCACAATACTTCTAGATCACGAATTAGTTCATGTATGTCATTCCAATACTTATATTCAATCGGCCTGTTTGTTAATTCCTTAAAAAACATAGCTCCACCTCCCTCAGTCGAGGGTGATGACAGCAAGGTTTTAATTATTTGTGTATACTTTTTGCTGCGGCTTCCTCTAATCTGTCCACTTACATCATAATCTCGCCTTGCAGCATTCGTAGCTACTAAAATACGTTTATAATTCTTTCTATCCTTTGAATTTACTAGATTTAAATCGGGTTCATTCATAATAAGCAGATCATATAAACCTGGAGTCCCTTTATACGTGACACCATTAGTGATCATATCCTTTCCTTTAATTGTGATGGGGTATTACCAATTGCCCATTTGTCTGCTTTGGCGTCGTAGTGGACTCCATAAGTGTGATCAATAGCACCTTCAAGATCCCTCATAATACGTTCAACATATATACGAGGTAATTCGTGGTACTGCTCGAGAAATTCTTCAGAGATGGGTTCATTACAGGAATCATCTGCGATACTAAGAGGTTCTTCTTCCTCGGCAGTAATCTCTCCTACAACAGATGTTTCTAGGAAAGGTGGTGTACGAGGAGGGGGCTACCTGTTTTTAGGAAACGGCTACCTGTTTTGGGGAACGGTCACCTGTTTTGGGGAAACAATTGGGGGCACTGGGGGGGCGTGGCATTGCTTGAAACATGCATAGACTTGCTTGAGACCGAGGGCAATGACCTTCAGGAATAGATGTAGGTAACCTAAAATTGACGTGGACAATCAACAACAATCTAGTAACTTTTCTAGTGACTTTTCTAGTTACTGACCTTGAAGGACTCGTGCAAGCATGACCTTGAAGAGGCGGAGTTACACACCTACCACGTGCCTTGAAGAATCAGGGTTACCAACACGTGGCCTTGACTTAGCATGGTTGACCCCTTGAAATAGGCAATGCTACCGACCTTGAAATCTAGTAACTTTTCTGGTGACCTTTTCCAAATCTGGTGACAAATCTAGTGACAAAAGTGAGTCAGGATCTGTATAGCTATACTTCTGTAAAGTCTTATCTGCTATGTGTCGTTGTCCTAGATCGTTTGACTGGGAGTATGCAATATCGTGTTCTTTACACGCTTCGTCCAATGCGTTAATACCTTTGTCGCCACGAGCTAACCGTTTTTGTTAACGGGTACCTGGCCCACAATATCGATATCCAGGTATATGCAACTCCACGTGTAATTTATTTATTAAAGTATTAATTAATCTTGAACCTTTTTTTTTCCTCTGACGCTGGGATGTATACTTCATACCACACTGACTGACACTTCACTACTAAACTACTTTCTGCACGTGGTGTGTATATATAGAAGCGTCATACAAGTCGTGGTTTAGTACCATAATGGGTGACATCCGTTTCATTCCGCAAGATACAGAATTACCTATCAAAAATTATGACATTACTCCTAACAAGGAGCACGAGGTATAATCGTCGGACCATCCGGCTGTGGAAAAACCAATGTTATGATTAGCTTATTAGAACATCCAAATGGCTTACGTTTTGAAAATGTCTATATATGTTGCAAATCTCTATACCAACCTAAATACCAGTACCTGCGGGAGTTACTGGCACCCATAAAGGAAATTAGGTATTTCGAATACAGTGATAATAGTGATGTTATACCTCCTAGTGAGTCCCGTAAAAATTCAATAATGATTATTGATGATGTAGCATGTCATAAACAAAATGAAATTAGAGATCATTTTTGTTTTGGCAGACATCGAAATAATAATTGTTTCTATCTGAGTCAAACGTATTCTTCAATTCCAAAACAGCTTATACGTGATAATGCGAATTTACTTGTTCTTTTTCAACAAGATCACACTAATCTCAAGCATGTGTATGATGATCACGTTAATGTTGGTATGTCATTTGATAGATTTAAAGACTTGTGTTGCTGTTGCTGGCGTGATAAATTCGGATTTCTTGTGATTGATAAAGAAAGCGATATTAATAACGGTCGTTACCGTAAGAGATTTGACTGTTTCATTGCAGTATAAATAATCTACTAGGACTGTCAATGTACAGTCGTAATGGAGGAGAGCTTAGTACAAGACATTTTGCGTGCTCGCAAGAGTGTGCAACAGAAATATGCTAGTTTGAAAGAAGATACTGCACTTACAGAACGTGCCATGGAGGCACACTTTAAACCTATCACACAACCATTAAAACAATTAATTACTAAAAATGATGGTTCTCTCATCAAAGCTGAACCCCTTACGCCAGAAGTCGGAAAAAAGGAGTCCATTGCACATGAAAATGAAGTATTTTTACATTATACATCGAAAACCTCTAGAATACGTAAGGAGCCGAGTACTATTGTTCCTGACACCATTCCCACACCTCTACAGGAATCTGTAATTGCTGACGTCACACATGACGACGAGGTGGAAATTCCTACTTTACAACAATTGAAATCGGAACTACTAGCGGCTGGATCTCAACCCGCCTTTGAAGAGTATCTTAATCAATGCCAAGGATTAGTGAAATACTACGTCGAAGGTATCTTTAGAGATACCGAAGATGAATATGACTTAACGTACGGTGTGCATTTTATTCCTGAAAAAGAGAAATTTTTTATAGGCGATGCTCAACTAGATTTTGTTGGAGAAAATTTGCAAATCGCTCTTCCCGATGGATCATCCCTAGACTATGAGGGAACACCGGGATTATATGAACTACTTTTTAAAAAAGATCCTACGGGATACAAAAAGAGGGATCTACAGCACTACAATGACATTTTGCGTCGTACGCATGCTGCCCGACGTAATTATAACCCTGATGATCAAATCCGAGGAACTAATAGTAAGAAGTACCTTGAAATCATTAAACCATTACTTTAGCCTAGAAAACTTTCTGCCACATCGTCTATTGCACCTGCAGCCACCAGATCTCGAACAACTTCTATATCCAAAAGAGATGGTGGACTGCACCTATTGCGATACAATAATAAACCTATTGAGTTTGTACCATGGAATAATCCGAATAAGTTAGTCAATGGTTAAGGGAATTATTAGGATCTATGTCAGCAGGAAATACTAGCAATCACAACGAAATAATATATATAATTGACGAACTACGTAACGCAAAATTAATAAAGTAACAGATCCTGTTATAAACCTACGACTATAGTCATCTCCTTTCATTGTTACGACGACTATCACTACAGATAGTACTATATGTCCACCAGTGATGTCAATAGATAAATATGGCGGACATCTTCATCATCAAATGACAGTGGATACATTTGGGAAACATATTGTTAATCATAGCGATCTGTCTTGTGAAACTTTCATATCATTTTCTGGAATCGCCACAAAAAAGACAATTAGTCTATATACCGGCGTAGGTGATCAATATACCTATCCCTGTAACGACGGTACTATAGTACATTGCAGGTGGAGTCATCCAAATCTTGAGCTTAACATAGATGGTACAACATTTGAGCTGGCAAAGGATGTAATTGGTCAACCTCTTAAGAGGAACGACGTAATTCGTGTAACCATGCCGACGTTTGCAAAGTTTTCAACTGCAACGATATTCAACGTAGAGTTCGTAGTAAAATCCAAAGCACAAAAATGAGTAAAGCCGATGTTGTTGAAGAACTGCACAAACCTGCAAGAAGAAATTTTCCGCGGCGTTATGTTGTACTAAAAGGTTTAAATGATCTATTTAAAGCTGATTTAGTGGAAATGATACCATATGCTCGGATGAATAAAGGATTTTGATACATTTTAGTAATAATAAATGCATTCTCTAAATATGTCTGGGTTTTCCCATCAAACGCAAGAATGGTAAACTGGTAATAAAGCTAATATGGTATGTTGTAATTTCTCAAAATACCTATGTATATTACTACTGTCAAGATTGTAACAAATAAATGTGCATACCTAACTACTACGTTTTTCAGATGTTCTTTACATAACATTTATGATAATATGTAATAAAAATAAAGTAACGTAATAAAATGTAATAAATAATAAATGGTACATCTTATTTCTTATTATTATTTACTGTTATATCAATTTAACAACAATAAAACGACAACTATAGGATCCCGAGTCATAATGGCCCGAACACAATAAGTGAAATCAAAATGTTAACACAGTAGGAGGGTTAACGATGGCATAAATTATGAATACACACTTTATCGAGCTTAAAATTTTTGTAAATTACGCCAAGTAAAGTCACCATATCTGTTCGATCTACTTTTTACTGAGCAATACGTTATTGCATGGTGCATTACCTAATACAATATTAAATTAACTTTAAGAAGAAATTAAATAACGAACAAGCAAAATTATTCTTTAAAATTAAAAAAAATATTGCAAATTCGCGTTATTTGAAACTAGATATCGAAATAAACCCAATGTCGATTTGTTCCTCATTTATTTGAATAACCATGTTTTATTTATCACTCCTTCCCCAAGGGAGAGGGCGGCCTGTTTAAGCTTTCCAAGGTCCATCAGCCACAGTCACGGACTCCCAACACACATACAGCCCGATTCTATAATTTGTTGATAAAAATAGCTTACCGTAGAATTTACAGCACTTTTAATAAAAAATATTTAACAGAGCAAAAATGGATGCTCTACTACCTTTCAGTATCACACCAAAAATGACGCTCTCAAAAGGTCTTTGCGCATGAACATGTCTGAAACTGAATGTGCAAACGATATGCGTGCAAGTCTTCACTTTAAATAAGTAAATTATGTTTTAAGCAGCTGATATGCAGCACGCATGGCACGAAATGCACGTTAGTTGCTTACAGAAAGGTGAATTATTAACAACACGGTCGAATTTTGTTATATGTTTTATGTTCTACCCTGTATAGTGCGCATGTCAACTTTGATCTGATTGGTGTTAAATAAGTTTTGGGACAAGCAACACTCATCTGTAGAAAGAATTATTCGCAGAACGTAATATTTAAGAAAAGTCCCATTTGTTAAACAAATTTTCGCACACACTGTATAGGGTAAAGAGGTAACAATATTTTAATTTATTAATATTATCACTTATATTAAGTTTACATAGTACTGCTATTTCTTCCTTATATCTACCCAGGAGAAATCATAAGAGTGGATAAGCTAAAATGTAACTTTTGTTTAGGAATTTAATCTACTACTACTAATCTATTGTTATAAATCAATATTTTATTTTCCAATGCAAATCAATAAAATTCGAGAATTAGGTTGTTCGATTCTTTCTGAACCCATGTTTGTCATAATATTAAGGAATTGCCTAAATAACATAAATATAAAAATATTTTCTTAAAATCTGTTCGTGATTATACGATTATGCACTTTTGACAAATGTGCTGTTATTGAATAAGGCTGGCAAACACCAGTCGTCTTAATCTAGGAGAGGCGGCACATATGTACTATGGCGCGTGAATGAAAAATTTGTGCACATATTTGTACCTTCAATTTAAGTCAACATACTGTTTGTTCGTGAGTCACAATATCGATCTTATGGATCGAACGCAATATGTTCAAATTTTACATAAATCTAACAACTTTGTGAAGGAATACCAGGGATCTACACTAGCGCCGATACTATTTTTGATATTTATCAACGACATAGTAGATCATGTGAAATATCCTTTGCGTTTATATGTTGATGAGACATCAGCATTAGTTATTAGCCAGAATTTAAGAGACAACGAATGTAACTAAAACAAATTTATACAATGTATGCATTTTCAATCATATTTATTTAATATTCACCCTTATTTCGCTTAATATTAAGAAACCTCAAATTAAATTTCTTTCAACAAATATGTCTACACTTTTTCTTATAAAATTAATCGTTATTCAGATAATAAAGATATTTGAACTAACAATTAAATTCAACACTAGGAATTTTATTGCTGAAAAATTATGAGTCGGATCAAACAATTGCATAGAGTAGAATCACCCTATATAATTAAGGTCTATATGATGGCAACTTTGCATTTTTGAAATATACAGCTATTTCAGACGTACGCATGCACGCACGCACCCACACATACACACACACGCACACACACGCACACATGCACACATGAACACACGCACACACGCACCGCCGCAACCACGCACACACGCACACACACACGCACCCACGCACACACACGCACGCACGCACGCATGTACAAACGCACACACACACGCACGCACGCACGCACGCACGCACATCTTGGCGAAACTTGTCCAAACGTAAAATGAGCTGATCTGTAGATTTAGCAATTGTGAAAAAAGTCTATTGCATAACCTTTTATACCTACATATACATATGTAGATTGGAAGGTAAAATATCTGAAGTGGAACAACACACGACGTTCCAACCTATAAAACGGGAATTAAAAGAAATGAAATAATTTTAATAACAATTTATTAGGATAATTCTGCAACCTCTACTACAAAAAACTAATTATGAACATATGCAACATTGTAAAAACAAACAGTATAATCTATGTCAATCAGACGTTTAGACGTCTAAGATGGAGCTTAACAGAGATCTAAACGTTAACTTAAAAAAAATTGTAGTTAGTTTTTTTCCGTTCTCGCCGCTAACTAAAGATTAAGTAATTAAAGTGCATTTCACGAATAATTATACCTCTATAATATGGCTGCCATTCCACTATGAACAACATCCAATTATAAAATAATTAAAATGCTATAAGTGTAACATTGTAATGAAAGGGATATATCAGTTGGCTACTCTGAACCGCATTTTCCATCTTTTCCTACAACATTATAACAGAAAAAGCCAAATATAATAACAAATACGACCTTCAAGCGTCTTAAAATATTATTTGCCAACTCAGTAGCCTATCACGCGGAGAGGTAACTTAGGTTAGTAAAATTGAAAATTTTTCAAGTAAATTAATTATTGTAAGAAATAAACATCATTAAAATAAAAGAATGTTCCAGACAAATATCATTATTGTTAAGAATTTCTGAAAATTTACCATTACTAATTCGTAATTAATGATGATTATACTGTAAACAATAATTTGTAACGGTTGTAGTGATTGTGTAGTTTTTTTATTAAAATGGAAGAAAGTCTTGCTTTAACTGAAGACGAGAACTTTATTGAAAATTTGCACAGTTATAGTGCAACTTCGGTAAGATTATACAATATTTTCTTAATTGTCATATTTTAACTGTTATTATTACAGCGTAGATCATATATATGCGTAAAAAAGTCTACAGAAGCACAAGCAATAATTGTAAATGCATGTAACTTCTTTTCTAGTAAGAAACATCAAAATGTAGGTGTAGACTTTGGAAAAAGAAATATAGCTGTAGTAAGTACACAATTCACATTTAGAATAGTAAATCAGTCCAAGAATAAATAAAATGTTTTAACTTTTAGTTCACAGCAACATGTCCTGGTATTAGCAGATGTACGGTTTTGAAATATAAAACTAACAACCCAGAAGCAATGAATACCAAAATAGAAAAACCAAGACCAAAGTTTAAATCGCAAGATGTTTCTGATTCTATGAAAATTAAAGTAAGAAATTGTATACATCAGATGTATAAGGACAGTAAGTACTATATATTACGATATTAACGATTTCCACTAAATTGAAACTTTTAGATCAACATATATCTCTGCACACTCTGCTCACCACTTGCAAAGAAAAAGAAATTTACAATAACTCAAGGTCCAGTTTATATCGATTACTGAGTACTTTAGGGTTTTCTTATACAAAAGATAATAATAGGAGAGCTTTAATGGAAAAGCCGCAAATAGCATCCATGCGCGTATAATTTTTGCGGAGATATACCGACAATTTGGCAGAAGATAAAAAACCTGTAATATTTTTAGATGAAACGTGGATATTTGCAAATGGTTGTTTTAGGCGAAGCTGGCAAGACAGTAGTATCAAAACGGTAAAACGTTCTGGTGGAGAAGTCAGCAGGTGAGAAAATAAAATTGTTGTTATGGAACTATATATGTAATGCTTTACAGATATATAGTACTGCATGCAGGAGGAGAAAAAGGATTTGTTGCAGATGCTAGTCTAATTTTTAAGTCAAACTCAAAACCGGAGACTACCATGGTGACATGAATGCTGCTAAGTTTGAAACCTGGTTATTTGAACGTCTCCTGCCAGCTTTAGAAGAGCCTTCGATTGTTGTGCTTGATAATGCAAGCTATCATAGTAGACAACTAAATAATAACCATATCCAGAGAGTGCTTTCAAAGTAGAGTTGTTAGATATTTAAAAAAAATAAACCTGACAAACTTTATGTTACAGATGAAATTATTAGAAAAGCTGGGCATGAGGTGTTGCGACTGCCTCCCTATCATTGTATTTTCAACCCAATTGAACTGTTGTGGAGTCAAATGAAAAGATTTTACGACAACACGATTTTGAGTCTTAAAGATCCCTTAAAGGCTTGGAGGCAAGCTATTGAAAGTGTTTCAGATGTTCAACGGGAAAATTATACAAACCACACTAATAAAATTATTTTAGAGTACTGGGAAAACGAACGAGTGCTTGATGTTAGTGACATTACTTTAAATATATGTTTGTCACCAGAAGACGATGCCGACCTAGACGATGAGTGGATAGACAATTTATTTTAAATGTTTATAATTCGGCGATTTTTAATTACGTAATAATTATTAATAAAAAAATAATTTACTACATACTTGTTCATTTTTTTAAAATTTGTATTAAAATAGTTAAAATAGTATATAATAATAATACTAGGTGAGCATGGTGATGGTCAGTTTATTAATAATACATTTATTCAAATAAGTTTTTCACTGTTTTTTATGTGACAAAAGGTACTACGCCAATGAGTGCTCCCGCGCTTTATTTGGTGACAAATTTAAATGGCGGCCATATTGCAGAGGTCTAATTACTCGTGAAATGCACTATAGTAGGATAAATTGAAACTCAGTGAACGTTCAAAAAATGATAAAGATTTGAATTAAGTATTATAAGTAATCACACTGTAGAGCGTAATGATTGATAAATAAAAATAATGTTAAAGTTTGGATATTCAAAATAAATTGTTTATGATAAACAAAAATTAAGATTTAGTTCCATTTTTTTGCCAACAGAATTGTCCCACACCAGAATTGGATAAAAACGAGTGTTCGATTTACTGTCAGGATACGTCAATTTTTAGTGTTCGATTCAACCACTTAACAGTCGGACATTTTTGAGAAAAATGGTAAAAACATTGTCACTTTTTTTTTTGTTTTCATTAAACTACATTTTTTAATCCTATTAATTAATTAAAATAAATTTACTCAATAAGTAGTTTTAGTGTGAAATATTTTGAAACATTCAATACACAATCCTACATCAGAATCCGAAATAAATACTCTTATAAAGTACGTAAGACCTGCACCAACAAGTTAAAACAAGTTAAAACAAAAGTTGCCTGAACGGGATCGTCAGTGTACGGTAAAATGTCACGCTCGAGTGCAGTTCTTGCAAAACTATCAAGTGGTTAAAACACAACTTGCTCCATATCCTAACATAGGACAATATTTTTTGCAACAACTATTGAGTTGGTGTGTAAGTGCTCTTGTCTAGCGACAGTGTCCTATTTAATAGTGTAACGAAACGCCACTGGTTTTCTTCGAGAAAAATCAAGATACAAGTGAGGAATATACGGGAACCGGTGATGCGAATGTTCTGGCAATTTCTAGGCTCAAAAAGGGTATATAAAATTGCCTATCCGGCGCGAAGACAGACAGTACAGTACAGTACATAGTGCAGGATACGAAGTTGCATACGACGAATAGAAAGCGAGGCGCGAGATTTAAAAGCGGAATAGTTAAAAAGTGTTGAGAAAGTGAATATTTGTGTTGTTTTGTTAACTTTATTGGTTTTAAATAAAGTTGGTGTGAATAGTTATCAGTGTTAAATTATTGCCTGAGAAACAAGAGGAAAATCCGTAACAATAGTTTTACCACAGAATAAAGAGACAGAAATCACAGAAAAGACAATATGGATGTAAAAATTGGTTAAAAAGGTAAGTTAAATAATTTCAGTAGAAAATTAAATTTTTAATTAAAACTTTAGAGTCATTCCATTAGAAATGGTCCAAAATTTGAAAATTGGTTGCTCGACCAGCACCAAATAAAACAAAACTACCATGTAATGATAGCTTATAATGTAGGTATGTTATATCCGATGTTAATTTTGTTCAAAATTATTTGTATCGCAACGTTTGGAAAAAATTCAATTGCAGCCCTTTACAAAATTGCCAATTGCTCTTTACTCTTTGCTTGTATCTTTGTGAAACAATTTTATTAGCTTTGGCAAAAGATTCTGTGCATTATTAATATAATTTTATATATTTTTCATTATTATGATGCCGACTTTTTTGCCTTCTAATTATAACAAAAATTACAATAATACACCGACTTTGACAGCTGATATCTCAAATGGGACTAAATATAAAAACTTGAAATTTTCACTTATTAAAGATCAAACAGCACTTTATACGTGCTATTAATTTCATTTTGTGTTTTTAATCTAGAGAAAAATATTAACATCGGATATAGTATATCCACATTATAAGCTATCATTACATGGTAGTTTTGTTTTATACTAATTTTTATACTAGGGACTAAGAACAAGAATGATATTAGGTTATTATTTTTAGGTCAAAAATCTCTAAAACGGAAAAAAAGTTCATGATGACAGTAGTGGAAGCAATGATTGTGATGAAGATGAAAATAAAATGGTCGGAACATCAAAATCGGAATCTATTTTTGAAGGAGGCTCAAGTAGTTCTTCAAATCTACATGAAGCTGTCTCTGGAACTAGGACCTCTAAACAAACTGAAGAACGCGATGGCTACCATGAAAATGACATTTGTCGTTATGTTAGTTGTGCCAATAACTTCCCTTCTGAAAAAAAGAAGGAATTGTTGACAAACCCTTGGGTTCCATCATCCAATTACGATTTTGCTTCTGATGCCATTTACTTGAAAAGAAAATGTAATCATCGCTGGTTAGATCAATATACTCCATGGGTGGTGTACTCAAGTCGTTTGAAAGGTGCTCTATGTTTGTATTGTGTTTTATTTCCGCCAAGAATTGCTACAGTTAAAGGAGTTTTGGGGTCATTTATGGTAAGGCCTTACATGAAGTTTAAGGATATGCATGAAGATTGTAGAAAGCACGTTGGCAGCCATTACCACAAATCTTCAACAGCTGCTGCAAAATCATTTCTTGAAAATGCCCCTGTTGATGTCCAGTTGCAAATAGGGCACCATAAGACGATTGAAGAAAATAAACAAATATTGTCAGCAATTATTTCATGCATAATATTTTGTGGAATTCATGATTTGCCGCTTAGAGGAAAACAAGGAAATGAGGGAGTTTTCTTTGACCTTTTAAATTTGAGGATTGACTCTGGTGATGAGAAGCTAAAGAGCCACTTGGATAAATGCCAAAAAAACGCAGTCTATACCTCACCAACAATTCAAAATGAGATCATACAGTTATGCGGTGAAGTTATCAAAGAAAAAATAATCGAAGACTGTAAACGGGCAAAAGCTTATGCTGTAATGGCTGATGAAACAGCAGATATCGCTGGAAAAGAGCAGCTTTCTATTGGATTAAGGTTCTGTGATGAAAGCCAAAAAATAATCAGGGAGGAATTTGTAGGCTACATTGAGTTAAAATGCCAAGATGCTTCTACAATCGCTAGCGCAATTCAAAGTTTTTTAGAAGATAATAATTTTTCCGCCGATAATTGTGTGGGATTCGGATTTGACGGGTGTTCCACGATGGCCGGCAAAGAAGCTGGTGTACAGGCCATTCTAAAAAAAAAGTAGGTACGCTAAATCTTTATTTTTCCATTGCTCCAGCCACAGACTAAATCTTGTGGTCAATGATACTAGCAAGCTACCAGAAATAAGAAACACAATTGCAACGGTTAAAGACACAATAACCTTCTTTCGTGAATCGCCAGCCCGTAGGAAATCAGTTCCAAATCTTTTAAGGCTCTGTGAGACCAGATGGTCGGAAAAATATAAGAGCAAAAAAATATTTTCAGAAAGCTTCACTGACATTGTTAAAGCACTAGAACATCTATCTGTCGAAGGAAACTATGCAATAAGAAAATCTGCCTACCAATTGGACTGTGCAGTTACTAAACCAATATGTAGTGATAGCCTCAAAATTGCTGGTTACAGGTTTATAAGGAAAGATCGTGAGCTTCTTGGAGGTGGGTTAGTGTTTATATTAAACTTAAAATAGCTTATAAGGTGATTGATTTGCGAACTACTAACAATTTTGAAGTGTAAAGTTAAAACTTAAGTTTTGGTGTAATTTACAGAACAGGCAGAAGCAATCACGAGGATTTTCTAATCTCTTTAGACAATACGTTTGCTTTAGTTATTCCACTTTGCAATCAATGCTGTTGTTTAGGTCACTTTAATCTAGACTGATCAAAAAGCTTATAACTTTCAGGGACAAATCTCTCTTGAAGTTTAAACGTAGGTACTAAACAATCTGATCATTGGGATTTATATAAACATTTAAGTAATTTAACAACTAATGCAATCAGAAGTGCTGAACGCAATTATTTCAATTTCATGGTAAGTAGTGTGTATGGACGGCTATTGATTCACTTGGAATTCACAGTAAAATGAAGGATTGGGATAATCGTGAGTTACTAAATGATGTATATAAAATTAACAATTATTTCTTAGATGAAACGAATAAAATAAGTCACCGGCTGACCAAAACCTTATTAGTTACTTTCTAGGTAATGTAAATATCTAACACTTTTACTTTTGCTTTGGCGCCGGAGAAGGATTTATGATTTGCAATGGAGGCTATACAATCGAATAGTATAGGCACAGATAGGATTAGTATTATGGTCAAGTTTTGCTATCCACATTTGATACCTTTCCTATTATTATTATCTCATGCTTAGATTTTACCTCTGCCTGAAATATCGTGCCTTGGTAGTTTTAAAGATCAGTATCCTTCCTGCCACTTCTAAATTACTCGAAAGAATTATAGAGTCAAATCCGTGACCACTTGGATCTTAATAGAATTTTCCCAGCAGTGCAATCCGGTTACAGAACTAATTATAGCTCCTCTACCACTCTTGTTTGTTTCATTGACGACAGTTTGAAAGCAATGGATTCTAATATGGTAACAATGATACTTTATCTCCTCAAGACATGGGTCGTAATCTATGTTTACTTATGGATTATAATTTACGCTTTAAGGACCATATTAGCAAGTGTATGCAAAAAGCGTATTTTAACTTAAGAACATTTAATTCTTTTGTATTATTTTATTTTAACTACGGAGATGTGGTTTATGGTTCGTGTCTTGACAGCGTGGACATTAGGCGCATCCAAATAATAATAGTTATATACATATATACATATATATATATATATATATATAAATATATATATATATATATATATATATATATATATATATTATATACAATGTGTCCCAAATTCGCTTCTATAAAGGGATCTCGGCTTCTGTTATACTTACGGCAAAGATTAAATGGGGAAAGTTTTAGAGGAAGCTTTAGAGCATTAGATATCCGGTTTCAGATTTACGATCGGTCAATTGGTTTTGAAAATATCGGCGAAAAACCGAAAATGGCGGATTTCGTTTTTCGCCAGTAAATCCGAAATGGTTAATTTGACAGCTGTCACAATGTGAGATTATTCGGACACTTTTTTAAGACGAATAAGATGGCGTGTATGACATGTCACAATCGACTTTTGTTATCCCACAATCTGCCTCAACTTTCATTTTCCTTATTGCCGCCATATTTGATTCTTCGATTTTTTGAAACATCGCAATATTTCCAGTTTAGTGATGTCTCACACCTGCATAAAAAATTCGAGTTTCATCGAAATATCACACTTTCTAGGTCTTATTTATTATTAGTAGGCCATGATTTTTTTGTCGTAAAATAACATTAATAAATAATGTATAAAATTCTTTGAATTTTCAATAAAACATGAAATTAAATAACGACCTCTCAACAAGACAGATGTTTTGGGACAAATTCCCAGCTATGAGTGTGTTAAAAATAAAGCCAGAAAAACCGTCATTAATTTAATTAATACTTGAACCTTTGAACAACCTACAATAAAATTACAATTACAATTAATTTACAGATTTGCTAAATGACGTCCATTTACATAGAGACATTTTTGACAATTGGTGACTGTTTTTCGTACAACCCTAGCAAGTGTATTTCCGTTAACACTATTTCTAAATGTATCCAAAACTCTCTATCTCAGGATTTCTATGGTCGCAGGAGGATCAAACTCGTAGACCTCATTCTTTGTGTGACCCCCAGAGGTAGAAATCCAAGGGCGAAAAGTCAGGGGATCTAGGAGGCCAAGATATTGGACCATTTAATGCAATCATTCTTTCATCAAACTGCTCCCTTAAGAAGTTCCTAACTTGGATGGTGTTGTGTGCCGGACATCCATCCTGTTGAAACCAGGTTCTTCTGAACTCATTTTCGGTGAGAGTAGCTCGTAAAGCCGGCACAACCTGGTTTCGCAAAAGCTCTAGGTACCTCTGTCCGTTTAAGTTATAGTCAAACTAAAATGGTCCTATAAGTCGATTTCCTGCAATGATTAATACTTTATAGCACATAGGTGCCCAATTAAAATAGGTAAGTTATATTAAATTACCAATAATCCCACACCAAACGGTACTTCCAAATCTGGTCTGTAGACGTCTCTCTGCCACTTCGTGAGGGTTTCCTACAGCCCAATGATGAATGTTGTGCTTATTAAAAACTCCACAATTCGTAAACCTACTCTCATCATACCACAAGACATGATTAACAAAATCGGGATTTGCATTACTCATTTTAGTATACTACTCGCAGAAGCGCATTCGTCTTGAAAAATCAGTTTCCTTAAGTCCTTGAACTATTGTGGGTTTGTATGGATAGTAGTTATTCTTTTTTAACACACTTTGTAACGTTGATTTCGACAGACGAATTTCCCGTTCTACCGTTCTTACCGATGCACTGGGGCTTTCGTTGACAGCTTGTATAATGTTTGACTGCAAGTAAAGCGCTAACATGTAAAACTTTTCTTCATTTGAATAGGGAATACCGGCCATTTTCAACAGGATTTTACAATTTGTGTGTCACGTTTATGATTTTAATGACAGAAAAGCGTACTACTTATAAAAACACTACTTTGAATTATTTAACGTCAAAGTCAGAGCCACCTTATATGGAAAAATGAAACCCAGTTTTACTGACAAATAATTCATGACCTACTAATAATAATAAACTAGACCTAACTTTAGAAAGTGTGATATTTCGATGAAACTCTAATCTTTTATGCACTTGTGAGACATCACTAAACTGGAAATATTGCGCTCTTTCAAAAAATCGAAAATCCAATATGGCGGCAATAAGAAAAATGAAAGTTGAGGCAGATTGTGGGATAATAAAAGACGATTGTGATTTGTCATACACGCCATCTTATTCGCCTTAAAAAAGTGTCACAATAATCTCACATTGTGACAGCTGTCAAATTAACCATTTCAGATTTACTGGCGAAAAACGAAATCCGCCATTTTCGGTTTTTCGCCGATATTTTCAAAACCAATTGACCGATGGTAAATCTGAAACCAGATATGGAATGATCTAAGCTTCCTCTAAAACTTTTCCCATTTAACCTTTGCCGTAAGTATAACAGAAGCCGAGATCTATTTATAGAGAAGCGAATTTGAAACACATTGTATATATAATATAGGTACAGATTAGAGAATAAAAATTATTACTAAAAAAATAACAGTACCATTTTGAGAAGCAAAAGGTTAGGTTCAAAGGACGAAGTTCACAGTGAGTCAACGACTCCATGTGCTTTTGCACTTAACCTACTTAGCTAAGCTATTAAATTGTTTTAATGGTTGAGTCAGCACTATAAGTAAATACTATAGCACAGAAAAGAAAAAGAAAGAAAATTGAAAAGAGGAAAAAAAAAGAAAGAACAGGTAGCAACCTTTCCCTGGCGTGAGTATTGCTTTAAACGGTCTTCTTCTTCAAACATTGCTCTTTCAGTAAATGATGTTAGCTTGATGGGTATGGAGTTATACATTCCCAAAAAACATAATCGTGTAGGTCATGCTCATTACCAACCCTGGTTTAATAGCGCACTGATGCATTATCGCAAAAGCATAAACTCTGTACCAAGTGGAAATCAAATAAATCTATCGAAAATCACATCAACTATATTGCCGCAAGGAATAGTTGCAAAAGCATCATCACCAAAGCCAAAAAGATGTTTGAAGAACGTAAATGCAAAGAATTAGTCGCGTGTCCTTTGGGTGGTCGTAAATTTTGGTCATTAGCTAAAGCCACCTGTAAAAACTTTAGTACATCTTCCTTTCCTCCCATGACGTCTCGCGACGGAGCTGTACTAGCTGATCCTGCTGAAAAAGCCAACCTCTTTGTCGATTGCTTTGCAGCTAATTCATGTCTCAATGATTCTGGTAAAACTGTGCCGTCGCCCAAATCTACCCCATACGCTATTAAACCAATCCACTTTCGTTACAAACTCCTAGAATCAATTATCAAATAAGGCGGCTGGCCCTGACGGTGGTCCTTAAAACATGCTACCCGAGTTAGTACCTGTATTGTCGAAACTCTTTTCGATCTCCATGTCATCTGGAGAGTTTCCCTCATTGTGGAAAATGTCCAACCTATTCCGAAAAAGAGTGACAAAACGGATTCCTCAAACTATCGGCCAATAGCTATCACTGTCATTCTGTCGAAAATCATGGAGAAAGCCATCAACCACCAACTACTATCGTTCCTCGAATCCAATAAACTCTGACACGACCACCAGTATGAGTTCACACAGAGTCGTTCAACGGGTGATCTTCCTTCATATCTCACCCAACTTTGGAATAACACATTAGAGAGGTCTGGTGAAACAGCCGTAGTAGCTTTAGATATTTTAGAGGCTTTTGACCAGGTTTGGCACAAGTGTCTACTTGCTAAGCTCACTTCGTTCGGCTTATCCGATACGTTCATCAATTGGATATCCAGCTTCCTTGACAACAGACGTATACGCGTTATCGTCGATGGCTTCTTTTCGAAAGAAGCTACTACCAACGCGGGAGTACCCCAAGAATCAGCGATTGCTCCCACACTTTTCCTGCTACACATAAATGACCTCATTTCCTCAACAACTAACCCGATCCATTTCATTGCAGACGACAACACTCTAAATTGTAGTTCTCAGTTTTCCCACAACAATAAGTCTAGTCAGGACGTTAAGGTGAAAATGCAGCCTCTATCCGCAGTGACCTAGAACGTTTCCTTCAATGGGGAAGAAATAATCTGCTCACGTTCAACGCTGACAAAACGCAGTGTTGCCTTGTACCCGCCAAGAAAGACCAATCATTTCCTGCTGTAAATATGAATGGCTTAGAACTCAAATTTTTAAACTTTATTTCTATGTTAGGGATGTCCGTCTCATCGAACCTTTTATCGGCATACCACCTTTTTTCAGCCAGCAAAACAGCTGCCCGTAAACTAGGCTTTCTACACACATCTAAACAGTACTTCACATCGTAACAACTCCTTTTACTGTATAAGGCTCAGATTCGACCTCATCTGGAATACAATTCCCACTTCTGTGTAAGTGCTCCCCAATACGCCCTTTATGTGGTAAATCGCGTCCAAAAAAGAGCTATAAGGCTTATAACTGTCCCGTCTCTGACTTCTGACCTACAGCCTCTTGAGCATAGAAGAATAGTTTCGGTTCTTTCCTTGTTTTATCGCTATTACCATAGCAAGTGTGCCTCCGAAATGCTCTCCTTAATACCTTCGCAGGCCATCTTCGCTAGGAACACTCAGTTTGCCCATTCACACCATAATTACGCACACAAAATTCCATCGTGTCACACTAAACGGGCTCAATCTACATTTCTCTACACGGCGACCAAATTGTGGAATGCCAAAATTTGGCTTAAGTGAATTTAAGGTAGCCATTCATAAACATTTCTCGACAGCCTAACAACATCCCTAAACCCTCCCGGTGTTCCTGAGTGTTTTAGCAGTTAGGCAAATCTTAGCCTGTTCGGGAATACTATAAGTAAAAAAAAAGCATGAAGACATTTAGTGAGAGAAAACGATAGAACCAGTAACTTCTACGATAATAACATCTAATGGCTTACAATACTTTTATGTAGCACTTTCTTGAATAATGGAAATTTTAGTTGTTTAATATTCAACAGAATTTGACTATGTACCTTTGCAACATTGTATGAAAAACATTTCTTGAATAATTCATTCTTATGACTAGGGATAGTTATTAAATCTTTCCGTCGAATATTAATGTTGTATACATCAGTCCGAAATGTGATTTTAAAGAATAGGTATGGTGGTGATTTAAATAAAATTATTTTATGATACAATACACTCGAGTGTTTGTTTTAATTTGCATGAAATATGCTGACCTTTTTTTGTATGCCATAAATTAACCGTACACAAACATTTTGCACATCTTGAACTCTTATGGCATTTGGTTGTGACAGGCCATAAACGGTACTACAAAACGAAAAGTGAGAGAATACTAATGCCCTGCAGAGTAGTACCTTTGACGAAAAAGATAATAAATTCTTTATACTATAAATAAAACGAAGATTTGTAAAAAAAAAAGGTTCAGAATTCATTTATTAGGCTAATATGTGGTCTAAGAATTTGTTATATAAGATGATAAAATACAATTTTATCGATGAGTGAAAAATGTTAATTCATGAGCGACGAAGGAGCGAATGAATTAATTTTCACGGGTCGATACAGTCCGCGCGGCCAAAGAATGCCTGAACGTCGGATGCGCATTCGTCCAACTTCAAGTCTCGCGGCATGTCAGTGGCGTTGCCACCAAAAGCGCGTTCCGTTTATTATCATGTATTACACTAATTATTTATTTATTTCTGTTATTAATTTACATACGTACTTGTTAATTTAACTTTATTACAATTATTGCAACAAAACGACAATAAACCATGTGAATACTATGTGAATTTTAAAGCTCATAATACTCAAATTTATTAGACAAATATGTATAAACAACAAATACTTTCACAATACATAGTAAAATAAATAAGTAGTTTTGAGGCGCATGTAATGTTAATGGCTGGTATTTGAAGGACGATTCAGAAACTGAAAGTGGCTGGTCTAGTGATGAATGATTGTGTGACTTATTTGTTAGTAGTATTTAATATTATTATAGTAGGTAATTATCGCCGTTTGAGTAACTTTCCCCCAAAGTGTATGGAAATATAAAAATTGATTACCTAAGAAATATCATAATTGTTTTAAATCCTGAATAATACTCTTAAAATACAGTCTATTCTGTTTCTATAATTAAAAATCGGACTTATACTTTTTTGATTTTCATAAACGATTAAACTGTTGTGTTCATTTGTAATTCAAATATAAAATTTATTACTTGTCAACATGTTTTTTTTTACTTTATAAATGTTTAAACTATTACTGTTCATATGTAATTTAAATAAATAAAATATTTTAAAATTTCTTGTGGTTTGGTGACGAATAATTGAAAACGCGACACCGACGCCACTGGTAATGCTTTCAGTCGCTATTGCGTTAACGAGTGCGGCCGAATACACGAACATCCATGCGCGACACGAGGCATTCTTTGGCCGCGCGGACTGTAGTTGTATTTTATCGTCGTGTATAACATCATATTTTTTTTTCTATAGCGAATTTTTAACGAAAAATTAATGAAATACTAATTTAAAAGTTCATGTAACCCTACGTCGTCTGTACGTTTTTCACATGAAACAGGTTCTGTTCCAAAATTTGATGGAAATGTAAATTGCAATATTGAAGTTACTATTAAATGCAAATAAAAATGAGAAATAAGTTGTATATTTATGTAAATAAAAATCAAAAAATTAAAATACTTTATCGACCCTTGCTGTTAAAGTTCAACTTTATCTACCCTTGCGGTCAAAGTGAAACGTGATCTATTGATTTGCGTTGTTCAAAGCACGCTTTAATAATTACTATAGCAAAAAAATATAATGATGTATCACATAAACTAAGAGATTTACAGTGCCTCAATATGACAAATCGGCGAAAATTGCATTTTGCTTGTTTTGTCCGTCGTGATGTGGAAAATCGTATTTTATCGCGAAACTAACGGCTCTGTGGTTGATATTTTTACAAAGGGCTGTCATCATCAAAATCTAAGTGTGTTTTTCTTAACGCAGAACATATTTCATCAAGGACGTGGGCAGCGGGATATTTCTCCCAACGTACATTACATAATTTTGTTTAAGAACCCACGTGACAGAGCTCAGATACAGCATTTAGCAAGACAGATTTCACCGGACAACCCAAAATTTTTAGAAGCCGCGTACCAAGATGCTACTTCAAGTCCGGACGGATATTTATTGTTCGATTTAAAACAGAATACACCGGATGTGCTACGTTATAGAACAAAAATATTCGGGCCTCAAGGTATCTGCCAGGTATATATAGCGAAAAAAGGGTTTAAGTCTCACAGTCATAAAGATTACATCATATATGATGGGTGACGTTTTAAGCGAGAACACTGGTATCCTACGTGCATTAGCCAGATTAAGTAAAAGTCAACGTGACGCTTTATTGAAATGTTTGGATAGTAAGCAGGTAGGGTGTATTAGCGAGTGTACACATAACATTTTAAAAGGTCGACTACCTCTGTCAGCTGATCAGAAGCAGCGACTCTCTCAACATAAGTACACTTTAAAACGCTTGGCACAGAGAGGCGAATCTATAAAAAAGAAGAAACAGTTTCTTGTACAGAAATGTGGTGCATTTCTACCACTCCTGTTAGGACCATTACTCGGCGGGATTCTGAGTAATCTGTTTCAATAACCATGGACCACACTTTGAAGAAGATGATTATTCTACCGATGGACTTTATACAGCGCTTACAGGCACCAGATGTTACACAAAACAACATTTTAACGCAGCTGGGTAACGATATGGATAAAGTTTTAAAAACTAAAATGACCGACCATGATAAATGGCAGCAGTACAACCAAGTTCTTCAAAGGTATCTACACTTTTCCAATCAGCTACGTCAGCCCACCAGTATAACGATTAGTGGTGACGCTGTTGCTGATGATATTAGAGATTTACCGCAACGCAAAGTTCTGACAGACGACGAGATAGTATCAACGCTTCCGTCTTCATATAAGAGAAAAGACGCGAATTTGTTACGCATACTGAATACGAGCAGCGATGTTTTTTGGGACAAAAGGGGTACTGTCACAATAGAAGGCGAGATCATACCACATAAAGAAGACGACCAATTTATGGAATAATCGATCTTAATAACGATCCTGTTGAGGGCACCTTTTACGAAGAAGAATGCAAGTTGTTACGGTTGATGAAGATACTCTATTCAAAGTCGATAAGATTCTAGCAGAGAAGGGCCGTGGGCGAAATAAACAATACCTGGTCAAGTTGCGTGGATACAGTGACAAATTTAATAGCTGGGTGTTAGCTTCGCAGTTGATAGATATATAAAAATGGAGTTTTATCTTACCTTATTGAGTAATAGCTCTATGACGTATTTTCCAGGTAGTATGACGTCAAGTTTTATTACGCAACTGCCAAAACGAATAAGATTAACGGGCTCGTGGGTTGTAGGGATATCGGAAATTCAGTACCCATGTTCTTTTGCTGCTGTAAGTGCAACAGATAATTTAATTCATTATAGAACAGAGCCACCTGGCGAGAACGTGTTAGAAACGATATTAAAAAAGGCCGCAGAATATTTTCAACTCGACAACGAGAAGATCATTTATATTGAAGATGGCTGGTACGTGATACGATTCGCTTCGGGAAATGACGCCAGCATAGAAGAAATTATCAGCGAGCTAAATAACCATGTACTAATAAGTAAACTGCTAACAATCGAATACCATAATCTAACTAAGCGCGTCACTACGAAATTAAAAACTCAGCTCTCGCTATTTGGATTCTCACAACGTCTAACCTTACAATTGGGTTATCGACCGTATCAGAACATAGCCATGGAACCAATATCCCTCACCCCGCTAGTATATGGATAGGATTACCAACTCAGATGTTTGTTTATTGCGTTTTATCTCCGCTTATGCGTATAATAAATATTACTTCAGAAAACTATGCTTACGGGGGTCATAAAGATGTGGTTTTTTTCGCCTGCACACTGCATACCGGTAATGACGCGGGAATTTGAAAACATCGAGATTAATATAAAAACAGATACGGGTACAGCAATGCCATTTGAGTTTGGAACGTCGTGCCTGAAGCTACACTTTAAAAAAGTACAATAATGGTTTGCCCTTATCAGTAATATTACATGAATCAGGCAGGTAACGGTATCGGTTCTATTTACAGAGGTGCGCCCTATCAACGCAGTCATGAAATAGGGAGCTGGTTAGGTGGTATATTTAGAAGTATAATACCGTTATTTAAGTCTGGCACAAAGCCTATTGGCAAAGAAGCTCTTAGAACGGGTGCTAATATTCTTGGTGATGTCATAGAGGATCGACCTATTAAGGATTAGTTTCAAGAAAGATTTCACGAGGCAGGTAGAAACCTTAAGCGTAAAGCCGACGAGAAAATCGATAAAATGATGGAGGGTTCGGGTTATAAAAGAGTACGTCTGGCCAATAATAATCAGTCTCCACTGAGAGCTGTTGCTAAGAAGAAGCCTGCTTACGACGATATATTTTCAAGATAATGGCTTTTCTACATGCACAACCGTGTGAATGCGTCAAGTCCGAATTGGATTTGTTCGCTTTACCATCGAGAGCGGTGAATGGATATTTTACAAGCCCTTATCAGCTCTGAGTGATGACGCCCCAATAGAATTTAAGCCAGACATGCTGTACATTATAGCTAAAGTTCTAAAGCATGATGATTCAGCACTTACAGACGCTGATGTTGTAGCACCGGTAAACAATTGGATGCATTCGCTTTTCTCACAGGTGGAGGTTTACTTAAATCAGAAGATGGTATCACTACCAAACAACACCTACGCCTACCGTTCATATATCGAAACGCTGCTAAATTATGGAAAGGAGGTCAAGAGTTCACATGTAGGATGTACCTTATGGCACAATGATACAGCTGGACAGATGAATACACTGGGAAACGCAAATAACGGTTTATCAGAACGTCAAGCACTTGCGGCTACCGGTAAACAGATAGAGATGATTGGTCACGTGCACTCGGATTTGTTTAATCAAGAAAAGTTTCTCATAAGTGGTGTTGAGTTAAAGACTAAATTTGTACGATCAAGAGATACCTTCAGCCTAATGGCGGCACTCGCTTCAAATTACAAGACGCGAATTATAGACGCTAGTTTACTGGTGAGAGGTATCCGAATCAATCCCACTATTCTAATTGCGCACGCTAAAGCTTTAGAAACAACAGCCGCAAAATACCCTGTTACAAGGACCGACGTAAAAGTGTTAACTATACCTGCAGGCATACAGCGAAAATCATTGGATAATGTTTTCCTGGGTCAGTTACCTAAACGATGTATCGTAGGATTTGTAGCAAATAAAGCCTTCAACGGTGACTACCCCTCAAATCCGTTCAATTTTCATCACTGCAATATTAACTACATGTCGTTATATATTGACGGGCAACAAATTACTTCGAAGGCCTTACATCCAGACTTTACAGCTATCGGTTTATATGTAAGAGCGTACCACACCTTATTCTCTGGTACGAGTATTCATTTTTTGAATGAAGGTAACGATATATCGAGAAGTGATTACCCCAACGGCTACTGTTTGATAGCCTTTGACCTAACACCTGACTTGTCTGCAAACGCTAGCACGCACTGGAATTTAGTTAGAAACGGCTCCCTTCGGCTGGAAGTCGGGTTTGAAGAAGCGCTCACCGTAACCGTTAACTGTTTAGTGTATGCAGAATTCGATAACGTGATCGAGATCGATAAACATCGGAATGTCGTTGTGGATTTTAGCTGTTAAAAGTGGTAGCTCTAACCTGCAAGCTTCAGTGTACAGCAGCAGCCGATCGAAGATGGACGCATACTTGGACGTACAAGGGTTTAGTGGTGTTAACAACGAGTTCATACCGAAAGAAATTGCCGTGGTTACAGATCACGGTCGTTTATCGTTGATGCTAATAAAACCTTATATCAGGATCCATGTCACGACAGATAACATTTATGGAGGATAATTACCATGGGTTGAAATGGTGGTCGGGTCATGTACATTACAACAATTTCCGTGAGGAGTTGATGAGAGTGTTGCGCCCATTTAACAAAATTCACGGGCGGTGAAAAACAACAGTTTTTAAGGTTTGTTAACAAACCAATAGTAAACTTGGAGGAGACTGGCTGCCCGTCGATTAAACAGTTGAAAAGGGAAGCAAAAGCATATAGCTGCTTAAACCATAACATCACTGAGCCTGTGTGTGCACTGGAAAACGCATTACTACTGCAAGACTGGACGCATAGCAATTCCAAAGATGTATGCGGTACAACTGTTGAGATGCTTGAAATCGATCCCCAAGAAGAATGTGTTTCGGCTTGTATGTGCTTCTAATCAACTACCGAGACACGCACCTCGACCGTGTGCAATTATCGGAAACACGGATCCTGCAAACCAACCAGGTCAGCATTGGACCGCTATCTACATTGACGAGAATAGGTAACGGAGAGTATTTTGATTCCTTTGGACGAGCACCGCTAGGATATCATTTACGTTTCCTAGAGAAGAATTCCAGATGCTTCGTATACAATAAACAATACTACAAGACTATCATTCGGATGTATGTGGACTTTATACCTTAATGTTTCTATATTTTAGATTACATATTTTACCTATGTTTGATTTTGTAAAAACTATTTTATTGCATGTTTAATTGTAAATGATGAGATAATCAGGTTATTGGTTAACGCCTGTTACCCAACCATTCTATTCTGATAAATAAAAGAGATTTTTTAGTGCTTTAATTGTTTTAATCAAGAGCCCTGTAATAACAATAATAACCCCATTGTTTTTTCTTTTAATTCAGCATGTGTGTTTTTAAAAATCGTGTTATAAATTTATGATTTAGTGTTTTTTAAAAGAAATTATGTTAACCATTTATATTGGTAATCAATTTTAAACTATTATATTTAACAGAGTTATATAATTACACGGTAATTAGCTAAAGTAAACATGAACAGTGATTTCTTACTACATATTGTTGTGGAATTTAAAACATGTAACTTTCCAAACTGTTAATATGGTTTTTTATAAAACAATTTGTGTCTCCGTATGTACAATATGAATATTTTTTCAAACCGGTTTATTTTTAAGAGAAAGGTAAATACGAATTGCAGAAAGTGATTTTAACATTGAGTATTTTGCCCACAATGAATTGCTACTCATTATTTTAGACTAAAAACGTTTTCTCTCATTAGATAACACCTAATACCTAGTAAATAGCCATTAAAAAAACTCATCGCATCTAAGAAATAGGCTAACAAAACCTCTTCATGAACACTTTGAGCTTAATTTCCTTTTTTCCAGCTTATAAATAAACTATATTATTTTTAGTATCTAGTTGGAGATTTTAAAGGAATTAATTTTGTTGAGCTTCAATAGATTTTTTTAAAGCTTCAGCAGGCAAGTTTACAGCCATTTTTATAAATGTCACAAAATTCGATTTTGAAAAACCCGATTCTCAATATTGACAGTAAAAAAACAAAACACAAACAATCAACGTTTCCATGAAAATATGTTACATTTTTATTTATACAATGATACACGTCCGTTTAGGTGCTATAAAAATGAAAATTTCAACTCATTAAAAACGAAAACACACGTATGAAATAAAATATCATACGATACACGTCCGTTAGGTGTTATTACAGTACTCGTTTATATTCTGGACTCGGCTCCTACGTCGCCTCGTCCGTAAAACATTTCTTCTTGTAATAAGTCACCTACCGGACTTATAACGTAAAATACTATTTACTTATTGCAAAAATCTGTAATTATAGCTGCAATAAAGTCCTATTATCATTATTATATTTAATAGGGAGATCCCCTGGCATTAAGAATTGAGAAACACTCCATGTGATAATGAACTTCGTATCGTAATTGATGGTATAGGAAAGCGTGGTCGATGACGTCATTAAACACATAAAATGGCGTGCATGTTAAAGCAATTTTATATTAAAGAATTAAAAATGGAGTTACCTTTGTTTTGTATCAATAATGCCTGCTTTCGTAGTCTGGTTTACATTTCGTTTACGTTAATGGTGACAATTGGAAATTACCTTACCCTGCTGTATGTTTATCATATTGATAGGAAATGAAGTTCGCAAACTGCAGTTCGTTTCAAAATAAAGTTGACATATTATATTTATTTTTAATGTAAAGAAATGTAAGTACCTATCCTTTTATTGAGAAGGTTATAATGAAAAAACAGCACATTGTCATCCGTGTCAAGCAGCTGACCACCGAGATACTCCTTTAGGTAGCGCAACAAGTGATAGTCGTTCGGTGTGAGGTCTGGGCTGCAAGGTGGATGATCCCAGTCACAATAGATGTGATAATCTCTTGAGTTTGAGCAGCATAATCAGGTCGTCCATTCTCATGGAGCAACAACACCCCAGGCGACAGTAAGCCATGGAGCAACAACACCCCAGGCGACAGTAAGCCGCGTCGCTTGTTCTGTATGGAACGCCGAAACTTTCTCAACGTTCTCAGACCGCACTTCACAATTGGCGGGTCGTTCGATTCTCTTTAACACAGTACAAACACTGTTAAAGGTTATGCTACAACTCCAAAATTGTGGCTGTGTGTGCGCAAGGCATGTCGGGGCCTGTAACAAAATTTTTACGTTTGTAATAAAATTTAAGTTTATTTAGGCAACTTAACATGTATTTCGTGCAGTGTGTGTTGTATATCTAGTTGCATAAGAACATGCATTTAACTATTTTAGTTAGAACTCGTACGCATTCCGTTCGCAAATCAGTTTCAGACATGTTCATGCGCAATCGACTACCTTAGCGTCGTTTTTGGTGGATGATATTTTTAAGGTGGATGTATGCATCCATTTTCCTGTTAAATATTTTTTATTAAAAGTGCTATAAATTTTATGGTGAGTTATTTAAAGATTATTTTACACTGTTTGAGATGTTTGCATTTCAGGCACCTTTTTATTTTACTTTCACCTTTACGTTTACTTCAACTTTCCACGTTTAAACACACCTACGCCATTAAATATTTTACCGTTAATCTAAGTTTCGGTATTAGTACGATTGATCAAGAGTGAAGTATATTCATTTGGAAATTATAAAGCATACAAATCCAGGTTTATTTCAACCTGAAGTAATGTTATGCATCAATTTTCCAAAATCGCTGACACAGCATGCATCCATTTCGTCATCTACAGTGTGTCCAAGAAAAAGGTATTCTGTTTCCATTAATTACTCACAACATTAATAATTATTCATAGTGTTTAACGTTACTAACACTAGCATTAAGTATTTATGTTTACCATTAGATAAAGGTCGTGTTAATAAAACTTGTAGAAATTTTCTTTTAAATTTATTGTATAATGGTTTTCTTGTTTATTCCATATTTAAAACAAGTTGGCGTCCGAGTATTTTATTATTAGTTTCAGGAAGAAGCAACCACGATTTAAAGCAAACATATCTAGGTACATGTAAATATTTTTGGTTAATAAGGCAAATCGATAATTTTAAGAACCTGCCCCAATTTAATCTGCAACTGAGCTAAAGGCACCAAATCTTCTATTTATTAACCAAACTGTTAAGTAGCAAAAATTTGTAGCCATGGGTGTAGAAATACTTATAGAACTTTAAAGGATTTGTATACTGATTTAAAGGTTTTACAAGCCGACGCGCATGTGTCCAGTGACCGGTACACAAAACTATCCCAACTGGCGCTAATCGGACCTTACTTTAAAAACGAACCTCGTAAGTAAATGTAATTTTCCCAGCTGTACTCAAACATATTCACTAATAATAATGGATGTTATACCAATAAATATGAACATATTGAGAAATAACTTTTCTTCGCTGGAAACCCCTTTTTCAGATTGATTTTTAAAAACAACTAATTGTGAATGCTGTGGCATAGTAATACATACCCTTAATGTTAGAAATAATATATTCATAGATACTGACGAATGCGGTAGGACGAATAGTGTGATATAGCTTGTTTTGTATTAATATGGAATAAATCTCTTTTTACATTCCGTAATACACTACATTCATAACTTCTGCTTCAATTATTCTGCTTTAGGATAAATTGAAAATTGAACCCTATTTGCTATTGTATACCATTTAAACTATCGGTGTATATATAATGTAAGTGAATTCGGTGGTAAATATTGTTTTTAACCTTTGAAACACAGTTTTATATCCTTCACTACAAAACTTTTTCGTAACACTTGTATTAGAGTATGAAGCAGTTTTCTGTTTGTTAACTCAAGTACAGTGCGTCGACATAATTCCATACCTTTACAAGGTGTCTCCAAAAATTACTGGCATATTGACACATGGTTTTCGTAAGCAGGCAAGTTCTATTTCAGATAAATTAATTACGAAAACACTTCCGTAATAGCAACGAATTATGAACACACTGTGTACACACCAACAGTGGCTTAAATGTATCAATAATACACTAAAGATGCCATCCATTTCTCCGTTTTTGATTCCAAGTGGCCTGTTAAGTAGGAAGCTGGGACGCCATCTTATAAATTCAATATTGAACTTGAAAGTCGCTTCTTTCGATCCATTTGCTATGAAATTTTCGGTCCAAATATTTCCTTACACTTAGTGAAAATGTGCAGGGGCACCATCTAATTGTAACCATTTTTTTTTTCTGGCGTGTAATGAAATATTTTCTAAACGTAGCCAAAAATCGTTTTTTAAAAAGTTTAAGAATTTGCGACCATCAACTGTGCTGTCGAAGAAATATGAACCAATAACTTCATCGCCAATTGTTTCACCACACATATGAATACTCGATCGATTCTGGTGCTCTGTCGTATGCTTATTTTCGGTATCATAATAATGAAACGTTGCCTCAACGGTAAACAACACGTATTGATCAAAATTATCTTCTTCGCCGATTTTTTCGAGGATTGTTAAACAAAAAGCAATTCGCCTTTCAAAATCTGTTCCACATACATTTTGATGAAGTTGAATATTGTAACGGTATAAACGGGTGGTAGAACCGGATTACAGATAAATTGGCCTTTTTGCCCCGACTAGTCAGCGTTTTGGGTGTGGGTATAATGTTGCTAAATTTTGCACATCCAGAATAGTAAAACGTACGTAAGTCAAAATAGGGGATGAAGACGTAGTCAGTCGGTTTTTTGGGCGCCAGAATGTTTGGTAGTCAAAATAAGGGATGTCGTGCCAAAATTACGAGTACATAGCGTGTCTAAACATACAAAAACATACGCTTACCTATCCGCAATCAATCCCAGGTGTGCTGGACAGCAACTCAGCAAACCACCTGAAATAGGGCTTCAAAATAGCACTACACGCTTGTCAAATAAAAGCGTGATAAACACTCAATAAGGTTACGTTATTACACCTCAGTGTAAATAATAAGGCATTAAATAATAATCAAAACAAAACAAAAAAAAGTCACCTTTGTTGAAGGCACTCTAAATGAATTAATACTCAACAAAAAAATCCAATAAAACACTAAATATCATTAATGCCTCAATAAAACAAAAAAAGACTGTAACTTCGTTACGTTAAAATTTACGCTTCTAAATTACTTGCAATTTGCGAAAAAACAACTTTTATGTAACACAAAAGGGTTTCCACAGAATTAAAACAAATTTATAAAACCTAAACAAAGCTATAAAAAATAATATAAATGTAAACATACGATAATGCGTATAAAAAAACAAATGCTTAATAGGCGACAGGATGTCTGATCCGAATTCTGCGTAACGCCGTACTAAATTGTTTAATCTATAGATATATGTATCGTGGATTATTTACCCACACTACGATAGGGTCAATTGCCCTTTACTACTAAAATAAAAAAGTGTGAAGGCGGAGCGTCAGAATTATGATTAATTTCAATAACTAAATTAAAACAACAACTTAACTTAAAAGGTAAACGACTCCGCTTTCAAACCTTCGTTAACAAATAAAATAATTCGAGATACACACACAGGAAATCTTGAAAACATTCAATAAAAACACAATATTATATTACCTTAATGGCTAGATTAACACCTCTTCTGTGTTACAACAATAGAAAATGATGACCAATGACTGCTATGACGGATACGGAATCTTCCTGCTCTGACAAATGATGAATGATATTGTTGACTATTGTTCTTTTATACACAAACGATTCCTTGATTGAATCTCATTAAAATGTTACTGCGTTAATTAAAAAAAAACTTCTTTTAAAATAATAATTTGTGCGCTCAACTTGCTTGTTAACTTTTATCTTTTAAATAGTTTTATTCACATTAACAATCCAAAAGGTTAATAATTTTATTTAAATAACTATAATTTTAATATACAGCGAAAGTTTGTTTATATTTTAACACGATTTGCACGGCAAATAAGTGGCACTTCAAGAACGTTAATTTTTTTTTATCCGCAAAAGCGATATAAACCAATGAGTTCACCGAAGCACTAATATAACACGACGATGATCTCTAGGTACTTGATGACGTTAAATCGAAATCGGCACTAGGTACAATCCTTTGGTGATTGAACAGTTTTACTTAAAATCCCTTTACAGATCTTCTTCAGAAGCAGCTTAACTACCCTTACTACACAAAAAAGTACGTTCGTTAAACACCACAAGGTCCAATATATCAACGTTCTAAACCACTCCTTAAAGCGTAACAACAAGCGTCACCGTACTACTACTCGAGAACGCGATCAGTTTCAGAATCCATCAAATTATTACCAAAAATCTATCTTGGATTTTTGAATCCTACCACTCAAAAAAAAATCTCATCTAATTTAATTCCACCAATTAAAAAAACGGAAGGGGAAGATTTGATACCCCAACACATAAACTTCGTTTCCCATCGTAAGGGCTCGATAGTTTTCAAAATCTCAAACGTCAGCAGACTTAACGTGCAAAATATCTCTATATTTTTATTTAAGTACAAACAATAAGTCCCACATTCTATCTCTGTGACTTAAAACCAACATACTCAATATTACACTGAACCACTATAATTAAGCGACTCCTTGTCGCCAATATGACATCATATACATATAAATCTACGTTCTTTCTCTCAGTTACGTAATTTTACAAAACTTTCCATTAAATTTTACGGTAATCAAACGAAATAAACCTTATTTAAACTTATATACAACTATTCACAAATAAACGTTACTCAACATTCAGTAAACGGGGAATAATAAGGAAAACAATCTAAATTACGGAATAATAATTCACAAACAAAAAAATCTAAAGCTCGCCACACACCTTCCCTAAAGGTCGCAACACACGTTAAACAAATTTATTTATAAAACTCAACTTGACAACAAAATTTTGACGGTAAATCGCTAGAAAATCGTGATCCTATCATAATTAATTCCTTAATACACATTCCACATTCCTAAAATTCCTTTACATACAGTGTGACCCATCCCAACAAAACATTCATTATCTACAGTAAGCTCTCAAACAGACAAAAAAATATACATACGGAATCTAACTAAGTGAATAAAACTACAAACAAAATTACCCAATACGTATACAGGGTGTTCAAAATACCCTGACAATATATGGGTGGTATTTGTGCTTCCTTAAAATTCTGGAGACACTTGAGAAATATCTTTCCTAATTCCTCGAGGATCGATTTAATCGTACAGGTAAGTAGTACCTATATGAAAAGAAAGAAAAAACGAAAACCATTGTTACCGAGGAAAATGAACTGAATGTATTGTTGGTCGTTACAGATAATCCCAATAAAAGTATAAGAGCAATTTCCAGGGAACAAAGATAAATTATGGAAGTGTACACAAAAGACTATCTAAAAACAAGATGAACCCATATCATATTCAATTGCACCAGGAATTATTGGATGATGATTTTCGACGAAGAATAAATTTTTGTAATTGAGCTAAAAGAAAAATTCTCAAAGAGATTTTTTTGATTATGTACTTTTCGGGGATGAGGCGATATTCCATAAAAATGGATGTTTAAATAGGCATAATTTTCCTTACTGTTCAAAAACCTCATGTAATAGTTATTACTTCACAGCAAGATAGTCTTTAAAAGTTTGGTGTGGTATTCTTGGCGATTTCGTGATTGGACCATATTTTTTCGAGGACACGGTAAACGGTGAAGTTTATTTAGATTTTCTGGAAAATCAGTTGCCTGTGCTTGTTGAAAACGTTCTCCTGCGTATACGTCAGTGCATGTGGTATTTACATGATGAGGCTTCCATAGATAATAACGCACTGAATCGCGGTCAACTACACGATCAGTTTCCAGGACGATGGATAGGTAGAGGAGGGCCAATTCCCATAGCCTGCAAGATCGCCTGATCGAACAAAAGTAGATTTTTTCTGTGGGGGTATGTGAAAAATGAAGTACATAAATTATCTGTAACTATTAGTACATTAGTATCCCGATGGCTAGAAATGTAAGTAGAGAATTTGAAGATCGGCTACAACATTGTTTAAATTTAATGGGAGGCCACATTGAACAGTTAATATAAATACTACTTCATCGAAACACTGTATTTCGTCACTATGATTAAACTAATTTAAGTTCAACCTCCTGATGACGATGTGGTGTTAATGAAACGATCGTCGAGTGATGAAATACTAGTTAAAAAGTTTAGGTTTACCCTCCTGATTGACATGTATGAGGTCAACAAAACGATTTCGGTGAAGTGCAGGTATGTATTTTGCTCAATCTACAATATTTTAATGTCCGAATCAAAATTTTGTTACTTAGATATTGTTTTGTTACTCATTTTTTTTGCTTCATTTATTACTCTTAGTCTCTGTTATATCTAGTTCTGTTAAACAATTTTTGATTTAATTTACAATAGTTTTTTTTTCACCTGACAATAGTATTGATACAGAGCTGATTAAACTTACAGTATTTTCAAATAATACCTTACAGTCACGAAAAAAATAAAAATTTGAGGTTATGCCAAGAAGAAATGCTTAAGAAGAGTAAAAGTATTTCTTAAGTACTTTGCAGAGACGATATAAAATAGAGGTTGTTCCATTTAAAATAGCCGATATGATCATGGGTGTGAGTTTTGGATAATCCTGTACAAAAAATAAAAGTTATCACAAAAGTAATAAGTTTTAACAAAACCAGACTATCACGAAATTATTTTTTCCATGAGAGATTAGGCGTCAATTGCTTATTTTAAATAATGTAGAGTAACGATTTCATAACGATTTTCACATAAAATGGTCATATATTTAAAAGTACCCTGTAGAACCTAGTATAAACCTTTATCATTGGAGTAGGAATAATGAGCCTAATTGAAATTTGACATAATATACATAATATTCAATTAAAAAAACATAAATTTGATATCTTGTGACTTTATGAAATACCCAGTATATTATTAAATAATTTTGAAATATGCAGCTTGACTTTATGAATAACTTTTATTTAAAACTTTTTTTTTTCTCAAAGTAACGGAGTATAAGTTGGTCACCCTGTATGAATTTCGAGTATACTTTTAGTTAAATCGTTAACTCTGTTGTAATGCTAATAACAATAAATAATAAATATAAAAAGTAGAAAGAAATCAATTTTTTAATTTAGTTTCCATTTTTATTGTTGCAAAAAGGAAACGAGTTTGGTAAGTTCAAAAACATTTTTTCATTTTTGATTGAAAAACTGCCACTTTTATGTTAATTCGATTTTTAGCGGTACTTATTTTTTATATTTAAATCACAATTAATGGGAAATTATAAGGCAAATAACGTGTTTTTATTTTATCAATTAGGACGCTTTTTAATTTCAATTACATCCTTGATAATACGATTTCATAAATATTCCTCTTTTGCTAGTAGTGTTTTGAATTAAAATGGAAAAAAAAACAAGCACCGTGTTATCAGGGCAATAAGGAAATCAGAACAATTTTTACTTGTATTTCTTCTAGTCAGTCTAATTACACCGTAGATTAATTGATCTTTTATTTTTGTGCAACAATTTCATTGAAGTTAATTCATTTTAAAAATATATTACTCCTATTATCAATTCCTGTATGTGAAGAAAAACTACTGACTTGGACCTGTTTTAAATTCCTTAAAGTAAACCATTAATTACATTTAAATTTATTATCTAATTCCATTATAATTCAATAAAAATAAGATCATTTGTTTGGTTTTTTAAACACACATACATTCAAATTCATTAAAAATATAAAAAATATAAATCTTATTTTTATATAACATATTTTCAAGTCAGTTTCGAACCGCGCATTGTATATTTTCATAAAAATTCCTCCAAAGTGGTTGTACGTGCCCGTAATATCATGGAAAATTTGCCTGACTATTACAATTCGTTCTTGGTTATTACTAACATTTAAAGGGTGTTCAAAATTTCTACGTTAGATCGCCTCGGGGAGTGGGCTTTTTCATTGACGTCGGGTGTACCATTAAGGCACTAAAAAGTGCCAACGGTTTTTTCGATAGTGCTTCCAAGTGGAGCGCCGGGTGTATGTTGGCACGCCAACTTGTATATTTAATATTTCCTTAAATACCATGGTTGCAGGTAGATTTTCTCTGGAATATAACGGCACAAATAAAGCACTAACCTTTTGTGTTAAAAACCATTATTTGTGATTTTAATGCTATGCCACCTTCACGGCTGACAAGAATATAAAGTTTTTAAAAAGTCAGTGGTGCAAATTTTTTTTGTCAACATTGTTTGTGGGACTGCACCCGGGACGCCACTGGAATGCATAATTATCATATAGTTACTGATAGTGTAATGTCTTATCACAATAGAATCGGCAAAAGGTTGTTTAAGATATTAATAAGAATACAATTTTTTAAACTTTGACCCAGTACCTTGAAAACCAGACTTTTTAAAACACATGTTTAAATGAACTTATCTACTATCCTCGCCAGAAAAGTTTACCGCTACGTCATTAATTTATGAATTTAGCTATCCAATTTGCTTATCCTGCCTTCTCATATAACACAGTGAATTAAATAAGTATGGTGAACATACGTAGTGCATTTGACAAAATCGACATACGGTATTGAATAAGAAAATGTTGTGGAAAGACTAAACCGATAAACTCAAAATCAATTTGTTTTATATGCACATGAATTTAATTCTCATTTGACTAATACTACATAACATCCATTTGTTTGTTTATCCTTTGAGTGTTTGCTCATTTCTTACATTTACTTCTTTTATTTTAATCATTTACTACAGACTTTAAAGAAAATGGGGGTCCCCTGATATCAGTACCTGCTGTCCAAGAAGTAAGTATGACATTAAGTGTATAATGAAGGTGGTGTAAATGGTAATCGTATAAAAGGTGTTTTAATAATCTAATAATAAATAAATATATGTAAAAATGTTCTCCCAAAAACAAATCGTTTTAAACTAACTAGAGATACAAACCATTCACCACAAATGAAGCCTTTGATTCAGTCGGTAGGTTAACGTAGGGTGGTTCAATTCTTCGATTTGCTTAATTACCACAATTTCTGCTAGATTACTTCCACTGAACATCAATATAAAAAAATTGCAATGTAACATGTAAGTTATTTGTTAATAATGCTCGGAATAACTAAACCGAGGTTTACAAAAAAAAATTATCAAAATGTAAAAAATAAAAAATATACAGACTATGTTTATTAACAGTTAAATTAGGGTTATATAAAATATATCTTAAAAATAGCCTTAAATTACTAAAAAATCATTAAACATCAAATACCTGTTACAAATTATAATAATCTTCTTGAGAACCCCTGGTATTATAAAAAATAATGCAGAAATGTAAACCAAGATGACGTAATCCTTGTGCCAATGTTGCGCAATATACTGCAATAGCAATGCTTTTATGTTGTCAACCAGACCGAAACTGGAATTTTATTTCTTATAAATTTGTCTTCTTGAAATTGAATAATCCGTTTATTGCCTTTTTTTGAAATTTTTAATGCAAAACTTGCAATCATAAAATGAAAGGGTACGTCAAAGTAAAATTAAATGCTTACGTAGAATGTAATAAAAGTGTAAATCAAAGTAAAAGTAAAAGAAAGAAGGTAAAAGTAAAAGTGCCTGGAAAGAGCAAATGTTTTAATTTTTAGTATTACGAGTTAAATTATCTTACCATCAAATCAATGGCACTTTCACAAAATTTAGGTGGAAGCCCAAAAATTGCTTCCTACTCAACATAACGTTCATTAAGTACTAAAATGGACGCATAGAATATCAGACGATGTAGTCGTGTGCGAAAAATTTGCGCAAAGAATTAAGTCAACGATGACGTATTGCGCGATAATATTTGAGCAGAAAAATAATTTAAAGTGGGAGTATAAACCTTTAAGAAGTATATACCCTTAAGAAGATATGCACTTAAGTTACACAAAAATGCAAATTAAGTTGCCTACCTCATAGCTATAATGCAAAAATAATTAAAATTTTTCTTATATTTACACTAAACGAATGAAGAACCTAAATTACGGTATATTTTAATACAACTCAAAATGGGTTGTTACAAGTGTTTATATCTAAATTCATTATAATAACGAAATTACAGCGTGTAGCACGCGCCTTGGGTATATCCCCTGTTTCAACAAGTCCGAGCAAACAAACGTTCACGCACGAAAACAAAATGTGACGATGTACCTGAAACATCCAAAATCGGCGTAAGGACATTACATTACAGAAAAACATCTCATAGTTGCAAGTTTAAATGCATATATTCGAAATAGTCACATATTAATAAGTGACATTCATTGCAATCTATTCGTTAGGATTAAATCCGAAACAGGCTGCAACCCTAACGATTTATTAAAAAAAAGTTACATCGGAGAAATGCGAATTAAATTTCTTAAACAATACATTAAAGAGACTAATTCACCTAATCGTGGGTAAGTAAACTCTTTTGACTAAAATCATTATGGGCTAATTGTGTGCGACATACTGAATAAACAATAAATCAATGGTATAAACAGGAAGAAATCACAGTTGACAAACTGATTATTAACATTGGAAACTATTCTGAAAGCTCGGATGTGGATAGTGACCCCGATTAGAAGTTTAACACTTTGACAACCACGTTTCTACAACCTACAATTAGTAATAATCATTTGTATTATTACGTATTTCAATTATGTAAGTACAATATATTTGTAAAATGTTTTTCAAGATGTTAATCACACATTTCCCATAGAATCTATGTTCTGTATTAAACGTCATCTTCGTACTAATAATAGTTCCATTTTATATTTAAGCACGTAACTTAACATCAATTTAATATTACCATCTTATTGTGAGCCATCATGGCTACTGAATTGGTATCAACAATAAGAAATAATGATTATAAAACGTAGTAGCCTTGCGAGGTGTAAATAGTGCCGCTCGACAGTAGTTCCATGCAAATTGATTAACCTATAAACATAATTCTCTAATCAATTGTATGGTTGTTTATCAGCAACTTACAACACCACCATTCTCCTGTTTTATAATTCCGCTGAAATTATTAAATGTTTAATTTTGTTGAAAATTGCATTGTTTGTAATAGAGCAACAATGTGTTATAACCTACATAACCTTATTACACCTATTTACAGTATTTAGTGGCAGTCACCAACTGTCTGGACTGATATTAACTGTCTGGACTGATGTTACGGACTTCTATGTCAGCCAGACCTATGAGAGGTGCGATAAATGTTGCCGCTATGCTCTTTGAATTGTAGCCGGTGAGGCCGTGTGATTCTTTTTACACAAATACTGAAATGGTGTTAATGACTCTGGGCACCACTGACTCATACTTAAATTCGCCTACACTTGAGCCAGAAAATGCTGAATATGGAAGCTCAGTCTCTCTCACTATCTGATCCTTACCTTTATGTGACTGGCAACTGATCTCACTCCCTGATTTTAACTTTATTTAGCAACACACAACATTCATGGCGTTTGCGGTTAATAACTTTCCACAAACTTAACTCAAAATAAAAAAAAAAAACAATTGTAATTGGTTGTTTTTACCCATTCGTTAAACTCCACGTACCATATAATACATATTTACATTCACATATCGATGACAATTATCCTTCGAAATTAATTAACTTTTGTGCAATTGCCTTTATACACCATATTTTGTTACATCCTATGTACATTAAATTCTTTTTCGACGCCTTGAATGTACAAAACTCGATTCTATATTATATGCCGTCTGCAATTCTCGTTTTCTTAATTACTAACAATTATATTTCAATGTTCAAAACTAACAAGATCTTGATTTCTTACTAGTAAAGTGGCACTTGGCAACAATGTTCAAAAACTTCCTTTGCAAACAACGATAACAGATTCTTTTATATGCTACTCATAAGTTTAATATAAAAAGGCCGCTTGGTTTTTAACGGTTCTTTATGTAATTTAACAAATAATTAATTTTATTCACAATTAGTTTTTAACATATCCCTTTTCTGACCCTTTAAAGATTGAAAAGTGAATGATTCTACGGGTTTACTTTGAGCGGTCAGTAATAACAAAAAAAGGAGACAGTAATGAGATGAAGCGGTCAGTAATGGACTACTTTCCAATCTGTGGGGGAGCTACTATCGATTTAAACTATCAATGTCAAATTCACAACTTGCAATTTTAATAAAGGGTAAAGAGTATGCAACCATTTTTTCTCACGTGCGTAGATGGTGAGTGAACGCAAGCAATAGGTGGAAACAAACAACACGTTTTCTTTAATAAGTGAATTATTGATCACAAGTAACGACAAAACCAATAGAAGAATAGTAAGCATAACGTTTATGGCTCATTAAAGTAAAAATTAAAAGTCGCATTGTCACGACCTTTCAATATTAAATGAAAAGCCGTACTGGTCTTGTTCCAAATTTTTTGATTTGAACTGTATAATGTTGCTTGTTCTGTAATTGAGAATAAAATCGTATACAAACCTCGGCAAAAATACCATTCCCCTGTCTCGAGAACTAGTTCACCTCGAGGCTTCGTCTTTCGGTGAACTATACTTCTCTTAACTGACTGCCTCGGTATGTAATATACTATTCATTTTGACTTAAAGGACAGCTGTATGAAGTATTCATTATTACAATTTATCAAAAAGAAAAATTAATACTTTCGTTACAAAAAGCTTGGTTATTATCTACCCTATAATTCCAGCAATGAAGATTTCCATCGCGATATTCAACATCTGGGTGCTGACCGAATATAAAACAAAATGCCAATAACGAATACTAAAGCCTGCCGGGTGATTATGGCATGATCCCTTAATCAAGGTAACCCTTATAAAGCAGTTAATAACCAGAATTCACCGCTTTAACAAATTTCACCCAAAGGTGACAGAAAGTTGACCTATATCACATAAAAATTTCAAAAATGTGCCAAATGTGGCCAAATATGTAAGAATAATATCACATCCCTGTATTATCCAATTGTAAATTACAGAAACCTGTATTTTTTAATAAAATCTAAAGATGTTTTCTTATTTGTCCCACAGATGACTATTGAGTAATAACAAATACAAAATTCCTAATTATTAAACTGTTTAACAAATTTTTTTATACTACATTTACATTTTAATACACATAATGACCACTAATAAATTGAAACGTTGATACGGCCACATCCTTTCCCTATATACTCCGCAACATTCTTAAAATCATATTACAACGTAATAACCTACAGGCTGCAAAAATATCCTGTAAGATTTCAAGGATATTGTTTTTCAACCATTATCATTACGATAATCAACGTTGTCTAATTTTTACAAAATCAATCACATTACATATACAGGGTGGTCCAGTTTATAACGCAGGGCTTTACCAAATGATAGTTAACGTAAAAATAATGTCAGTTTTCATATAAACATACATGCTGGAGAGCTTCGTTTTCGAGATACAGAGTGTTGAAATTTTCTAAAATAAATGGAGCATTTTGAATATTTCTAAAAGGGCAGCTTTGAATAATTTTAAAATTGGTACACAGTGTGAACTAATTGTCCCTCATTATTAAGGATGATAAAATATGAAAATCAGTGGCGGAGATATGGGTGTACCATCGCCCCTTTTCAAAAAAAATTTCCTACGCCACTGACTTTATTGTAAATCCAATAACGTCTTCCGATTTATTATACTTTTGGAACAAAAAAGTATGGTTCCATGGTATACGTACGGCGCAACCTTTTCGAAATATTTCAGATTTTGTCAGGTAGTGTCAGGCCAGTCATGCAAAATTTAATTTCCAATTTAAATTTCACGAAGTAAACATTTATACGAACAATATTTTAATCCAGAAGTAATTTTGTAAATTATGTTTAATTTGGATGCTAGTTTCAAACGTTAAATAAAATGCCGTTGAAATGTTCTAATGAAGGATATGTTGACATGCATTTTGTTTATGGTTTTTGTGATAGAAATACAGCAGAAGCAGCTCGAGAACACCGTAGACGATTTCCCAACAGACGACAGCCACATCATAATGTTTTTTCAAACGTGCATCTTCAATTCGTCAATCAAGTGTTGAAGGCTATACCTAGGAATCCTAATCGTCTGAATTTTAATACGTTAAGGAGAAACAATAACCTACTTCGTGCATTTAATAGAGATTTGAGGACTAGTCAAAGAAGAGTCAGTCGAACCACTGGAACTTTTAAAAACACTATTCTAAGAATATTAAAACAGGACCACAGGCGTCCTTTTCATCTGCAACCTGTCCATGCTTTACACCCAAGAGACGAAGAACGCAGGGTTTCGTTTGGGAGGTGGCTTCTGAACTCCGTTCAAAATAATGGGGATTTTTTAAGCAATATTTTATGGACCGATGAGTCATGTTTTACCCGACGAGGTATTGTGAATTTTCATAATCAACATGTATGGGCGCATGAAAATCCTTATGAAATCAGACCGCGAAAATTTCAACATGAATTTAGTGTGAATAGTTGAATAAGCATTTACAATGGAAATCCGTTTGGCCCTCATATACTTCCACAACGTGTGAATTCTGAAAACTTTCTGCAATTTCTAGAGACGGAGAATCACAATATATGGGACGATGTTCCACTTAATATGCGAACACAAGCCTGGTTGCTACTCGATGGGTGTCCAACGCTTTATGGCATAAACGTTCGTAATTATCTGAATACAGATTTTGAAGGTCGGTGGATTGGGCGTGGTGGTCCAGTTGCATGGCCTCTCCAATCTCCTGACCTAACCCTCATGGATTTCTACCTTTGGGGTCATCTGAAAGAAATTGTTTATTCAACGCCAGTGCCAACTAGAGAAGAACTTTTGCACAGAATTCAAAATGCGTGTGCAGAAATTAATCATGATGTGCTAGTTAGCCTAAACCATTCCATTAGAAAACGCTGTCAGTTATGCATTCAACAAAATGGTGTTTATTTCGAAACATTATTACATTAGTCATTAATTTTTTATTTCGTCATTGAAACGTTTTGTTTAAATTTATTTGTATCAATTTTCGGTTCGTAAACATGAATTAAAAAACCATTTTTCCCAGTGTTTAATTTGAAGCAAAGTGGTTATTTCATTAATTTTTACGAACCAATAATCCAAGAACATGGGAAATAAATAGTTACATGAGTTATTTATAGGCTTATGAGTTGTATTTACTGGTTTTATTAAAAGTTATTTAGTTAGAATTTGTATGCACTCCTAAATGTTATTCATACTAGTTAATGACATTACCTGACAAAACCTGAAATATCTCGAAAACGGTGCGCCGTACGTGTACTATGGAACCATACTTTTTTGTTCCAAAAAACATAAGCAATCGGGATACGTTATTGGATTTGCAATAAAGTCAGTGGCGTAGGAGATTTTTTTGAGAAAGGACGATGATACACCCATATCTCCGCCACTGATATTCGTATTTTATCATCACACTGTGTACCAAAGTTAAAGTTATTCAAATCTACCGCTTTAGAAATATTAAAAATATTCTATTTATTTTACAAAATTTCAACACCCTGTATCTAGAAAACGAAGCTCTCCAAGATAAATGTTTATATCAAAAACTGGCATTATTTTTACGTTAACTATTCTTTGGTAAAGTCCTGCTGTTATAAACTGGACCAACCTATATAAGTAATTGTCTCTTAGAATTCTACAGCTTTAAATGCTGCCATCTTAGGGTATATTTTCGAATCAGAATTTATTATAACGAGAATATAATTCACATGTCACATTTTGACTTCTTTCATTGGTTAAAATACAAAAACAAAATCACAGAATAGGCTATCAAATCGGTGTTGAAGGAGTTGAGCAGCTATAGTTGGATCTTCGTGTCATGTCATGATGATCTTGTCATCTACAAAGGTGGAAGTTGAGGTGTAGTGATTTGTTGGGATGTCCGCAGTGTATAATAGGTATAAAATTGGGCCAAGTACACTGCCCTGTGGTACTACTGAGTTTATTGGATGAAGATTTGTTTGATGTTGACCAAATTTGATTAGAAAGTAAGTTCTTCCGAGTAGGATCTGAGGATAATGTAAAAGGAGTGAGGTAGAATTTTTAGTTTGTATAGGAGGCCTGTGTGCCATACTTTGTCAAAGGCTTTGGTTTCATCAAGAAGGGCAGCTGTGCAGTATTGCTTCTCCTCAAAGACTTGATTTATATTAACCACAATCCGATGGACTGTTGGACTGTGGAGTGCTCTCTCCGAAAGCCGAATTGGTGATCCGGAATTATGTTATTTTCTTCTAAAATTGATATTAGTCTTTTTGCTAGGAGTTTTTCCAAGATTTTACCTAGTACTGGTAGACTGATAGATCTGTAGGAGGTAATTTCGTTTGGCGGTTTGTCAGGTTTAGGGATTTGTATTACTTGCGCTACCTTCCATTTCACTGGGAAGTACCCCAGTCTCAGAACTGCATTGTAGAGCATGGTTAACATCACTAGGCCCTTGCGTGGTAACTCTTTAACAGGTTTCCCAGTAATCATGTCGAAGCCTGGGGCTTTCTTAGATTTAGGTTATACTTGATCATATTTTTTATTTCTTTTACTGTGAAGCAGTCCATAGGCGGGGTTAGTTGATATGGTGTTTCTAAAGACTCTTGTATAGGTTGAAAGACGCTCTTGAGGTGTTCGGCAAGGAGTTCTGCTTTTTCCGAGTCGGAGCGCGCCCATGTGTTTTCCGGATTTTTCAAAGGGGGAATGGGTTGGTTTTGTGCCTTTATTCTTTTTGTTGCTACCCAAAGAGAATCATTTGTGTCGCTTGTAGCGCTCAGATTATTGAGGTAATCTTGGAAACCTTTATTTTTTATGTCTTTGATGAGTGTTTTAGTTCTGACTGCTTGATTGTATCTTCTTTTATCGGATGGATATCTTGTGTTTTGCCATACTCGCCTTAGCCGTCTTTTTTCCGCTATTTTTCTTTTAATTACAATAGGACATCCTTCTTGTTTTTTTTTATGATAGTTGTTGGTGTTGCTTCGATAGCAGCTTTTTGGATTATTTTCGTAAAGTTATATATAGCTAGGTCAAGGTCTTGTTCGGTTTGGAGTGAAATTATTAAGTCTAGGCTATTTTGATTGAGATTTTTGTAGTGAGTCCAGTCTGTTTTTTTGTTGTGTAATCTTGGATCTGTTTCGCGTTCCAGAATTGTACTGCTCATGATTGCTATAATTGATGTATGATCGGAGGATAGGTCAAGACAGGATGCAATTTTGAGGTAGTTCGGGGCTACTCCTTTGGTTATGAAGAAATCCAAAAGATCAGGTATTTTTGTTTGGTCAGTTGGCCGTTAGGTTGGTTCATAGGTTGATAGGTGACCCAGCTGTAATTCTTGTACTGCTTGGTACAGCACTCTTCCCTGCCATTTTTATTTTTTTAGTTCTTCTCTGAGAAGTCTGATTTGTGCTGATAGATCATTTATGGTCTGTTGTTGTGGTAATATAGTTTGTTGTAGTGCAAATATTATGGATGTGAGATCATGACTTTGTGGTTGCGATTGTTCCTGAAGTGGTGGTTGGGATAGTTGTTGCTGCCTTTGGTATAGTGGGGTCCAATAATTATTTTGTTGACTTATTTGATTATGTGGTTGTTTTTGTTGATTTAGTTGTTGGTGAAGATTTTGCTGTCTTTGTTGATGTGGCTGCTGCTCTTTCTGATGTTGCTGAATTTGAAGTCTTGAGGCATAACTTGAGTTTGCTGAATTTGGATATCTTCCGTTTAATATATCAAGGTGTACCATGCATCCTTTTTAGTTGGCAGGGTGTTGACCTTGACAGAGCAGACACTTAGGTGGTTTACCGTCATTACGGTTTTTAGGACAAGTACGGTAATCATGTAGTTCTATACACTTGACACAGCGTGCTGGTCTGGTACATCTGTTGCGTGTATGACCGTCGCATTGACAGGTTTTACACTGTGGTATCTGCTCTTTTTTTATTGGTTCTTCGAAAGTCACTATTGCGTTTTCAATGCTTGTTATCTTAAAGATTTCTTTATTATTTTCTTTGCGTTTGATGTAAATGAAAAATAGTTTTTTTTTTATCTTTGGTTTCTCCATTCATAACATTCATTATGTTAAGTACTTTATGGCCTTTTTCAGCCAAAGCAGTCTTAATTATTTCATTTTCTGTTGAGTGATGTAGGTGTTTTAGTACAACACGGAATTTATTTTCTTCCTCCAGACTGTAAGTATGCCTAGCTACTTTATTGGCATCTAGAACATCTCTTATTTTTTTGTAATCGGGGAGGTTATTTATCAGTAGCTTTAGTTTATTGCCTTGTAGAAGTCGATATTGGTAGTTTGTTTTTGGAATGTGCTTTTCAATCAGCGTTATCAGTGGCTTTACGGCTTTAATATAGTGAAGTATGAAAGGCGGAATCTGTGTTTTATTTTCGGCGTTCGTTTTGTTAGTGCTGGTACTAGCGTTTGCTAAGGGTTAGTATCTGTTGAAAGTTGAGATAGGCGGGGTGGATGTTTGAGGATCGCAAGTGGCTTTTCTTTTGAGACGTTTAATTTCTTGGAACTCGTTTAGTTCAATTGTTTGAGAAGTGTCGCTTGTGGTTGATATATTATCCTCTTTGGAGGAGTTTATTGATTGCCACAAGCTGTGCGATGAGTTGTATTTTTGTGTTTGTGGTGACGGCAGCGGTGGAAAATTTGCGGCAGTTGGATAATAAAAAAGATAGGTGCGAAGTATGTATTTGGGTAGGTAGCATAGCATTTGGGGCTGTTGTAGGCAATGCAAACATTGACATTTGTGATGTAATTTGTTGGTGATAGTTATGCTGAGTTGGTGTTTGTTGTACAATCAGTTTGGAGGCTGCGGCATATAAGATTGATATTGTGTAAAAATGTTGGGATGAAAACCATCACTTGAATTTTGCATGATTGTCAAGTGTTTAAAATTTCGGTTTGTTGGATTTAATATTTAGAAAATTTTTGTTTAAACAATTTTATGGATAAAGTAAGGTAAATTGTAAATAGGAGGTGAAAGGTCACGATATCTTGTATCTCGTATGGCAAGTACAGTTTTGTATATAAATACTATTACACTACTATATTATTATATTAATAAAAACGCAGTAGTTATATATACATACATAATTTTATGTTTGCTTCTGTTTACAAAGCACAAACACTTAATTTTACAGTAAAATTTTAACACTTTTCTTTACAGACTCGTGTTTTGAACAATCTTTATTAGAGAGTTTATTAAAACACGTCTATACATAAACACATGATACGGACTTTTGTCACATGATTTTAATGAATAAAATAGTTTACTGTCAAAGTGACAAATCGTTTAAAATTGTAGACATTAAAAAATTTATTTTCTATTAATGTTCATTATATTCTCTTACCAAATATAACAGGTGTTATGATTAATAATCGATGATACCACTCGTTAAAATTGAACTCATTCAATTTTCATGTATCATGCTATCATCGATGATAATCATAACACTAGTTATATTATCCCCGAAAATAATTTTGACTCATGTTTTTCATATTACACCACATGATTGTATATGATAAACTTGCCTAGCGGGGATTATGCTTGACTTGGTTCAGGAATGCATCCTTTGAATTACGGCCTATCATTAACTAACTCCCTGTATATTTGATTAGCCAATTCGGCACAAACTGCGGGCAAAGTAACAATCGTTCTACATCCGGCAATGTGGCTACGATTTCACATAACCTCTTATATCGTTGAGACGGGCCCGCTCCAAGATCGGACAACCCGGACATTTGTCCGGGGCGGCAAATCTTAGGGGTGACATTTTTACTCTCAGAATGTGAGAAAATATTAAAATTAAAATATTAATAATAATAGCATGCCGCCTTTCATTTGTAAAAACATTTCTTATCACTGTTTTTACAAGAAAGTTAAAATACTTGTTTTTCATCTATATACAGTCAAACCTGCTTATAGCGAACTCGCTTATAACGAACTTTCGAGTATAACGTACTAGTTTTAAAAGTCCCGTCACACTATCCATAAGATCCCTTATAAATATTGTTTGTTTTAATAAACCCGTAAACAACGAACTTTCGGATGTAACGTTCGGAAAAATTGTTTCCGTCCGTTAGATTTTACACAAAAGGAAGCAAGTATTCTGACAGTAAAATAAATAACAGGTACGTAGATTATTTGATGTGCAAAGATAAGGTTTCTGTAATTCTTTTCTTAGAAATGCCTGCCTAAATAGTTTCCTAATTAGTGTTTAAATCTTTAATCCTAAAGGGTAATTATGTATTTTAACAATACTGTACACGCTGACCTTGCAGGGTTTTTCCGAATCAACTTGTCAATCAAATAATTCAATTAACAGACTAGTTAAACAATAAGTGGCCTAATATCAAGGGTAATTTGAGTGATAATGGCGACCAAACTGGGCTATTTTTTTAAATTAAAGAACCCAGATAAAACACTAAAATTTAAAGGTGAAAAACGTGTTGGCGGCAAATTATCAAAAGAGCGGGTAACAGTTTTTGTGTGTGCTAATTTAACCGGGACATAAACACGAAAGTAAATCACTCAAGCCATTGTGTTTCAAAAATGTAAATCGAAAATTGTGTGGATAAACTGTTTTCGTCTACGAAATATAATAAACAATCAAAAATTATAGACTTTTTTAACAAAAACTAACTCATAAATGTGTACATATTGTATAATATAGTGATTTATTAATGTATCGTAAAAATAAAATATGTATGTAACTTCTTTCTTTTATCGTTTATTACGAACATCGGATATAACAAACTTATTTTTCAAGTCCCTTGTGGTTCGTTATAACCGGATTCTACTGTAGTTGTAAAGAAAATAGGTATAATTACGAAAAAATAATTAATTATTCGATAATAATTATTAAATAAGAAACACGGGTGTTATTTGTATACACTACCTAATATAACCGCGCATCAGATATATACCATATAAACCAGCAAGCAGGGTGCCGCATGAACTTGTCTGAATTAGGAATAGGCAAGAAATGACTTGTTTATTGTCTTCAATTATAAAAGGGCTGTATTATTACAGCATAGCATTAATTTTGCTGATTCGTCGGTGGTGATAACAAGTGAAACTCTCAATTGTATATAATGTTCTGGTTCAATAATCAATGTGATTTGTAATTGTTTAAGGTAAGTTAACCGTTAACTTAGCGAACTACGAAATTAGGGTATTTTGATCAGTAAAAGACAAAAATTATTAAAAAACTAAAAAACACGCTTTAATGATCAATCGAACTAAAAAACGAAAAATAATTCTTAACATAGGCAGAAAATATAAATAAACGAAAAAAATTAGTATTATTGTAAAAAAGCGTGGGGTTCTCGATGCATGAAAAATATGGCACAACCTTCTCCATAATACTAATTTTTCGTTTATTTATATTTTCTGCCATATTAAAATTATTTTCGTTTTTAGTTCGATTGATATTAAGCGTTTTAGTTTTAAACTATATTTATTTTTCGTTTTTTTAGTTCGATTGATCATTAAAGCGTGTTTTTTAGTTTTTTTAAACTATATTTATTTACATTGAGCTGTAGAATGGGTAGGATCGAAACAGTTATTACATAACTTCAAATAATTGACTTGTTCTACTTGAAATATCTAATGCCTTGAATTCGTCACAACCAAAAATGAGATGGTTTTCCTTGCAAAAATAACATGACAGTTTATTTGGAGCTAAATTTGGAAAGGACTTACTCGGTCAGGAGGATAGGCATTGGATCCCAAATGCGCCGTATCTTGTATCGTATGTATCGCCGGCCGCGCGCATGCTTGTTCAAAGAAGTTACAAACAGACAGACAAGCAAACAAACATATAGGTGAAACTAATATAAGCGTGTCAAAAAACAAACTTTCATTTAAATTTCATAATCTTTTTCAATGTAGGTATTTGAAGAAGCTCCTTCTCAGATGAAAATTAAATTTTGGAAACGATTTTTGAACAAAACAGATAAATTAATTAAAAAGTTAAAAGACTTGTTTTGATAATTTCAAAAGGACTGAAATTTGTTCATGTTTCGTTAAAAAATCGTCTTTGAAATTTAATTTTCATCTGCGCAGGAGCTTTTTCAAATACCTTAAAAAAGGTTATGAAATATACGGAATACCCTAAAGCTTGATTTTTTTTAATAATTCCTGCCTTCTACTGACTAATAGACCCTGATTATTTTTTTATTATCAACTACTGGATGTGACCCCTTTAAGTAAAGCTACGAATATTTTTACCTAGTTTTATAAATAAAATTTTCTTAAAAATAGCAAAAGTTTGTTAGGTATTTTATAAAATTAAAATAAAATATTTATTTAAACATTGAGCATTCTAGAATAAATGTGTGCATGATCTGAAATTGAACAAGAAAAATTGCCATATTTTATACCATTTTAGATTTTGAAGCAAAATTGTGTAAAATGCAGGTGATTATACTTTTTCAAATTTGAAAGGTATCAGGTGTGGTAGGTTGGTTACTACTTTACTACTATTACATAATTTATAAATATAAAAAACATATAAAACTGCTTAATCGTTCCCCTAAATCTTAAATGAGCATAAAAAAGTGCAGTACTTGTTTAATTTAACTAGGTCTATTGTAAGACGATTTCCTTATAATTTGCTTTGTCTTATTTCAGATATTTTGTGTATCTTCCAGAATGTCCGAGGGACGCAAAAAACTATCTGGTTGCGAATATAAAAAACGAAGGGTGGAAAAGGAAATGCAAAGGCAAAGACAAGCTGGCACTTTACTAAATTATTTACAGAGTACGCCGGGCAGTACCAACACAAATGACGACTCAAAATGTTCTACATCATAGACAGCATTGAAAGACACTGCGTAACAACTCTTTTTGGTGTTGCATAAAATATACCTCAATTTAGGATCTTTCCTTCATTTAGTTCTAAATACAAGAAAATTTTAATTATTGAGATATGGTTATGAGGTAGGCAACTTAATTTGCATATCTACATAGTGCATACTTTCGTAAAGATTTATATTTCTACTTTCAATTTTTATTCATTTCTTATCTTATACGCAACGCGTCTGCGTTAAGTTATTCTGCTCATATCTTGTGCGCACAACCGCATCATCTACTTCGAAAGCCTCTATTTTTGTCGAAGCAGGAAGCTGCTTCTTTTTGATTTTTACCTAAATTTATGTGAAAGTGCCATTTAATTGGTGGTAAGATATATTTTTAATACATTTACATAAAATTACATCATTTTAGGCGCTTTCTTTACTTATTTATTATACCATTTTTTACTTTAATTACACTTTTATCATTACTTCAATTTACAACGTAATTACATCTTAAGTATGCATTTGATTTTATTGTTGCGTACATTTTTCGTTTTATGATTACAATTTTTTTTGAATAAAAACTTCCAAATAATGCAATAAGAAGTGGATTTAAAGATTTTAAGAAGAAATTTACACGGATTTTATAAAGATAATTTCAGTTTGGGGTGCGGCTGATAACATTATGTCAAGATTGCACAATGATGACGTAAGAATGATTTCATGCAAGTTAACCGCTTCGTAATCATATTTAGATACCAGAGGTTGTCAAAAAGAAAAGTTTGTGTACAAAAATTTCTAAGGTATTTACGTAGTGATTTATTTAGTACTTTAAGCATAATTTTAAGACTTTCATTATTTCATCATTACATTTGATATTCAATAAACATAGTCTGTATATTGTTATTTTTTTTACATTTTTATAAACTCGGTTTAATTGTTCCGACATTTACAACCAAAAACAATTTGGGGCCAGAGAACTTTTTTATTGTTAATACATTGTATATTACATTATTTAGGATAAGTGAAAATAATCAAGCAGCATTTATGGTAATCGAGCACATTAAAATTTAATGAACCTACCCTATTAATCAACCGACTAAGTCAAACTATAAGTGGTGTAAGGTTTGTATCTACATTATTAATACGATTTGTATGTTTAAGGAGAACTTTACCTAATTTCATTATTACTTATATTACTTACTTTTTATTATTTAAATTTTTATATGTTAGATCACACCCTTTTATTACAACTGACAACAGTGACAACAGAGACTCACCTGAGAAAAATGAGGATCAACAAATGAATATACCTGAACTAATACTTGAATCTGACAGTGGCAGCCCTCCGTCGCCAAATGAGAGCACTATTGATACCAACGTGGCACCTACAGAAAGCGCTAAACAACTTTTAAGTACAGATCCGGCACTCTGGCTAATGATACTACCAGACGCCGAAAGAATCTTTTTGGTAAGGCAAGGTCCACGTAAATCATTGTACAATTATAGATTTCCATACGATGAGACTGATAAAAAATTTAACCCTAATTATTATAAAAGAATTTTAAGTAATGGAGAGCAAATTGCGCTCAAAAAATTGCGTATATTGTTTTTGCTGCAACATTTTTGGCTGTGTACTTAGTTCCCTTTCAAACGTGGGGTTTAAAAGTTGGAAGCATCTGAATCAAACTCTAAAAGACCACGAAATTTCTAAAAATCATATTCAGTCCCAAAAATCTTTTCTAGAACTGAACCTAGGATTAAAGTGCTGTAAAACTATAGATGCGGATTTCCAAAGACTTGTTAACGCTGAAATAAACCATTGGCAAGAAGTTTAAGAATCGTAGCAATGACTAAAATGCTTGGTAAAAGTTGTGTGGCTTTCCAAGGTACAAGCGACAAGCTGCTTGAGCATAATAACGGTAACTTCTAAAAAATAGTTGAGCTGCTATCTGAATTTGATCCCGTCATGGAAGAACACGTACGTAGGGTGCTTAAAAAAGAAAGAACGAAAGCTGACTATCTTGGAAAAAATATTCAAATCGAGATAATAGACCTGTTGCATCAAAGTGTGAAATCTTATATTATTTATGTCATACTTCATCAATATTCAGTCATAATAACCCTGAATCAAGACACATTAGTTAGCAAATAATACACCTTAACATGACAACCGCAATTCTAAATAGCAACGGGCGTTATTTCTAAAACGCCCGGTAATATGGACTAATGAATCTGTACTAAAATGAAGAAACGAAAAGTCTAGGAAAAAATCTTCAAAAATAAAGATACAAGAAAACTAATTTATCGAATAATACATTTTCATAATAACTTAATAAGTAATAATTATCCTAAATACTGCTATTCTTTGAAATAAAAAGGACAATTCTGAAACTCTGCCGAGAACTGCATACCAGCTTGAATCATAGATTTTCTAAGATTAATCGATTCATTAGTTCTTGGTGATCTACTTTTTTGCATGATCGACAATGTGTTTACTTCAGTACAGGTACTTGTATGCATTCCAGCTACGAAACAAGCGTTGTTCTGCTTCAAGCAATGACTGTCATCTACATACTCCTTTGCCACTGTTTGACTCTGCCACTCTCCCAGCTTCATCAAGTTTGTCATGGTACCTCCAGCATCAGAATGGAGGGTGGCACCTGTATGTCGCTGATAATGTCCTGTATAAGCTTTAGGTTCGGGCAACCCTAAATATGTTGCAATCTTGCAAGGTATACTTCCAAGTGTGTTTTTACCCACAGGGTACGTCGTGCAACGGTTTCCCCGAAAACATAAGAAGAATCTATCATCAGACACGCCTGCAGGTCGCAGAGATATGTAATTCCGTATTAGGTTCAATGTTTTCATTTGTGATTCCTCAATAATAATGAAACTTCTTCCTTTATCGGTTTTAGTCAAAGTGATGTCTACAGTTATATGCGTTCCCACATGTCGCACATCTGTAAACCGCATCTTCACGAGCTCGTCCGGTCTGCATGCTCTGAATATACCCATCAACAATGCAACCTGAAATACACGAAGTCTATGGTCAAATGTTCTCTTTATAACATAACATTTACCTTATGCATCAGATACTACAAATCAGGTGCTTCTGTAAGAAATGCGACAACCAGTTCGCGAGTAATGACCTTTGATTTCTTTGGACGATAACCTTTCTGAACTTGTTTTAAAAATGCCTGCAGCTGCACAAATTTTTCGAAACTCTTAATCTTCTTTTTTACCATCAATTCTTTGCGTAACATTGAAAATTTCGTCCAAAGCGAATTGGGAGCATATGATTCTGACTGTAAACCAATATTTCAAGCAAATGACTTAAAATATTATGTAAACATACCAACTCCTGGAAGTAACCTAACATCACGGTCTCATTAATTATCTTCACCGAGTTACTTTTCATCCATTTGTCAAAATCAACGTACTCTTTTTCATAACAGAACTTCGACTTTTTCGGTACGATTGCTTCATTCGCTTCCGCGGCTCTCGTTAGAATATTCTCTGGCAATTTATCAGCTTCGTTCGCCATTTCGATCAAATTTTTTAGAATGTTTGACAAATAAAATATGCCTTATCACCATAGATACGATCATGGATAGACACGAAAATTATAAAATCATTATTGTTATCTGTTTTAATCATCACCGTTTGCAATTTCTTTCAATTATTATGCATATGATCAAGTATGACATAAAACGTTGAAGGCACCACAGGTATTATGAACACAACGCCCACGGTCGACGTATACCCCCTCGGTCCGGAGGCCCTCGGGTTCTACAACGTCGACCTGGTGCGTTATTTAGTTCATAATGCCCTTGATACCTTAATAACTACAATGAAATTAAAAAGCCAAATATTATTCGATAATTTTAGATTGCACTCCTGATATTCTTAAGGTGGAGCAAATGATTCTTGTAATCAGGTATGTTTCAATCAATAAAACTGATTTCAATCAGGATGAGGTTGAAATTAAAATTAAGGAAAGCTTTTTGGGTTTTCTTCCAGTTGAAAGGTCTACAGGGAAGCAAATGTTTGAAATTATAATTTCAGAACTTTATAATTTGGGTTTAAATTTACAGGATATAAGAGGATATGACAACGGGTCTAATATGCGGGGCGATAAATCAGGAGTGCAATCTAGGATCAAGAACCTAAATCCGCGAGCTTTCTACGTTCCATGTAGTAGTCACTCTCTCAATCTAGTAGTTAACGATATGGTAAAAACATCTTGGGAAGGCGCTAATTTCTTTAGTATGATTCAAAAAATATATGTATTTTTTCAGCATCTACTTTTCGCTGGGAAATTCTTCTAAAACATGTCCAGGGTTTGACTTTAAATCCATTAAGTGATACTAGATGGGAGAGTAGGATAGAGGCTTTAAAACCTTTAAGATTTTATATCGGAGGCGTATACGACGCCTTGCTAAGCATTTATGAGAATGAAGAAATTGATAATTTAATAAGGGACGAAGCCTCGGGTTTATTAAGTTGTATTAAACAATTTAAATTTTTGTGTTCAATAGTTCTTTGGTATAAAATTTTAAACTGTATTAATCCAATAAGCAAATTGTTGCGGACAAAAGATTATGATCTAGCATCTGCACTTGATCTTTTGCAAAATTGCAACAAGTTTTTTCAGGATCTTCGATCGGATAAATCTTTTAATGAAACAATTGTTGATGCGAGAGAACTGGCTGACGAAATTGACGTTGAAGCCAATTTTGAATCAACGATACCACGACACCGCGTAAGAAGCAAAAAAAGGAATTTCTCTTACGAAGCTCGAGATGAACTGATCGAGAATCCTAAAGAAAATTATAAGGTAGATTTTTTTTATTTTACAACTGGCCAGGCACTAAATGCAATAGATACTAGATTTAAACAACTTAGTCACCATAGTAATTATTTTCAATTTTTATATAATATATATGATTTAAAGGGCATGTCTAAAGAAAATCTTTTAAAACATTGCAACGATCTAGAAAGTATTTTAACTCACGGTGATTCTGTTGATATTAATGGGGTAGAATTAGCAGAAGAAATTTGTGCAGTATCTGGGCTTATGGGCAAAAAAGAAAGCCCAAGCACTGTTCTAAAATTAATAACAATGTTAAATTGTGCCCCAAACCTAAGTGTTTCCTTAAGAGTATTGCTGTGTATACCAATAACTGTTGCAAGTGGAGAAAGAAGTTTTTCCAAATTAAAATTGATTAAGAATTTTTTACGTTCAACTACAACGCAAAATCATCTTAATGAGTTGGCCATTTTAGCGATTGAGCATGAAATTGTTGATCAAGCTAACTTAAAAGATGTAATAAAAACATTTGCGGAAATCAAAGTTAGAAAGAAAAATTTCTTTTAGGTTACTTTATTTTATACTTATATTTTTATAGAATCTAAAATTTCTCTGTTTGGTTATGCAATATTTTTTGTACTTTCTTAATAGAATAAAAGTATAGCAATAAAAATGCACCTTATATGTACCAGTACTTTTAAGTTTTGCCCTTTTTAAATGTTTATTATGTAATGTATTACATATATTTTTTTAAATAAATGATTTTAACATAATTTTTATTTTATTTAAAAAAAACTGGCGGCAAATTGTCTGTTTGTTCGGGGTGACATGAAGGCTAGAGCGGGCCCTGCCATATGTATATTATGATTAATTAGTTTTTCAACGTATTTATAATTCTACATTTATTTTGTCATTAGTTTACATGAGTAAGACTTTAGAGTACAGGTATTACAATAACATTGTCCTTGTATACCCTATAAGAGACACTAGCCTGTAGACACGAAATGGTGACGTGTAAAAAATTCCAGGAATAAAATGACAGACAAGAAAATTTAGAGCGAAGAAAAGCAACAAAGCCTTTTTGATGTTTTTCTAATTCATTAATGTAACTAAAATAAAATTAATAGCAGTTCATACCCTTAATTTTGTTTGCAGGAAAACCCATGCATTAAATTCTGTTTGTAATACATAAAAAATCGCTTTGTTACAGTTTTAGTCATTTAACCATTTTTATTTCCTTTACTTTAATCTAACAATAACATACTTCACTTACAAAATTTGTGTAATTATAAAATGAAATGCAAAAATTGATATGTAATTATTTTAATTACAAAGTATTGGAGTGATGATGCACAATTCTGTCTGAAATACATAAAAATCTTGTAAATCTGAAAACTTTGTCAGTAGTAAAAAAATGACGCTTATTTTTAACGTAATTGTAATTGTTACAATTTTATTAACAATTGTGGTGCTGTATTTTAAGTGGTCATGGTTGTATTGGAAGAGAAGAAACGTTGCTCACCTACCAGTAAAGTTTCTTTTTGGAAACGCACGTGACTTAATTTTGCAAAAAACATCATTTGGAGAAGAAATTGCAAACATCTATCACGCATTTAAACCACAAGGTTTACGATATTGCGGTTTTTATTTTTTTTCAAAGCCAATCTTAATAGTGAACGATCCAGATTTAATTAAAGTAATTATGACTAAAGATTTTCAGTACTTCACTGATCACGGTAATTATGTAAATGAAGATGTTGATCCTTTAAGTGGACATTTATTCAGTTTAAAAGGCCAAAAATGGAAAAACTTGAGAATGAAATTAACACCAACATTTACCTCAGGTAAAATGAAAATGATGTTCCAAACATTAGTTGATTGCTCTCATGAGCTTACTAATATTATGGATAACTCCGCCTTGAAGAAAAGTGCAATCGATATTAAAGATATTGTCGGAAGGTTTACTACTGATATTATTGGTTCTTGCGCTTTTGGAATTGATTGTAACAGCCTTCTAAATCCTGACTCCGAATTTAGAAAATATGGAGTAAAAGTGTTTGATGTTACTCTAATGGAGGCAATGAAAAACTTTGTCGCTTTTAATTTTCCAGAAATTCTACATCTATTTAACGTTAGAATAACTAGAAGGGATGTAAGTGACTTCTTTATGAATGTGGTTAAAGAAACTGTCAGTTATCGAGAAAACAATAATATAATCAGGAAAGATTTCATGCACCTTCTCCTACAACTCAAAAACAACATTAATTTTCAAGATGAATTTAATGAAAGCGTTGATTTTTCCAAAAAAGGAGTTGGTAATTCTTTGAGCATGAATGAGCTAGCAGCGCAAGCATTTGTTTTTTTCGTGGCAGGTTTTGAAACTTCATCAACTACTTTAACTTTCTGTTTTTATGAACTAGCTACTGATTTAAAAATACAACAAAAACTGAGAGAAGAAATTAATGCCGTTCTTGAACGGCATGATTCAAAAATCACTTATGATGCGCTTATGGAAATGACCTACATGGATCAATGCATTAGCGGTTGGTGATAACAATTTTTAGTATTAATTATTTAATTTACATTTTAGAAACTTTACGAAAGTACCCTCCAGTACCAATGCTCAGTCGTGAATGCACCAAAACTTATAAAATGCCTGACTCTAACTTAGTAATAGAAAAGGGCATGCAATTATTTATACCGATTTTAGGTATTCAACATGATCCTTTGCACTACCCTAATCCCGAAAAATTTGATCCAGAACGATTTTCAGCGGAAAATAAGGCAAAACGGCATCCGTTTACATGGTTGCCCTTTGGAGAAGGACCTCGTCTTTGTATAGGTCAGAAAAAACTTTCGATTATTATTAAATCATGGTTTCTGTTTTTAGGAATGAGGTTTGGATTAATGCAAACTAAAGTGGCATTAACAGTGCTTTTGCGAAACTATAAATTCACTCTTAATTCAAAAACGGTGGTTCCGATAAAAATGAATCCAAAATCCGTTATTTTAAGTGTCGATGGTGGAGTGTGGTTAAATATAGAAAAGATGGAACAAGAAATTGTTGTGCAGTAATTGCCACTTTTTTTAAATAAAGCTATACAAAACAATTAAAAAAATAAGTATGAACTGTTAGGTAATATTATTACTAATTTCGCTAGGAATAATGATTTAGTCAGAGGGGTTTAGAAATGTGAAGTACGTGTGGATGTCATTATATTCTGTCCATATTTTCTTTACCAATTATGTGTCAGAGAGTTATTATTGTTTAATACAACTTAAATGCAAATATGAAAATGCAGAATACTAATCGTCGCACAGCCTTGTTCAAATAAGCTGATTGCCGACTAAGCTCACCGAAGACGGTCGTCGATTGTAGCAAGATGTTCACAATCTGAGAAACTGCTTCAAAATTTAGACACAACTCAAACTCGATAGTATAGATCATAAAGTGCAAACTAAGAACAACGTTTTTCCGTCACTAAAATATAATAAATCTTGAATGATCGTAGAAAACCAGAAAATTACACACTCGGTACATTACTAGTTCAATTTCAACCACAAAATTCGTGTTATATACTTTAAATGCTAAAAGAATGGCTCACTAATTTAATTGAATCCAAAATTTTAAATTTTAGTAACACCAAAGTTTAAGTGTATTATCAAAGTTACTTAATGTTTACACCAACATCAATAAACTGTAGTACCACATTCTTGAATACTTTTCTAATATTTATGATTTACCCCTTCGAGTCAAAGAAAAATTTTGTTCACTCTGCACATAAAATTTAATTTTTGCAAAAGGGCTATCGTGAACCAACTGTAAACGTTTAAATCTGAAATTTTTAAACTACCTTTATTTAACTTATATCAACTTTCTGCTTCATTTACAAAACAAAAGTAACCTATGACTGTAAATAAACGGCAAACATTAAAACAAATAATTTATATAACACAATATTGTGTCCGTTTTGAGTAATCATTCGCTTTAGCGGAAACGTAATTAAGGTGTAAACTTTTTTTAATGAACTCAGAATGCATCAAATATTGTATTAATACAGCAAAGGTGACTACTGTTTTGTGCGTTAGTAAAAGAAAATAAACAAACAGCATTTGATAAAGAGGGAGAGCTTGTTATATCCAACTTGTTTCAAGCTATCTAAATGTTTAATTCTTATAAACCAAATGTGTTATGGTGATCTCAAATTAAATTTCAAGTACTGTTATATGCTAGATAAATAACTCGTAATTTTTGGGACAAAGCTCAATAAACTGGTGCTTTAAAACTGGAATTAATGAAGACCATCGATATTGAAAACAAGAAAAACTTTCAAAATCCATCACAAAAGATGTAATTTGTCCGTTAACCACTTTAGTGAATCATAATTAACGGTTAACGATTAACCGAAGATGTTATTGCCAACTAAGGTAGTGTCAAAATGCAGCACCTTTTACAAACGTCACTTGAATTAGTCGTGAATTAAAGTTTATATTTCTTACACCATCAAACCTCACTACACGTTGTGAAGCATATAAGTTATCAGTAAATTATTGCTCACACGCTGTATACTGAAGTAAAACAATTTTTGGTTAAATTTTTTTATTTTTATTATCCTTAGTTGAGGATTATTTTATTTTTATTTAAGTGTAATATAAAATGAATTAGAAAACATGATTCTTATAACAAACATTCACATATAATGAAGGTACGCCATTGAACGAGGTTGAATATGAATTGCAAACGCATTAAAGCATTTTTTGTAAATGTAAAATGCAGCATATTTAAGTTCGTAATAAGTTTATAGATTAACATCTAATACTACCAAATAATTTTAAGCGACTTATAAATTAGTATTCACATGAATAATAAATTTGAAATCCAAATCAGAAATTGTAAGTGGTAATGAACGATCACTGCTAAAACCTTGATTTACGTTAGTTTGTTAATAAGATGAATATAAGAATGAATATTCATTTTGAAATTAAACAATTCAAACAGAGCTTGAAAGGCCCTTTTTTGTTTTATAAAAACTACGTATTGATTTTAAACATAACTTTAGCGTACTATTTTTGTTATGCAAAACAAGGTGGATTCAAAAATTTTATATAAAATTAATTAAAGAAATTGATGTTATAGTCGATTTTAATCGGTTAAAGAAAATAGTTCGTTTATATTAGGATATCTAAGTTTTATAAAAACTATTTAATCAGAGATTCACGTTAGATTTGGCAAGTTATCCTGATATTTGTATTATTTTACGTATGAAATAGAAACGTAATGAAGTAAATTTAACGAAGACCATTTAAAAGGTACGTTACGTGCGCTCTTGTTGAAGGTACACACGTTGCCGAAGAAGGCGACATGTATAAAACAACTTTTATAGAGGAAATGAGTCTTCATTTTGCATTGACGAGAAACGGTCGATACTTTACCTTTCGTGGTCAGATTGAATATGTATTTTGAAGTTCTATAGAATTTAAGGCTTGCGAATTGAATTTTTTTTGCACCAATTAGTAAAAATAAGGTGAAGTAAAAATAAAGTCATTCAAAGCTATTAGTATATAAAATGTAAAACGGCCTAAAGGTCATGTTAAGAAATCTGAGCAAATAATAAATGTTGTGTAGTGCATTGAAGTTAAACAAGTAAATTATTTATACATTTAATTAAGTAAATGGTAAAATAATATGCTTCATAGATATAACTGATATATAAATAAGATAAATATTAAATAATTTTTGTAAATGCATAGGGAATTGGGACAGTTTCCAAATTAAATAGTAAGACTGAAATATGCTTAAATCTTCCAGTACACCGTAAGTGCTCATCGGAGCATTCAGTTCGTAATTAAACTGTTTAAGTGTGTCTTTATGACTGAAACGGAATGAAGTTGCTTAGTGAAGCAATCAATCAAGGTTGAAAGAGATTGGAGCATTATATATATATATATATATATATATATATATATATATATATATACAGTACCTTATTTGGGATATATTATTACTGTTGTATTGATGTGGTTGTGTACCTAACATTGTATTGCTTTATTAATTAAGAGATTTTATGTTTCTTTATATATTCTTTAGACAAGAGTGCTGATATAGTTAAAATATTAATATTCGTTATTAATGTATTTGATTGAGTAAATCATTGTGAGTAAATTTATATTTATACAGCTTAATGAGCTGGGTTGCAGGGCTGATAGGTTCTATATATAAAATTACTATGGCATCATTTAATAGACTTGTGACAATCGTACTTAATGTTTAATTTGAAATTCAGGTAATCAGATTTTACTCTTATGTTAATTTATTCTGTTTAGTACAGATTAAAGTACGTAGTACCATTATGTTAAGTTGGAAAGAGAACCTGCTCTAACTTGGTAATGGTGGTAAGAAATCCAGCTATATTTAAATCGATTGTTACATAAATTACATCTCAATGATTTTGTATCACTTGTACTTTGATGCTTTCCGTTTTCGCATGCATATAAACTAAACCTGTATTAATGTACAAACATTATCTACTTTATTGGGACAAACATGTCAGTAATTATAAATAACTTTTGAAGTACTCAATTATAAAGTTAAAACGATTTATATGTAGTTTCGGACAAAGTCAATGTTACAGTGTTTATTTAATTTGACTAAACTTTGGTAAATGAAAAACTGTACGGGTGAATGCATTCAACCTTGCTGCCTTAAATGTGTGTTATGATTATCATTTACTTATCTTATTACAGCTGAAAATAGAATTAATGCCGGTCGTAGCATATAATGAAGATGTGCCGTCTGATTAGTGGGAAATAAGAGTCGTGGGGGTTACAGAATTTTAATAATTAGATTAGTTCGCCGTACTATCATAAGTCGCAAATTGGAGTAAGTCACATTTTAAATATAACCAAATTGTCACTAATAGTGGGCGCCAGACTGTTATTATAATGAAACTGATTACACGCAAAGTACAGCCAGTTTAAGCAGTCAAATACTCACCTTTCTTGCGCGGCCTCCAACAACAAGTATACCATAGTTAAGGTCCAGGATCTCTACTTGTAAAATATTTAAAGTATCTACACGCCTTCAAAGCGATAAAGCAACAGCTTCCTTTAACGTCATGAACTTAGAATAGGGAATGTTAGGTAATAATCGCTTAAACGGAATTAACCTTGCACGATCGACTTCCACTTAACCACAAGTGGGATGATCAGTTCTGATCGCTTAAATATTAACAATTTTATAACGTGAAATTTTGATACAGTGTACGGACAAATCAACACAAGAAAACAACAGTAATTCGTTCAATCCACGGATGAAAGCATTTCATTATATAACATGCTGGTTTGAAAAATTCGAATACGTAATTACCCCTATGGAACAAATTGCGTTTATCCATTTATATCTATATATCTTTACAAATAAAATGTTAATTTCAAAAACAAAAAATATGCAAAACAAATGAGTTACCTCCTCGATATATCTTCAGGACTTCTCCAACCCTCCTCAACGAGGGACGAATCCAGCCCCCACGTTTACGGTCCGAAGGGAGACGGTCCCTCGTTGCACCTCTTACTCGGAAATTAAATACGCCAATCCGAAAATGGCAAGTTCACTGACTTTAAGCTTTTGAAGAACTGCCTAACCGATTTACAAAATATATTTACACTGAACTAAAGCGAGAAGAGATAGTTCGAATTCCTGGTAACATTAATTAATTCACCAGATATTATATGCACAAAATATTATGGTTATATTTACAAAGGTTCTATATACAGTGAGTTTTGTATACTCAAACGGCTGTCTGCGTACGCGGTGGACTGGTGCATCTTCAGTAACTATAAAGCGTTAAACTCTTCGCTAACAGGGTGCACTTTTTCAAACACAACCCGTTTCGAGTAGTTTGAAACTGACACCAAAGGTCCGACAAATCAACACAATACCTAGGGTGTTGAGTCACTGCAATATCCACCAACAGGTGTTTGGGTACATAATCCCTACGAAACGTTCACACTTCCCAGGACTGATACTTAGCTCCAGCTACCGCGCGAACCTTCCCCTCTGCCCTTACATCATATCGTAAACGGTTTGCGTTATATTTTTAACATCAGTCTTTCACCGTAAGCACTCACACGGCCAAAACAGATTTATTCCATGAACTGATGTCGCCCACTTATTTTCAAAACAAGACATATTGCAGCTCGAACTTTTTACACTCTACTAACGGCAAATCTTAACCAAAACGAACCGGTGAACTCGCGGCACCCGTTCTAGAACTGTGCTTTAAGCTGACGTAATCAGCAACGCAATACAAAAGCAACTTAATATTCGCAAATTATATTTCTTCCAACCTTCTTCAATTTACTCAACAATAAATTACGCTTTTAATTTTAAAATACTGTTCTAACTAGTTAAATCTTGGAAAACTTTTGCCACAATTTCAATGTCAACTGAATTAACCAACGAAAAAAAGCATTTTAGATCTCAACGGAATTTGATTCGAACTATAACGCTAGGCTTTACAATGTACTCAACAAAAATCTACGACAAAGGACGTGTCAATTTAATTTTTAATTTATAACATTTTTAACACCAAAATTCGATGAAGTGAAAGAGAGAGAAAAAAAGTATGAAACCAAAGGCATGACAATCTATTCGTTTGGAAACAATCGTCTTATTTATTAGGTATGGCAATGTACTAATTGACCGTCTCGTTTATAACTGTAGTGTTAAAGACTGTACCAATTTGTACATATGCTTTGTGTGTGGTCTATACAATAGGGTAGGCATTCGATTATTACTACAATCCGAATATTTTATAACGAGCTCAAGCTTTTCTAATCAGTAGTTAGTTAATCAAACTACATTTGGTAAATACTCTAAAAAATATTATTTATTTACATATATTTTGTTTACTAGGTTTTTGTAAGAACCTAAATACGCAAAGTGACCGGCTATATTACAGGGGATGATCAAACATAAAAATTGTGAACGGATAGTTCATATTAAGATTGAGCCCATTCCTGCTTGTAAGGGCGATAGAGCACCTTGAAGATGGAGTCCAAAAGG
>JARFJB010002234.1:400000-402500 GCA_036346205.1 Vesta saturnalis
CACACACACACACACACACCAACACACACACACAACACACGACACACCCACAACACACACACACACGCGCACACACGCACACCTCAACACACAACACACACACACACACACACGCACACTCACACACACACACACATACACACACACACACACACGCACACAACACACACACACAAACACACACACACCACACACACACACACACACACACACACACACACACACACACACCACACACACACACGCACACAACAACACACACAACACACCAACACACACACACACACACACACAACACACACCACACACACACACAACACACACAACACACACACACACACACACAACACACACACACACACACACAACACGCCACACACACAACACACACGCAGTCAGTGTCAGCGTGTGTGGTGTGTGTGTGTGTGTGAGGTGTGGGGTGTGTGCGTGTGTGAGCGTGCGCGTATGTGCGTGTGTGAGTGTGAGTGTGGGTGTGAGTGTGGTGTGAGTGTGAGTGTGAGTGAGGAGTGTGAGTGTGGTGTGTGTGCGTGTGGTGTGAGTGAGTGAGTGCGTGTGTGTGAGTGTGAGAGTGTGTGAGTGTGTGTGGTGTGGTGTGAGTGTGTGAGTGTGAGTGTGAGTGTGTGTGGTGTGTATGCGTGAGTGTGCGTGTGAGTGTGCGTGATTGTGCAGTGAGTGTGTGAGTGTGAGTGAGTGTGACTGTGAGTGTGGGGTGTGAGTGAGTGTGAGTGAGCGTGAGTGTGAGTGTGTGTGGTGTGAGTGTGACTGTGAGTGTGAGTGAGTGGTGTGGGTGTGACTGTGTGAGGTGTGAGTGTGTGAGTGTGAGCGTGAGGTGTGAGTGTGTGTGAGTGTGAGTGTGAGTGTGAGTGAGTGGTGTGGGGTGTGAGTGTGGGTGTGGTGTGAGTGTGAGTGTGAGTGTGTGTGTGTGTGAGTGTGTGTGTGGGTGGGTGCGTGCGCGCGTGCGTGCGTGGTGCGTGGTGAGTGTGAATGTGAGTGTGAGGTGTGAGTGTGGTGTGAGTGTGGTGTGAGTGTGTGTGGTGAGTGTGGTGGTGTGTGAGTGTGAGTGTGGAGTGTGAGTGAGTGTGAGTGTGTGTGGTGTGAGTGTGCGTGTGTGTGTGTGGGTGTGTGTGGGGTGTGTGAGTGTGGTGCAGTGAGTGTGCGTGAGTGTGTGAGTGTGAGTGAGTGTGAGTGTGAATGTGAGTGTGGTGAGTGTGAGTGTGAGTGTGTGCGTGTGAGTGTGCGTGTGAGTGTGCGTGAGTGTGCGTGAGTGTGCGTGTGGTGTGCGTGAGTGAGTGTGAGTGTGAGTGTGTGAATGTGAGTGTGTGTGTGAGCGTTGAGTGAGTGTGTGTGACTGTCACTGTGAGTGTGGTGTGAGTGTGGTGGTGTGGGTGTGAGTGACTGTGAGTGTGAGTGTGAGTGTGAGTGTGAGTGTGAGTGTGAGTGTGAGTGTGAGTGTGAGTGTGAGTGTGAGCGTGAGTGTGAGTGTGAGCGTGAGCGTGAGTGTGAGTGTGAGTGTGAGTGTTTGTGAGTGTGAGTGTGTGAGTGTGAGTGTGTGTGTCAGTATCAGTGTCAGTGTCAGTGTCAGCGTCAGTGTCAGTGTGTGTGTGTGTGACAGTGTGGGGGTGTGCGTGTGCGTGTGAGCGTGCGCGTACTTGTGCGTGTGCGTGTGAGTGTGAGCGTGGTGTGAGTGTGAGTGTGAGTGTGTGAGTGTGTGAGTGTGAGCGTGAGCGTGTGTGTGTGTGTGTGAGTGTGTGAGTGTGTGAGTGTGTGGTGTGAGTGTGTGTGTCAGTATCAGTGTAGTGTCAGTGTGCGTGAGTGTCAGTGTGTGTGTGTGTGTGGAGTGTGGTGTGGTGAGCGTGCGCGTGCGTGCGTGTGAGTGTGTGGTGTGGTGTGAGTGTGGTGTGAGGTGTGTGCGTGTGTGTGTGTGTGTGTGTGGTGTGCGCGCGTGCGTGCGTGCGTGCGTGTGTGTGAGCGTGGTGTGAGTGAGTGTGAGTGAATGTGAGTGAATGTGAGTGTGAGTGGTTTGAGTGTGTGTGAGTGTGAGCGTGAGCGTGAGTGTGAGTGTGTGAGTGTGAGTGTGAGTGTGTTTGTGAGTGTGAGTGTGAGTGTGTGTGTGTGTGATGTGTCAGTGTCAGTGTCAGTGTCAGTGTCAGTGTCAGTGTGTGTGTGTGTGTGTGTGTGTGTGATCTGTGTGTGTGTGTGGGTGTGCGTGCGCGCGTGCGTGTGAGTGTGTGTGTGAGTGTGAGGAGTGAGTGTGGTGTAGTGTGAGTGTGAGTGAGTGAGTGTGGTGTGGTGTGAGTGTGAGTGTGGTGTGAGTGTGTGGTGTGAGTGTGGTGGGTGTGAGTGTGGTGTGAGTGTGGGTGTGGTGTGAGTGAGTGTGAGTGTGTGAGTGTGCGTGTGCGTGAGTGTGCGTGTGTGTGCGTGAGTGTGTGTGTGAGTGTGTGTGAGTGAGGTGTGAGTGTGGATTTGTGCGTGTGTGTGT
>JARFJB010002234.1:407500-410000 GCA_036346205.1 Vesta saturnalis
TAGGAACCCAAAATGCATTAAAAATTTATTAAACAAGATTAAACGTTATTAAACGGTAAAAAAATTAGTGACAAAATTATTTTGTTTCTTTGAATTGCTACTTCGTGGATTGGAAGCTCGTTTATTGTTCCACTCCAGATGTTTTTATTCATAAAATCGAAATTTGTCAAAGAATAAATTTTTTCGAATGTTCTAGTATTTGACTTATTAGTAGGAATGCCACGAATGCTCTAATTAAATATTAGAGCTACACTCTGATTTGAGTAATTACCATGGAGAGAGTATAATATTAAATTACATTTATTAAATTAATAAAATCAAATAAAGAAGATTTCGTCGGATTTCATCATAAATGAGTACCTATACTAAGACAGAATCCGGTTAAAATTGTTACGACATACCTACGTTAATTATCAAAATTACACGATGCTGCCTTTGTTTTGTGGGAAGCTATCACGTGTCGGACTTGTTATTAGACTACTAGCTACAACTGGTGGCATCACAGTTCGAGTATCTATTTGTGGATAGTGAAGAACTTTTTAAGTGATTTTGTGTATGGTATTAAAGGTAAATTAATATCTTTATAATACATAAACAGCTCATACTGACGTACAAATGAAGGTTAAATTTATATGGAATTCTTTGTTTATAATCTCGCTTGCTCTAACAATCACTGAAAGTAATAAATTGCTAGATAATTATATGTTTTAGATAATTTAATTACATTCTAAATTAAGGAGCTTATTTATTTCGTTTTATATTCATTTACTTAAAGTTCAATTACACTCATTTGTAAATGTTATTGTATTTACACTGAAAACCCTACGCCAATCGCCCCTTGATGGCTGGACATCTAGATCTCAAACACTCTTACAAAATTGGAACGCAATCGCTATTCAAGTTTATCAGTCATTGCTGGCAAAATGAAATCAAACCTACTCCTGGTATTTACAACCACCGTCAAAGCCACCATTCACGACATGATTAATTTTGGATACACGCGACACACACACACCACACACACACACACACACAACACGCACAACACACACGCACACGCAACACACACAGCACACAAACACCACAACGCACACCTGTACACACACAACACACACACACACACACACACACACACACACACACACACACACACACACACACACACACACACACACCTCTCCTGACACGCACACACGCTCACGCACGCGCTGCTCACACACACACACACACACCTGCACACACACACACACACACACACACACACACACACACACACATACCTTCAAGTTTATCAGTTAGATGGCGAAATCTAACCTACTCCTCTTGTTAATTTACCGATAACCACCAACAAAACACCGCGTTCACGACATGATCCATACTAATTGGATACACAAGCGACGCCCACACGCACACACACTGACACACACACCTGCCACACCTGACGCACACAAACACGCCACGCAACACGATACCAAACGCACGCGCGCACACGCGCGCGTACGCATGCACGCGGCCGCCGCGCGCCCACGCCGCACGTCACACACACACACCACACACACCTGGCCTGACCACAACACCACACGCACACCTGCACACAACACACACACACACACACACCACACAACACACACACATGAACACACTGCGGACACACACACACTTGCCACCTGACACCTGACACACACCTGACACACCAACACCTGGCTCACAACACCACTCACACACACAACACACAACACACATACACCCACACAACACGCACACACACACACACACACACACACTCACCTCACACCACACACACACACACACTCACTGCACACACGCACGCACGACGCGCCACACACACACACACACACACACGAACACACACACACACACACACACCAATACACACATACACGCTATTCAAGTTTATCAGTTATTTCTGGCAAGAAATCTAACCTACTCCTCTTGTTAACCGATAACCACCAACAAAAACACCGCATCCACGACGGATCCATACTAATTGGATGCACACGCGACACACACGCACACCAACACACGCACACACACACACACACGCACACACACTGCACACCACACACACGCACGCACACACACGCACGCACAACACGCACACGCACGCCTGCAACGCTCATATGCGCCTCAATGCCGCGCGCGCACGTACACCACAATACGCCATTCACGCACGCGCGCACACACACACACCTCAACACAACGCACACACACACACGCATACTGCATGGACACGCACCACTCATGCTACGCAACACACAACACACACGCACACTCACCGCACACTCACACACACACACACACACACACAACACACACACACACACACACACTGACACACACACACACACACTGCACACACACACACACACACCTGACACACACACACATGCACACACCACCTGCACGCACCACCACACACACACACACACACACACACACACACCACACACACACCAACACACACACACACACACAACCA
>JARFJB010002234.1:415000-440000 GCA_036346205.1 Vesta saturnalis
TTATTGCTGTCCCATTGTACCTATTTAAAGCACGCCGTAGCGTGTCTAAATCGAACTTTCTGGAAAACGTGCGTTTTTTAAAGTTACCATGGCAACATCAACAACTCAAGAAACGTGAATTTTAAATGACAAATTTTTGATTATTGATCTTACAGGAGTACCGTGTAACGTCAAATAAAATATGACTAACAAATTCAAAACCTTTATTTAAACATTATTTAACACTTAATTTTATAAATGAAAACAGAAAGAACTGTTAGTATTGTTAGATATATTAATTTTTATTTACATATTTTACATTATTAGTCCTTTTTTCATTTTTTTATAGCAATAATACTAGTATTTATGATTTCAAGGTGCACCAATAAAAAAAAATATCGTAAAGTATTCGTTATACTTTAATATACTATTTTGTTTAATATATTTGGGATGAGAATACAATTTTTGTAAATACCTCTTTTAACCTGCAACCTGCAGTACATACATGTACCAAGTTTTAGGTACCACACGTGCGATCTCCAGTGTTAGACTACATGCACACATGCGTATTTTTAACGTACGGTGCCGTACTTGTGATTAAAAATACTAATAGAAGCATGAAACGTTGCACACGACGTTACGTGACGTTGCAGCGACGTAGACCCACGTGCGTGCAGTTTTGTCCGTACGTTTCCACCACGCCGTATGTTCACCGGATACGCGTTATCAACCGTAACTCCGGCAAACAATACTTTGTCATCAATTGTGTGATACACACATGCGTTTTTTCACACACAGCGAAATTGTTTTCGAAATCATTTTCTTGACAAAAATCTCAAAAATGGCAACAAAAAACATTTAATATTTAAAAACGATTGTAAATCCGAAAACAGAGCAATAAAGCCACCTCTCGTTAGCGTGTAAGACATGTAGGGATATACCCAGTAACGTCTTTTTTTTAAACAAATTTTTATTAAACAATGTAGGCGAAAATAGCACGATTTTTTAATGGACCTCCATCGCCAACAAAAAACAAATACGACTGGTGGTATCGTTACGTTAGTGGTACGTTTGTTACACGCTCACAGCGGTGCCGCACGTTCAAACGTTAAAACATGTACGTAAGTTTGCAGCGTTGCCGCCCCTTAAACAACGCATGTGGTTTATAGTTTTACAGTTGCTAGCCATCAGTACGTCCAGTGCTCACTGTTGTCACTAGCTATTTCTGCGTTTGTGTTTATAACTTATGGTAAATTTAAAGTAACTAATGTTACAGTTACAGGTTGCTAAGTAAATACTAGCAACCTGTATCCATAGTAGAGTTGTATCCATGAATAAATTGATTAATCTGAAACGATTTAAATTTAGTGTGGAAATCAACCATCTAAACTGATACTTAATGAACTGTTTAACAATATTTAATGAAAACTGTACCTAATGTTTGTCATTTGCCTTTTTCTGTTCATAAATAATATTTTATGGTATTATCAATAGTTATCTATTATTGAAGTACCTTTTAAAGATAGTTTATCGCACACCTGTTCATAGTTCTTACATAAAGTTATTCACACGGAAAATTATTGTAATTTTAACTTTTTTTTTGCAGTGATAAGAAATGGCGTTACTCTCAAATTGTTTATGCTTGGATATTTTTACAATACTGATATCAATTATAGTCGGCATAATTACCTATTTCAAATGGAAGTTTAAATATTGGGAAAAAAAGAATGTTCCATACATTAACCCATCAATCCCGTTTGGAACAATGCTTAGTCCATTTCCGGCAAAAATGTCGTTTGGTGAATTAATGCGAATGCAATATGAAGAGTCAAAACGTAAGGAACTTAAGCATGTTGGATTATTTACATTTACAATTCCTACATATATGCCAATTGATGTCGAGTATATAAAGGATATACTGACAACAGGTTTTAACCATTTTGTTGATCGTGGTTTTTATTTTAACGAAAGAGACGATCCGCTTAGCGCACATCTATTTGCATTAGAAGGATCACGGTGGAAAAATTTAAGAATGAAACTAACACCAACTTTTACCTCAGGTAAAATGAGGATGATGTTCAAAACGTTGCTGGTTTGTGGAGAGCAGTTAACGAATGCAATAGATGAAAATTTTAACAAACATGTGCCAGTTGATATTAAGGATTTGTCGGGACGTTTCACAACTGACGTAATTGGTAGCTGTGCTTTTGGAATTGATTGCAATAGTTTCAAGAATCCAAACTCTGATTTAAGGAGGTATGCTAAACGAGTATTTATACAAACTACATGGGAGATGCTAAAAGCATTCTTTTCTTTTTCCAATCCAACACTTGCCCGCAAATTAGGAGTTACTAACATACCTCAAGAGATTTCTAAATTTTTTTCTGGGATTGTTAAAGACACTGTAGAATACAGAGAGAAAAATAAAACAAATCGTCCTGACTTTTTTCAGCTATTGTTAGAATTAAAAAACAATACTGATGGAGCGCATTTAAATGCAGAGCAACATTTAACACTCGATGAATTAACGGCACAAGCGTTCTTATTTTTTATCGCTGGATTTGAAACTTCCTCTTCTACAATGGCATTCTGTTTGTTCGAATTAGCTCGAAATCGGGATATACAAGAAAAAGTACGACATGAAATTAATTCTGTATTGGAAAGGGAAAAGGAGCTAACTTATGACACAATTAAGCAAATGAAGTACATGAAGCAAGTAATTGATGGTAAGTAAGTGTTTTTATTTTCTACTGTAGAATAAATAACATTTCAGAGGTATTGCGGAAGTATCCACCCTTAACAATGTTAAATCGTAAATGTGTGTTAGACTACAAGGTACCTAACACAGATGTTATAATTTCAAAGGGGACAAACGTAATTATATCGTTACTTGGACTTCATCATGATTCTGAATATTTTCCTGATCCAGAAAATTTTGATCCAGACAGATTTAACCAGGAAAATACAAAATATATAAAACCATTTACTTATATGCCTTTTGGTGAAGGACCTAGGCTGTGTATAGGTAAGACATTTGCGTGAATATTATATAAATTTACTGAAAATTGTGGGTGTGCAATATGAGTAGCCCAATTGTGGTTTACTTCAGGACCACGACTCACAGAGGACGCGGATTCTCTATGGCGGGTCCAAATGTTTAATTGTCCATGAGACAAAAATATTCACAGGTATATGCTCCTACTATAAAATGCTCTGTAGTGTGAGACGTTGTTGTTATGAAGCCTTTAGGAGTTGTCGACATCACGTGGATGTGTGATAGGGTTGGTTTAGATTTCTTCTTAATTGGAGTTACTAAGTATTAACTACAAGACTATCCAGCGAATGCCTCGTTCCTTTCATTTCTAACTATACAAGTAAGTTCCTTTCTCTTACTTCTTCCACAACATTTTAGTGTACTCGCGAAAAAAGTTCTCATTATATCGTACAGTATTATTAATCCACTCTAATTCCCTCCTTATTGAGAAAAAAATTTACTCTCGTTTTTTCTTCTTTTACATTTGCTTTTTGCTTTTTTCTAAATAATTCCTTGACCTGCTACACCTTTGCTTCTTCGTCTATTCTTTAAACAGTTTCACTGAGATTTTGTGTACCGAAGCTCATTTATTTTTTATTTTGTCTATAATGTTTATAGTGTTTGGTAATTTGTCTTTTATCAATTTATTTGGACCCTCAAAAACCGTTTCGAGTTTATAGTTGCTTTGACCTTTAAGTAACACTATGTCAGTAAAGTTATACTTAATATTAATAAAATTTTTGTCTAACCTACCTTTCCTTTCTAACATTGAATTAAATAGTATTTTGCGTCATTCCACACCGTTCGCAATCTAATTCACAATTTATTATTCTGCCTCGGTATGTACTATATTATCGAAAGGAAAACACCACGTACTCCGCGTTGTGGTTAACTAGTTTCTTTTAAATTTATTTATTCCATACTTAAAAATATTATACATTATTCAAAAATTTTCGTTAAAGATTCTGTACCTTGGACTATTACTGTGTTTCTTAAAATATCCAATTTTTTATATAAAATTCTTGACAATAACTCCGGTTGCTGTGTCTGCTTTATTCACCACTGGATAACCCTGTAGAAATTGCTAAAACGTATTTATCATAATTTTTATTCCATAGAGCTACTAAATTTAAGTGAATAGATTGAAATGTTGACGATGCTGTCGTTATCGTCAATGGTCCGTAAAGTATTCATTCGCTTCAATTCAATATATCAGCGATTCATTTTCATTTGCTTTAAATATATAAACAACAAATGTGTCTACTTTGAAATTATTTTTTTCAGGATATCCGTATTTATTTAATAATTACCGTAATTGCCAAATCTCTGCGTCTAGAGCATGCATTCGTAAACAATATGATGTTACATAACCTATTCACCTCCTTGTGTCATATAATGTTACCTATCCTTCCAATACTTTTTATAACTTCTGTTGTATTTACAGGTCTCTTCAATAGTTGATCGGGCCTTACATCTTCAGCATTACCAAAGCCACCTGTATCTGTAACTTTTCTACCTTTCTTCTTAGCAAGATTTCTTATTAGAAGTAGTATATTTTAAATCATCTAACTACAGTTGTGATAATTGCTGTCTTTATGTTTTATTTACCCGTTATTTAATAAGCTTCCACCACTAATCAGGATTCAATTATTATTTTTATTTTTGATGCATAATTTAATTATGCTTTGTAGAACGCAGCAGGACTTCCAATGCACATTTACTTGCATCAGTTTTTGTAATGAATTTACTAGTTTCATTAAAACTTGGAAATTGGAGAAGAGATTAAAGATTTTTTTTAATCTCAAATGATTCTGGACACATTACTACATTCAAATTTTGCATTTTTCGTATTTATTTATTCAACGGATTTGCAATTTCTGCAAATCTTGGAATAAAATGCCTAAAACAATCTTTAAATGCTATAAACCGTTTTGTTTCATTTGCATCCTATGGTATTGGATTCTTATCAATTACTTCTGTCTTATTTCATTTTGATAAAATACCATCTGCTGTAATACAGTGTTCTAAGCTTCAAATTTCTTATTTCAAAAACTCTCATTTTAGTTGATTTAATTTTAAATTTACTCCCAGTTCTCATTATTTCTGTACTGTTTTTTACAAATAATTTTTTTTAAACTCCAAAAACATCGTGCCTACGCTAGCGCCTGTATCTACTGTAAATGCCAAGTTCTTATCCCCATAATTTAAATGTATAAAATTTACCACGTCTATTTGGATAACTTTCGAGATTAGCTTATCTTTATGCATAAAAAAACTGATAGTATTTGGAGTTTTATTATTTTGCTCTGCCCTAAATTGTTCAACCTGCATCGCTTCGCCTTTTGACCATTATAATATATCTTGGTATGGAAATTTTTATTGTGTAATTTAAGTTTTCCTTGTCCGTTAGAATTATTAAATTGCCTAAAGTTGTTTTTTGAATTATGAAACCTTAGTACACTATCAAGGTTACTGTATATAGTAACTTCCGTACATGACTCATCTGATTGAACTTGTCAGTTTTTCGCTTCATTTATTGCTTCCGATAGTTTTGCTATTCCTAGCTCTAACAACTATTTTTAGTTTTTCATTTCTTAGTCCGTTACGAAAACATTTATAGCAAGTTTCTCGTTTGCCCTATTCAAAATATTCCTCACTTCTACGTTACCTTATAATTGCGAAATCGTCAACTCACCTTTCCACTGTAGTAGAATAGTTTTCTAAATTTTGACCTTTTTGTCTAGTTTGGTATAATTGGTTTGACAATACAGCACTTGATTTTTGTATGACTAAACTTTAGTATCCTTTATTATTTGATCTATACTTTCGAACAGTTGCTTAACCTAATCCTTGCCTTTTATGTTTCTTTTGAACATAATACAAATTTGATTAAAAGTATGTGATGTTTCTGTCAAACAGTCTCCAAACACAATTTTAACATACCTGATTAGTGCCTTGTAACATATTTATCTCCGATTATTTTTAGTACAAATGCACAGGTGGTTTTTAAATCAAACCTCTCTGTTTCATTTGTTTTTAATTATACATTTAAATTTAACCTACTTTCTAATAATGTTTTCTATAATATTAATCTATCGACTTATCTTATTCAACGTTAGAATTTTCTAAAAAATATATATCGGATTACTCAGTGCCTCAGCGGTAAAGGTGTCAGCCTCACAACTCAAAGGTACCAAGTTCGAATCTGAGTGTAGTCAAGTTCTTGAGAAAACATCAGACTCAAGTGCGAAAAAACAGTCCTTCGCAGGATAGCCTAATAAAGGAAGCAGAGTCCGCTTCCGAAACGTCGTGTTAAAAAGCGAACAAAACTATGGAAATAGGCCGACTAACCCAATTAACATATAAACCACAGTTACAAAACCACTTACAATACACAATTAGTAACTCGGTACGGCCCCTAATTCTAACAGCTTATCAGAATAGCTTGAAACATCCATAAACAAGCTAGCACTAAAGGAGAACTACCTAACCTCTCTGTCTCATACAAGTGCGACAAAGGATACATAGTAGAGAGCAGTAGACCACTCAAAGTGAGAACTCAGGAGCATAAGAACAACACTGGCAAGGGCACCAGGAATCATCGAACATGTCTAGAACAAAGACGCGAAGACCTTAAGCGCAACACATCGGCGCAATAAGATACGGCGCAACATGCGCAATAAACTACTGCCCAACCAGGAAAAGCTTAATATGTATATATATATATATATATATATATATATATATATATAATTCTGAAAAATATATATTGGATTACTCAGTGGCTCAGCGGTAAAGGTGTCAGCCTCACAACTCAAAGGTACCAAGTTCGAATCTGAGAGTAGTCAAGTGCTTGAGAAAAAATCAGACTCAAGTGCTCGCAGGATAGCCTGATGACGGAAGCAGAGTCCGCTTCCGAAATGTCCTGTTAAAAAGCGAACAAAACTGTGGAAATAGGCCGACTAACCCAATTAACGTATACTTACTGTATGAATATCTAAATGTACATATATACATATACATTTTTTCACTTACATACACTTAAATAACATCACGTTTCAACCAGATTGCGCCACTCACCGGACTTGCTGTTATTTATTTGCGACCAAATTCTTAAATTATTTTTAATTTAGATTTCCGAGTTATAGCTATTCTTTGTTATTTAATTGAATATTTATTTATCAAATTTGTTTTATTATTGTCGAGAACCGTACAATTTAAGCGTTTCCATCCTCTAAGTTTCACTTTTATTTAATTGAAGGGTAACAATAAATAGCGATAATGGCCCTTTTAGCTCTCCCGGCGTTAATTGTTTACTTTTAGAATTAATTAATTACAATTAAGGTCAAACATAGTAACAAAGGTAAAAATTAGATTAAATTTTGAATTTGCAGTCAAGGAAAAATATAGTATAAGACAATATGCAACACAATGTTATAATTAAACTTGAAATCACATATAGTACCAAAAATAAAAGTTGGATCAACCTTCAAATTTGAAAACAAAGAAAAAAATGTCCAAAAACCTACCGCTTATATACGAACCAGCCATGCATGGTTACATCTTTTGTATTTTATATTTGTGTCAGTACGATTTTATAAGTTTCATCAAATCTGGCATGGTTTTTAAAGGAACCGTATTTTATGTAGAAGTTCACTGCCATAGCAATCCTAAATACTATTTACTCGCCTTTTTTTGTTTAAAAAGGCATTTTACACGCTACAAAATTCTACTGTTTAGATTATTAACATTTTTGTTTATTACTAGTATTCAAACCGATAAAAATCTACTCAGTAACTTCCTACTTGTATTTAGATTAGATAACGCGACTTGCTGTTATTTATTATATAGATAGATCTAAGTTATAAAAATATGTAATTAATAAATATGATTATTGGTTTTACGGTGTCAATAATGCACTTGAGTATATTTTATAGATTACCCCTGGGTCCCGCTACGTGTCTGAGACAGCCAAGGCTGCTTCAAACAAACACGAAACCGTTTAAAATCCAGATATTGTGTTCTTAAAAATAACTCAACGATTTTTTATACAACGCAAATTGGTCCATTGCTGGAATAATGCCAAAAGTCTGATGTAATGCTCTTAAGCGCACACTGGATTTCTGAATCAATAGAGAAGAGTCGTAAGCATATTTATCACCATGGGCAGATCAGAACACCTTCTAACGGTCATAGGCTATCAGTAAAAAATGTTATAAACAGAAAAAGAAAATTTAACAAAATTTAATCAAATGTAAAGTTGTGAAAATTTTAATTTCAAATTGATAAAGGCATTCACAAATACAAAACTTGACATCAATTAAAAATCCAGGCAAATCTAACGAAACAGCTTAGTTAATATATTGAAATGTTATTTTGCAGTGAAAGCACAATGTAGTACATCCTACAAATCTTTGTAGTGGCACTTGGAAAATCCGATAACCATCCAAATACTGGCGGCTCAACTTTTATACGTATCCATCGAGGGAGGATAGTGCTTATTTAGTGCTATTTCTTCATTTGTGATTGATAATTGCATTTTTAATGATTTCTTTTAGCTTGCAAATTCCATATAATCAGACCAACCGTATTCGTAGCCAATCAAACTAAACAATATAAAGGACAAGGTACATGTGTAATTAAATTAATGTGTTGATGTATTGAACTAAACGATAACTTATTGAATCAACTGATTTGGACGTAAATCTTCTCGTCACTAAAGTTGTGTTGTAAATTAATTCAAAAATAAAATTTACTCGCCTTTTTTGTTTAAAAAGGCATTTTACACGCTACAAAATTCTACTGTTTAGATTATTAACATTTTTGTTTATTACTAGTATTCAAACCGATAAAAATCTACTCAGTAACTTCCTACTTGTATTTAGATTAGATAACGCGACTTGCTGTTATTTATTCGAGAAAAGAAAAATTATTTAATTACTTTCATTTAGAATTTCGATTAAAAATTAGAGCAAATTGTTTATTTTATCCATTTATTTGCTTTTTTTATATACTTTGGATTACGGGTTCGATCTAGTTATTTATTTTTATTATTTAAGCTAAAACAGTTCCTATGACAATGCTTACGTTTGGATTTGTTATAGAAAGGGGTTCATTACAAGGATGAATCACATCTGGTATTTTTCCTACAGTTACAGATACGTATTTATGATTGTTTTATACTACGTGCTACCGTGGGATAAAATAAGTTATTTTATTAGTTCTGTATAATTCATTATTATTGCAAAAATGTTTACCTGTTTGAGTTCAAGCCTTAGACAAAAGGGTGGTATTTACGTTTTAAGTTTACTTTACAATTTTACGAGTTTCAACATTCACATCTGGTATGGGTTTAAAAGAGCTGTATTTTAATATTTTAATACTGTAGCAATAGTAAATGTTATTTTCGCGCCTATTTCAACTAAAGAGCCATTTACATGTTACAAAACTTCTACTAGTTAGATTATTATTATCTTTGTTTATTATCAATATTCAAACCGCTGCGCAAGAAAATTTGCTCAAAAGCTTACCCTTATTTTATTGATTTAGAAGTTTCCATTTTAAAATGTATTTGTTTTACTAACCGAAAGATAAAAGCGGATCTACCTTAAACACGTCCTATCACTTTGACGACCCGAAATGCTTTTTTTTTACAATAGAATACATATGTAAATAAATGACTTATTTAAATTGATTAAATTTCATTGCTCATGTCCTTTAATTTTTCTGCCGCTTTCAGTTTCCTTGATCTTACTGATTTGGGGACACTTTATGACAACCAAATTAAACGGCGTCAAAGTATAATAACTTTGATCACGAATTTGTGCCTTTGACTCTAATAGGTAAATTAAGATAAGGGAGAGTTCTAATATACCGAGTTTAATCAACATACCTGAAATGCTGCATGCTTCCCAACTGCTTAATTATTTTCACTTCACTTAATTAATAAAAAATACGTAATGTAAATAAAAACAATAAAATGATACCTCGAGCGCCAAGCTATTTTTAGATATACCTTATTGGAACAGCTAAACCAAGTTTGTTAATAATAATAAAACATTAATCAAAATGAAAACAAAATTACAAGACACACTAAAGTTTATTTAATAATCAATTGTAAGGGAAAAGGTCTTAAATCTATTCGTTAATTACTAAAAAATCATACCTTTGAACGGTTCTGTATATGTATTAATTACCGCTGGTGACACATGAAACGGAACGGTCAACTAGATGAAATCATTATAGCATCATTGTGGTACAATCTCCAGATCTAAGGTTACCAGCCACACCCCACTGGAATTATCTTGATAATTTATTCTTAATAATTTGAATCCATAATAATTAATGCATTACTTTGAAGTTTTTAGTGTGTAAAAAAAATTGCGATTTATGATGTAAACCAAGTAAAATAAGGTAGTTAATAAAAGTGGTACTTTAAAAGTAAAAATTAAAAATTAATTCCATTACAATTAAAAAATAGCAAAATAGTGATTTAAAAAAATATGCATTATTAAAGTATGCAAAAGGTGTAAACGTATAAAATATAAAAGTGTAATAGTAAGTTGCAAAAAATAAAAAGTGCCTAAAAAAAGCAAAGGCTTTAGTTTTAACTATAATGAGAAAAAAAATAACTTACCATCTACCGATGGCACTTTACACTAAAATTTAGGGCAAATTCCCCACAACTACATGCTTCATGCTATTACATTTAACAGCAAGTGAATTGAAAAAGAAAAAAAGCTAGTTATTACGCATTGCGCGGCTTTTAAATGATCAGAATACCATTTCTAAGGAAAGGGAAATATAAATCTTTATGAAATATATTCACATAAAATATACGTACTATTAAGACATGCAATTTAAGTTGCCTACCTCATACAGAACTTAAAAACTTTTCTTATATTTACTATTTTACTACTAAATGAATAAAAGATCTAAAATTAAAGTATAATTTAGTACAACTTGAAAAAGAAGGTTGTTACAACTTTTAACAACTATTGGATAATCCCATTTCTTATCTTTCTATCCATGCTCTTCTTTAATTTCGACCATTATTCCAGCTATTAATACAATTATCAAAACTATGTGAATCTCTGGTATTTTCTATCCCTGCCATATGAGTTTGCATACCACTATTATTACTGCTGCCTGCTACCTATAGAACGATGTTCTCCTTTTTGTTGATAATTGCTCATTCTGATTTTAATTTTTACTTAGTATTTATTAGTACTTAGTGCTGATTCTCATTATGCTTCATGTTGTCTCTGATTAAAGTAACCATGCCCAATGTAGTTTATCACTTACGAGTGATACATCTGCATTTATAACGTCTTGTGCGTTTTATTACACTTTGGAGGAAGATTTACAGGGCTTACGTTTATTTTTCTTTAAAGAATAGCCATGTGTTGTTATAAGGTCCTTTAGGGGTTCTCCACATTAAGTCGATATGAGAGAGTTTGTTTAGGTTTTTTCTTAATTGAGTTCACAGTTATAGGATAATAAAGTGGAAAACAAATTTATTATTAATGTTAGTTTAATTAAAGACTTGCAAAGTTAGTATGTTGGAAGCAACAATTGCCTACTTAATCAACTATTGGTTATGGACACAACCAGAAAACTACCGGATGAGAGCATCGTTATGTTCGTTCATAGCTATATATAAAGTAAGTTCCCTTTTACCGCACTTCTACGGCAACGTCTTAGCGTACTCTACTCACGGAAAAGGTATACCTAATTCTCTGAACCCAAATCTAAGGTTTGCTGACAGATATTGCCGGAACATTGCTTTTTGCGAAAAACGTCTAAATTTGGTTAATTTTTTAGATATTTGGGCTAAATCTCGGTAATTATGTATTTTTTCGAAAAGACCATGCTTTGCAAAATTAAAGTACATAAAATTTACTAAAAGTTTCATAATTCTTTCTACGACCAACCGTTACGCCGCTAGAGCGCACTAAAAAATGACCAGAATTCCTAAAAATTAAAAAAACAATAAATACTGCCTTGTTACATTCGGTTTCCATGTAAACGACCCATGTCACGATAATCTTGACTATTTATGATAATGCACTTTATAAAACACACATAAAAATAAACAAACTAGTATGTCCACTGACCACAAACCTCACCTGAAAGAAATATCTGTCTAAAATCAAATCGGAAAAAAATTGCAGACAAAAAGAGTCAAAAAACATAGAATTACTTATAGCAATAGTAAAAATTACTTGATGCATACAGAGACAGTATAATGAAGTGTACAAGAAATTGTTTTGATAAAGGTAATAATCTCATGAATAGGTACAGGTTGGTTGGTAGGATCATGTAATTTAATCTCTTCAAATTGAAGGTCGGCATTCCATCTGCCCCTCTTTTGTAGATAGGGCCGAGAGGAGATAGGTAGCTGCTACTTCCCTCCTCATGTGCTGCTAAGACTTCCTCAAGAGTAGCAAACTGAAAACCAAGTTCCTCTAGGAGATCCAAACCTTCAACCTCGTCCATTTGTTGGTCAAGGGCCACCGATGCGTTGTTGCATGATCAGTGAACGCAGCTTATGCATAGATCAATACACCTTAACCCCCCCCCCCCCCCTATACAGCTACAGTTTTGTGCACAAGTTTTGGTGCACTTGCATCTTACCTACCTAAACAGTTGTAAAAGTTTTTAGTGCGCTCTAGCGGTGTAACGGTTGATTGTAGAAAGAATTATTGTATTATATAAAACTTGTAGTAAATTGTGTATACTTTAATTTTTCTAAACATGGTCTTTTCGATAAAACACATAATTATCGAGATTTAGCCCAAAAACCTAAAAAAAATTATCAAATTTGGAGGATTTTCGCAAAAAAAAAACAATGTTCGGGGCATAATAATTGTCATCAAACCTCGGACGTGTCCATCGACCCAAAAAACATAAAGGATAAATGTGATTAGGACGTACCTAAACTTTCCGGTAACTTTCCTAACATGCCTAGGCTAACTGTAACTTATCCACTACAGAGCTGTAGTCTAGGAGTAACCACCATGTTCTAAATGTAATGTACACTATAACTATGCTTTCAGGAATGAGATTTGGGCTTATGCAGACAGGAGTTGGGCTTTGCCTACTTTTGCAGAAATTTCGCTTTACTTTAAGTGACCGTACCAAGCTGCCCTTAAAATTGAACCCGCACAGCTTTGTTTTGTCTGTATTGGGAGATATTTGGTTAAATGTTGATAAAGTTTAAAGAACATTTGTTTAAGTTAATATTAGTATTTTCGTTTGTGTAACATTTTTTTGAGATAGATCTAAGCTATAAAAATATGTAATTAATAAATATGATTATTGGTTTTACGGTGTCAATAATGCACTTGAGTATATTTTATAGATTACCCCTGGGTCCCGCTACGTGTCTGAGACAGCCAAGGCTGCTTCAAACAAACACGAAACCGTTTAAAATCCAGATATGTTCTTAAAAATAACTCAACGATTTTTTATACAACGCAAATTGGTCCATTGCTGGAATAATGCCAAAAGTCTGATGTAATGCTCTTAAGCGCACACTGGATTTCTGAATCAATAGAGAAGAGTCGTAAGCATATTTATCACCATGGGCAGATCAGAACACCTTCTAACGGTCATAGGCTAACAGTAAAAAATGTTATAAACAGAAAAAGAAAATTTAACAAAATTTAATCAAATGTAAAGTTGTGAAAATTTTAATTTCAAATTGATAAAGGCATTCACAAATACAAAACTTGACATCAATTAAAAATCCAGGCAAATCTAACGAAACAGCTTAGTTAATATATTGAAATGTTATTTTGCAGTGAAAGCACAATGTAGTACATCCTACAAATCTTTGTAGTGGCACTTGGAAAATCCGATAACCATCCAAATACTGGCGGCTCAACTTTTATACGTATCCATCGAGGGAGGATAGTGCTTATTTAGTGCTATTTCTTCATTTGTGATTGATAATTGCATTTTTAATGATTTCTTTTAGCTTGCAAATTCCATATAATCAGACCAACCGTATTCGTAGCCAATCAAACTAAACAATATAAAGGACAAGGTACATGTGTAATTAAATTAATGTGTTGATGTATTGAACTAAACGATAACTTATTGAATCAACTGATTTGGACGTAAATCTTCTCGTCACTAAAGTTGTGTTGTAAATTAATTCAAAAATAAAATTGGACGTTGTCTACTGCTGAACCTGTGCATTGGAAGCCGAATTGAAGGAAATCCTAGCGTATTGGTGACCACCGGTTGGTCACGTAAAGGGTGGATTGCAAGAAATACCCACCCCGCCGTACAGATGAAGTGGGAGATTTTAGAGGAAACATTTGTACAACGCAAAGGACGTTTCAAGACTAAATAATGGTTACGCAGAAACCTATCTTGTTCCGAATGTCAATACACTATCTAACTGAAAAACGTTTATACTAAGTTTACACATTGCTCACAGCTGATGTTTCTAGTTAAAATTTATTTCGCATGATCTTCAAATTCCGAATTTATCCGATACGGTCTCTACCTTTATTTTTATTTGTTCTTATGTTACTGACAATGTTAATAAAGTGTGTTTTTTTAATTGTATGTAACGAGCGGATGAATACGCTCCTTGTTAATTTTGCTTAGTAGCCCTTCACACGTTTAATTTAGTTTTATAAAGTGCATTCACTGGTGACTTATTTATAGCATCCTGTGTGTTGTTTCCATTGTATTCTGATATTGCAATACCAATTTACGCATTTTCAATTTGTTAAGTTTATATGTCGACGTTATCAATATTCATGTTGGTGTTATTGAAACGTAAGATACAATATATGATTTTGGAGAATTGAAACTTGCAAGCGTCAACCCTCTTTAATTATTAGGTTTACAGCATTAAATGGAGTTGATTTTCTGCACCATGTTGATTATTTATGCTAGTTACTGTTTAAATTCGAGTATAATATATAAACAGTGTCTATAATTTCTTTACAGTTTATAATAGTTTATAATATGATTTGACTTCATTTCCACTTTTACTGTGCTGTTAATATCAGTATTTACGTAAGATCAAAATTTAAAAGATTAGATGTTTTGTTTTTATATTCAAGTTACCAAATAGTTTAATTATTTTATGAGAATGTTGGACTTATGCAATTTTACAGTAATAACGTTCGATTATTTTTCATTATTGTAGTAAAAGCTACGTAACCATCCATAAGAATTTCTTTATTAGAGAATGTGCTGTTTTTAATTTTGTTTAGATAATCTCATTTTGAGGAGTGGGTTTGAGATATGATGTCACGTAAACATAAGGCAATTAGAGCATTGACCGACCAGTTGGGTTATTAGTAGGATAGTGTTTTGCGACAATGATAGGTATGCAAAACGCCCTTGTAGTAACAACAACGGCCAAAATGTTATGAATGTTTTTATAGCTTTGAGGTATGCAGTTTTTTAGAAGTATTTGGCAATACCCGAAAATATAATCTGTTTCAGGAGAAACGAATTTAAGTATAACTACGAAAATTCAAGTACGTACGTATTATCATTCTTGAGTTATGGCGGATACTAATGCACATCCATACACTCGCACGCACGGATGCACAAACGCATGCTGGCACACTTGCACCCACGCGCAAACGTACACTTGCACGCATTGGTACATGCACATATACAAACACACAGAGACTGTTTAAATAGTTATTTGTCCGTTTTTAGTAAACAAAATGCTCACTAATATTTTGTTGACCGTTGATTAATACTGCCGTAACATATGTAAATACGCTTTTACACGCACAAATACGTCTCTCAATTATTCTGAGTGATGAACTCATACGCACTTATCGGCTTGAGTTACGCCACCTCCTCCCCGCCTGCCAGTCTATGCACGTCTTGCTATCTGAAGTGCAGCATTTCTGCTTGGTTGTGTGTCTTTTTGGACGTATTGCGTATTGTTGAAGTTAAAGATGTAAATTATTTGTGTTTAGTACAATGACTATTCTAATTGTTTTTATGACCTGAGCAAGGTTTACTCTAGCAACATTTGTGGTAATGGTCTAGTCCGTTTTCAATGAGCAAAAAGTTTTTAGGAACGAGCTTCTTGTTAATTCCTGGCTTCCTAAAAGGTTTCCAAATATGGTGGTCTACTTTTTCCGGGTTTAACATTGCCGAATATGTTAAATGAACAATACTATAAGAAATAAAGTACGTAATTGAATATATATATATATATATATATATATATATATATATATATATATATATACATATACATATATGGTTGTTTGTAGTTTTCCGCGGCAGTTGTATTTCTCCTTGGTTTCTCGGATGTTGGAAGGCGTATTACTTTTCGTCCCTATGAGACTTTTTCCTCTTCAGGTCTGTAACTTTCGGCTTATACTACTTGTTACTCGAACAGTACTGCTGCCCGGTGTTGTTGGCTGCTTTCTTATGTACTTGCTGTTTTCTCCTTTAGCTTGATTTCACCTTTTCCGCTTTCACTACTGTGCCCATTTTTACACTTCCTTTTTTAGTTGATATTTGTTTTTTTTCCAACTCGGTTTTCCACACTGCTGCTTACAGACCTAAACATGACATATGTGACTCTTTCGAAACGTCGTCGAGGAAAAACAGTCTCATAGAGACTAAAAGTAATACGCGGTCCAACATTCGAGAAACCAAGAGATATATGTATATATATATATATATATATATATATATATATATATATATATATATATATATATATATATACAAACATACACTGACATTTCCTTCCCAGGGAAACCAATGGATTCGTCATATTTAATAATATTATAGAAAGTATTGACGGTTGGTCGTCGTTTCTCCGTGACATGAAAATTGTGTACAATGCGTCGAATGACTTGTTCCCCACAATTATCGACAGATGATCTTGGTGCTGTTTTCATTCTTTTATTAGAAGTCTTGAACGATTCTATTTCACCACGTTTAATTGCACTCCCTTCTCTAATAATTCTAACGACGGTATTTTTAGATACTAGAGTTGCTTTCACAACGATATCAAGAACGTTAACTGTAAAGAAATGTAATCGTGAAAAAACTGACAGATGTCAATCGTATAATAATGACATACCTTCATTCATATTTTTATGAAACTGATAAACATTCCAAATAATTTCGCGGGCATCTTGCGATAAAACACGCCGCTTCTTTGCTAGAATGTTTGATGTACTATTAGACGATGTACTCGCATCACCCATTATAAACAACGAACTAAATCAATATATTATATTAATACATATTACTGTGGATTACAAATACAACTTACTTGTAAATAAAACGTGCTGAAACTGAAGGAGTTTTGAAAAAAACTGTTTACAATTGATAAAAACGTGCACGAAAAATGAGGTTAGAAAACAATAAACAACACTACATTTTGTGGACGGAACATAATGTCTACTTCTCACTCATATCATTATTCCATTTCTTTTTAATGCAATATTCGGTTTCTGCGCAGATGTCTTCGTATTTGGCGTTTGCTATAGTTATTTTGCTTATCTCCGGTTTAGTTATCTTTAAATTGGCCCAAACACCAACTACCATGATGACCAACTTATATAAATAATTTTCAACCAGAGGTTAAATCTACCGACGTCAGGGTAACTTTTATACAACGGAAACTACACTCAACCGTCGGTTGGAGTTGAACCAGCGGTTGACTAAACATCGGTGAACGGAAGGTTTTACACAACTGGCCCTAAATCATCTAGGATGCTAAACAATAAAACCAATAAATCTAGCGATAACTAATATCATACATAGCATAGATGGACTACGGTTTTAAAGGCTACAATAAGAATACTTAAGTGTGCCCAAAAATGTATTGAGCAAGGAGGAGAGTTATTCGAACACTTAATTTAAGCTTTTCTAATAATTTTAACAAAAAATAAATCAAATTGATTCATTTTGTTTTGTTTTTATTTTAAATTTTATGTCCCCCAAGATGATAAGTTAAATGGACTCATGCCTCCTTTATTTTTTGTTTTAAACTGAAATTCATAATAACCTTTTACGTTAATAAAAGCGTTAGCAATCGATTGGGGTATAAATATACAGGGTAGAGTAAAGGTACACAAGAGTGCGCATCTAAGAGGTTTTTACTATAAACAACTATATTTCAAAAATAATAGACTGCATTTGCGAAAAAAAGGAACCCACATACTTACAAAAGTATTTTATCTCCAAAAAATTATCAAAAGCTTATTAAAACGCATAAAAAAGGTACTTTATTAAAATAAGGAAAATGCGCACTCTTGTAGACCTAAATTCACAAGAGTGCGCATTGTGGAAAATAAGAGTACGCAATTACAAACATAAGTCACATTCAATATTTCCAGCCACATATGCAGTGCAACTTTCATGCCACTACTGCTGACATAGATGGCACTGAATCAAATCTTCGTTAGGAGGCTCAACAAAATGTTCTGCACAACCAGGACAGAGAACGTCTTCACTTTTGTGATTACATTTGTTACCTTTGCCTGCATTTGTTATTGTCTTATCACATTTCAGCTTCTTTCCTCCTGATATTTTCTTAATATGGTCCTCTTGTTTTCGGCAATTTTTCGTCTAATAGTTTTAATCTTTGCTTTTGTTTGTTTCTCTAGCTTATCTTTATATGGAGTACTTGTCAGGATTTCTGATTTCTGGCTAAGTTTCCTTCTTTGTTGTTTTTATGTTAATGTAGGAAAAGGTCTAAGTTCTTTAGGTTTCGTAGAACAACTTGGGCCTGCATCTTCATGTAAAATAGTAAAATTGGTGTTTTTCTCTGGAGTGTGATAGAATGGGTATTTTTTTAAGTTGATTTTCATTGCTACCTTTAGTAACCTGGGAAGAACTATTATGGCATTCTTCTACAATATCTTCGACCTCTGACAAGTTAAAAATGTCGATATTTTTATCATTTATGGCAGATCCAGTTTTACTATTTGAACTTTCATTTCCTGACAGAAAAGTGTCTTCTTCTTCAAAGATAATTTCTGCTTGAGACAAGTCAAAATTTTTGGAAGAATGGTTTGATCTAATGGTAATGGTAATCCATTTTGGTCAAAACCCATTTCTACAATCACTGTCCCATCTTTGTTTTGGTTTTCCATAATAGTACCACTAAAAATATCTTCGTTTTCTCCATCACCATTTAATTCTTCGCAAGATCCAACATTTCCTATATTTTGCTCGTCAGTATCCAATACAGAGTTATTAATTTTGGGGGATCCCAATGTTTCCATAGCTCTGTCTGTAACCAGCGAGGGACTAAAATCTTCATCATCAAATATTTGTGGATTATAGGGCCAAATGCCTGTAACTTCAAAAGCCTTCTCTGCCTTTCCAATATTTGAAACAGTATTATATGCGGTTTTAAATAAACCTGCTACATGTTTTGAAGTAACGGGCTTTCCAGGGTTAGACACTATCCAGTTTTCAACAACTTTGCTGTGAGCAGTTTTAAATGGCCCAAAATATCCTCTGTCGAGGGGTTGGATTTTGTGACTCGCGTGAGGTGGGAGAGATAACAAATGTATAAAATTCTCCTTACAATACCGAATAACATCTAGACTTCTGTGTGATGAGTGATTGTCTAAAAGCAGTAGCACCGGTTTTTCAAGAGATGGTTTAACATCATTTCGGAAAGTCTTATCCACTTCAGAAAAAGTTCGGTATTAATAAATCCCGAGTCTGAAATCATGCAAAGAGTTCCTGTTGGTGCCCCTTGGAAGTGGAATAAATCTTGATTCATCCTCTTTCTTTTAAGAATCAACGCTGATGGAACATTATAACCAGCTACATTCATGCAGCAAACTGCGGTAACCAGTTCTCCTCGTTCCCCACTAGAGACTTTACCGACATGTTTTTTGCCCTTCACACTTAGGACTTTTGGAGTCTTGTTGGGAACAGTTGATATACGTGTTTCATCTATGTTAAAAATTTGATTGGCAGTGAAATTGTACTTTTCATACATTATTTTCAGGTTTTTAAAAAATAATTCAATTTGAGGTTTATTGAAGCCTATCATCCTACCTAAGGAACATTGCTCAGGTTTACACAGTGTGATATTATTTCGTTGACAAAAACCGCGCACCCACGTCTTACTCGCCCTCTTCAAGCTTTCATTAAAACAGTGCTTTATTTTATTGGCATTAGCAAACTGAAAGGCGAAAGTCATTAGATCTTGCATGGTTATACCATAAAAACGTCGATCCATTTCTTTGACATATTCCGCCAGTTCAGTTTCTTTTTCTGGTGAAAAAACTGTATTAAAAAAGATTTAGGCACAGTGTTACATTTTAATCTTTTTCTTAAAGTAGATTCTGCTATATTCAACTCCCTGGCAATGCTTCTTTTTTTACAGCCTTCCTCCAATTTTCTACATATTTCTTCCATTAATTCTTCTGTGAACACCAGTTTTCTTGAACTTCTTCTTTTATAAGTGCTCATTTTAAAACCTAAAGATAAAAAATTACGTTAGATTGCCCATTTACAATATTAACATTTTTTAAAAATGCGAGTACACAACAGTACGCACTGCGCACTCTCGTAAAATGTTAAGTGCGTACCGTGTATATTTCCGCCGCATGGTAAATTTTAGTCTTTAATTAAGAAATACATAGATGCTGGAGTTCAATTTTTACAAAATACTTACCAAATAATACTATATTTCACTTGGAAACACTGAAACTATTGTTTAGCACCGTAACTTTCACTTAGGATGCTAAATTAGACCGCGTAAATGTTACAGCTGTGACAGCGGTTTGACCACTAATACAGATATCTTCAATGTTGACACACCAGCAACGAAAACTGCAACATTAGAGGATTCTATATGTTTATACTAATTCGATGATTGAAAGCTAGATGGCGATACGCGATTTTTATGGAAAATATTCACAATGCGTACTCTTGTAGACTGCGCGCTCTTGTATGACTTTACCCTATCCCTTAAAAAAACATTTTTTAAATAACTCGGAAACGCGATGTTCAACTGTTTTTCTGTTACCACCAATAGTTGCAATCGATAGATAAGATATTCTAACGTATTGTCCAAAAATATTACCCTTAATAACAATTCCAATTTTTCAGAAATGATTACTACTTGCAAACAGACTTTTTTTTAAATTTTATTATCATTAATCTTTTATTTAATAACAGTTATTTAAATAATTTGTTATGATTCCTTTATACGAAAAACTTACAAGAAATAATTCATAAACTAGAAATGAAAAATAATGACACCCAATTAATACATAAAATGTGAATGCATTAATACCAAAGATTTTAAACTTTGAAGCACTATTATTTCATCCTGGTCTCCAAAGCTGCAGTATTCGGAATATTTTTAGTAGAAATTAGTTAATTAAATGCTACTTTTAAACGTAAAGCACCAGCTCATCTATAGGTTGTAAAAACGTCTACTAAGATATATATGTAATTTAGTCAACTACTTTAGTAAATCGTCGCGTCCACTTTCTACGCAAAACGGAATATGTAACGTTCTTCGTAATTTAGCAACTTTAGAAACTAGAACCAAAATAAAAAGAAATAAAATTCTGTGTTCAAACAGTGCTGATTAAATTAAATGTTCAAATAAGTCGCCGTTTGCAGCTAACCAATACCCTAGTCTGTCGTACACATTTCATCTAACGTTCGCTAATGTATTTTTCTTAATATCGTTGCAGAGTTCTTGAACTGTGAATTCAATATTTATTTCAAATTTATTAAAATAAATACAGTAAAATGTAAAATAAGTACTTGTCAATATCGAAACTTTAAATTATTTAAATCCTCTGGATTTTGAGTGTTAATAAGCTGGTTTTTGTTGTATGCAGTATAAAAAGGCATGATTATCTTCAAGGTGACATAACCGCTTTAATTCGAAACGGGCCCACAAATTTAGGAGCTGGCTTGGTATTAAAAAGCCGGGCAGCATCAGAAAGAACAAATTTCTGTTTCCAGACAAGATCATGTTTGTTATATCGCAAATGGCGTCGATGAAAGTTATAACGATTCTGTACCCGTTCGTAAGAACGTTTCATTTTGCCTAGATTTTCAGCACGAAGTGAGTCATAAAATCCAGCAGAGCGCGTTGTAAGTTTGACGCGTTCAGGATTTAGGATTGGAGAATCAGAATCAGGTTTAGGAAAGAGATCACCGTAAAGAACGTGTTCACGATCACAAAAAGCGAAGTAAGGGGAGTAGCCAGTAATATCGTGCTTAGCTGATCGTATCGCACAACCAATCTGAGGTAAGTTAACGTCCCAAGTTCCTTGATTCGACTTGATGTAAGAAGCTATCATCGTCTTCAGTACGCGGTTAATTCGTTCCGCGGGGTTAGCCCTATAGTGATATTTGGCTCTATAAGGAATAGTAGTACGGTAATTAGAGCAGAGTTTAGTAAATGCCTTACTTCGAAATTGGACCCCGTTATCCATAATAAGATATTGAGGAGTGCCGAACATGAGCAAAATATGCTCCTCGACGATACGTGAAATGATATTAGCAGAAGCAGCTCGCAAAGGAAAAAACATGGAATTTAGTAAAGTAGTCAACCACGACGAGAATAAAGAGTAGCCTCGGGAGCTTCTAGGTAAAGGTCCAACGATATCCGCATAAAAAAACCTGCCATGGGCGAGTAGGAACAGCTTACGGGGCGAAGAATCCAGGAGACGCAGTATGTTCTACTTCATGGGCAGTACAGGTCCGACATCTTCGAATATATCGTGCAACATCTGCACGAAGGGAGGCCAATAGTAAATTTTAGATGTGCGATTTACCGTTTTCGTTACTCCGCAATGCCCTCTTTGGGAACTACAATTTTACAGTCCTCCCGGAGACTATCAGAAAGAAAAGAAGTATTAGGACGTTTGTATAGCAATTCATCTTTCACGAACCAAGAACGAAGCTTTCTAGTAGAAGACAATACGCGATCTTTCAATTTTAAATACCACGAGTCAGTGATAGGTTGAGAAATGGTCGAAGTAGGAGAGTCATGAGAAACTGTTTCTAGTTTAGGTACGGACCGAGACAAATCATCAGGAACAAGGTGTTCTTTGCCCTTTCGATGAAGGATATCAAAGTCATATTGCTGTAGGCGAATTACCCAACGCGCTGAAAGCCCAGATGGATTCAGTAGTTTATTAAGCCAGATGAGAGAATAGTGATCGGTGAGCACCGCCTAAACTTTTCGATTGCCGAAAACACAGCTAAGAATTCCTTTTCGGTTGTCGAATAATGGCGTTTAGTGTTAGATAATGATCAACTGATGTAGCTGATCACTTGTTCTCCAGCAGAAGTATATTGGCTTAAAACAACGCCAAGACCAAAATCGGAGGCACCCGCTTGGATTGAGAAAGTACAAGAGAAGTCGGGACAGGAAAGGATCGGGACAGAAACTAGAAGCTTTTTCAATGAAGTGAATGCTTCATGGCATTCAGGAGACCAAATAAAAGAAATATTTTTGCGAGTAAGGGCGCTCAGTGGTACAGTCAGAAAAGGAAAATTAGGAATAAATCGTCGGTACCATCCCACCATTCCAATTAAGCGACGTATATCAGTAACCATAGAAGGTGTAGGTATAGAAAGAATTGCACCAACCTTGTCTGGATCAACCAAAAGTCCGTCTTTATTAACCACGTATCCTAGGTACTTTAATTCTGGGAGACAGAATTGACATTTATCCTGAGAATCAAGCCAGTTGAATTTAGACGTTGAAAAATCAGTGAAATAACTTCTAAGTGTTTTTAGAAGGTAGGAGTAGAAATAACAATATCGTCCTAAATACGCAAAATAAAAGGCTTCTAAATCTGCACTCAAGACATGATCAATAAGGCATTGAAAGGTCGCTGGACTATTGTGTAGCCCAAAAGGTATTCCAATAAATTGGAAAAGACCCCTGTCAAGAACGGTGAAAGCTGTAAGAGGTTTAGAATCCCGGGAAACAGGTATTTGCCAAACTAGATAAGTATTGCGCATCTCGTAAGCGATCTAAGGTAGACGTAATATAATGAAGAGGGTAAGCATCTTTTTGAGTGACGGCATTAAGTCTCCGAAAGTCGATACAGAAACGGTACGATTTGTCTCTTTTCATCACTAAATCGATAGGACTGGACCAGAGACTGTTTGATGGTTCAACCGCACCTAACGCCAACATATCATCTAGTTCTTTATGAACTATTACTTGAAGAGCAGGAGAAAGAGGGTAATATCGTTGCTTTATCGGTTCTGATTGTTCAAGAGGAGTTAGTTCGGAGAAGGAATTAATATGTTCATAAATGGTGTCTACCGAAGGAGAAGTACCAAAAGACCATTGCCCATTCCGAAGATCCGGTACGAAGTTTATCGCTCGCCAAAAGTCAATGCCCAAAATAAGAGTTTGTGATACTTCAGGTACCACTAGTACGTCCAATACGACAGATTTATCTTCTACAGTTAAAGGAAGAGATAAGTGGACAAGGATATGACATTTACTGCTATCCACCAAAGCACGAAACGAAGAAGAAAGGTGAGGGAGTAAAGGCGTTGTAATATTTGCCAACCCGGAGCACCCACTATAGTACGTGAAGAGCTGCTGTCCAATAAACCCTTAACAGTGTGACCAGAAATTGAAATATTTAGATAAGGTCGTTGGTTATTGCGAACACTCGCGAAAATAAAGCCTAATAAATAGCGTTATTTGTCAGCTAACCCGAAAAACGGAGAATCCGAGATTAAAGAGACGGTTGAATCTTCCACTTGGTCAGAAGATTCCGAAATTAGTTTCCCTGATTTTTAGTACAAATAGGACAACTCATTTTGGTGTAGCCAGGTTTTCCGCAACCATGAAGTGTTTATTTTGTGGTCGGGACACCTCGGTGAAGTATGGCCCTGCTTGCGACAGTTCCAACAGCGTACAGGAGCAGAGGAAGAAGTAGGGGTAGGAGTAGTGATGGTATTGACCGTAGATCTAGAAAACTTGGTAGAAGTCGAAGAATCACT
>JARFJB010002234.1:450000-687500 GCA_036346205.1 Vesta saturnalis
GTTTTCGAGAAAAAAGTAAAGTCAGTGCATTACATGTCCAAAAATTGTTAAAATAGAATCAAGTTAAGTTCGCTCGCTGCTAGGAAATGTTTTGTTGTTATAAACATAATGTTTTTGACATTTCATGACAGTTTATTTTTATTTTTCCTTTAGTTAGAAGGTGCAATTATAAAATGGTAAATAATTATTCTAAATTGGAGAGGACATAAATGCATTTCCTTTATAGTCTTGCCAATGGTAATCGACTATATCAAGAAAGGTATCCTGTTCGTATCCTTCCAGGCAGTTTCGAACGTAATACCTCCTGGGGAGGACCGTTTACAATTTGAACTCCGGTAGTTGAGGAGGCTGTCGTGCATGCCGTCGAAGGAAATGCAGTAACTAGTACGCGCAGAATTGATAGAGGAATAAATATTTGGTATAAAATGGCATAGGAAACTTTAAGAGATTCTTTGTTTTATCCTTACCATGTACAAAGAGTTTTTGTGTTGATAAAAAGGGGTGACCTGATAAATAAATTTTTGTGCGTAAGATGGTTTAAGCAGGAATGTCTTTTAGTCAACATAAAAAGAGCATTCAATTGACGTAATTTTAGTATCAGTGTCAATTTGCTTAAAATGCGGTTCATTATTTACATTTTTTAAAGAACGGTTGCCGCCAATTCATCATTTAAACGTTTCATATATGAAAATTCTGCGACGTACTTTAAGCGTTGTGCGATGTGTGTAAATAAGACGTAGCATTTACGACTTCAAAATTACGTTTACGTGTCCACGTTGAGGAAGAATATCTGCTATATTTTTAAATAAACGGTTTTGTTTTGTAACTCATAGAAGGTGAATGTTAAATAACGGATGCTACCAATTCCTCATTTAAACGTTGTGGGTATAAAAATTCTTTTACGTTTTTTAAACGTTGTATGGTGTACGTAAGTAAGACGTTGCGTTTACAATTGCGAAATCGATTTTGTCTATAGACATTATGGAAGTATATATACTATATATTCATATGAACGGTTTATTATGTAGCTCATAAAATATAAATGTTAAACAACGGATGCTACCAATTCATCATTTAGACTTTACAAGTATGAAATTTTTTTACGTATTTTGAGCGTTGAATAATGTATGTAAATAAGACGTTTCCTTTACGATTGCGAAATACATTTTGCGTATAGACGTTGTGGAAGTATATATACTATATTTTCAAATAAACGGTTTATTATGTAACTCATTAAACATAAGTTTTAAACAACGGATGCTGTCAATTTATCATTTAAACTTTGTATGTATGAATTTTTTTACGGATTTTAAGCTTTGTACGATGTATGTAAATAAGACGTTTGCTTTACGATTGCAAAATATAGTTTGCGTATGGACGTTGTGGAAGTATATAATACTATATTTTCAAATAAACGGTTTATTATGCAACTCATTAGATACCTATAAATGTTAAACAGTAACAATACATACTTGAAATTTTGCATTGTTTGTAGTTAAGATTTCAGCTCTTCTCCGACGCTTTAAGGCATTGATACAAATTATATGCCAAAGTATTTAATATTATACCTTCAAATTTAATAAAATTTGTAGATGGTGAACCAATGTATAATAGCATGATATATTTCCATTATAAACATGATTTTTAGAAAATGGTATTAAAATTTCAATGCGTCTTTAGCATTATGACGCTCTTTCGACGTGAAGAAGCGTTTAAAAAATTTCATATGCAAATATACATCTACGAGTAGCTTGTTCGTAAAAAGGAAATTCCCCAGCCTTAAGTCTGTTTAATGACATGGACTTGACCATAACTGTTATCATTAGTCAAGGTTTGTGGGAAACTACCTGCTACTTGTTAGGAACAATGAAACGGGTATAGGTTTGTACATTTCGAACAGCAATCTTTAAAAATATTGTCTTCAGTTTTCCTACGAAGTACGAACTAATCAAAGGGGTCATTCAATAAGTGAAAGTGCATCTCTTTTGAACTTGCAACAAATCAGGTAAGTTTTTAATTGATAATACTGTTTGTTAGCTTTTTCTGAAAGTAGCCTTTTGTTGTACTACAATAGATTATTTCCTGGACAATTTTGAATAAATTTTTCTTTCTTAAAATGATTCTAGTGTACAACAGGCAACAATTTACAGAAGCATTATTCAGGATTGCGTAATAAAAAAGAAATTGAAAAAATACGATAATCAACAATAAAGTCTGTTATTCAAACATGTGCATGTGGTTCTGTAGTTCCAGAGCAGAAATAGAAGTCCCTTATATAAGTACCTTCAGAACATTTTTTATGTCTTCATAATATTAGTAACATTATGTAGGATACATATATAATTAAATTACTATATTCAATGTTTCCAGGAGCACCAAAAACAAAGAAAATTGCAGCGGCTTACCTAAGCAGACTACAACGAATTGGAAAAAACGCTTACGACAGAAGTGGACGAAGAACTAGACCAATGAATAATAATGATTGTGTCCATAATTAATAAATGAAATATTTTTACATTTTATTTATTCATAAAACAAACCTAATATAAGCGTTTCAAAATATCTACGAAATTGTGACTCTTAGAAATAGACATTGTTGTATCGGATTCGCGATTCATTTTCAAAGCTGACGTAACGATGTAAAAACCACGTTCCGTTTACGAAGGTTTGCTAGACGACGATAATTGTTTGAAATTCTGAATTTTAGAAATAGTCATGTTTGAATCGGATAGGCGACTGATTTTGAAAGCTGACATAACGATATAAAAACTACGTATCGGTTACAACGGTTTGCTAGACAACGTTGATTATTTGCAATTCTGAATTTGAGAAATTGTTATGTTTGCATCGGAAAGGCGACTCATTTTGAAAGCTAACATAACGATATATAAACTACGTACCGGTTACGACGGTTTGCTAGACAACGCTAATTATTTGAAATTCTGAATTTAACAAATAGTCATTATTGCATCGGATGTGCGACTCGTTTTAAAATCTGACATAACTATGTAAAAACTACGTATCGGTTACGACGGTTTGCTAGACAACGCCAATTATTTGAAATTCTGAATTTAAGAAATAGTCATGTTTGCATCGCATGGGCGACTCACTTTGAAAGCTGACATAACTATATAAAAACTACGTAACGGTTACGATGGTTTGCTAGACAACATTAATTGTTTGAAATTTTGCATTTTTGGAATAGTCATTATTGCATCGGATGTGCGATTCGTTTTAAAATCTGTCATAACGATATAAAAAGTACGTACCAGTTACGACGGTTTGCTAAACAACGCTAATTATTTGAAATTCTGAATTTAACAAATAGTCATGGTTACATCAGATGAACGACTCATTTTCAAAGCTGACATAACGATGTAAAAAGCACGTACCGCTCACGACGGTTTGCAAGACAACATTAATTATGACCGTTTGAAATAGTTATTATTACATCTTGACGCTTTAGTACAAAATACGTCTATTAATGTTGGTCATAGTAACGTTTCAAAGATATTACTTAACGACGTATTTCAAAGGGACTTATGTCTATCTGCCGATCATCGTATGTTCATCTTGAAATTTGAAAAAAGATGTAATACCTACGTTGTTATGACCAAATTTATAGAAAATTATTTACCGGGGAATGATTCGGTAGGGGAAAGCTGTGTGAAGGTGTGTTTAGGAAAGAGAAGTCGGTCCAGGGGGATATTATAGGAAAATGAGCATGAGGGAACTTGTTTTCGGGGCCGAAACCACCGGACACTTTATAGGGGGATAATTGGGTGTTTTTGGATCGTTGATTCCCAGAGAAGTAGATACCCGTTCAGGACAGGACATCCGGTAAAATAGCTACGTCGAGGGTAACAATTCAGACGTCCATTTCGATGTCGGACAGCTAAAATGCTGGTCTAAATTGTAACCTGACATAAAATACGTTTCTCTTTTGTGTAGGAGATTGGTAATTATTTCCAGAGGATTTCAAAGGGCGCACTACTTAATAATACGGGGCAAAGCTTCCGGTAAATTATGTCCGACGTACTTTAGACACGTTTATACATCGAACTCGGTGTTAGAAGCAGACAAGAACATTCTGTATGAAGGTGCCTGCGATAAGGGTGGTTGTAGGTACTGGAGGTAAGTAAAGGTGGAGGGTTTATGTTGATGGTGCTGGTGGATGTTTATTTATACGTGATTGTATATGAAATTAATGGTCTAATGATACTGATCGGGATACTGGAGGTAAATCTGGTATATGTATGAACGTAATAATTGTGAGCAGGTAAATAGGTAAATGATTACGTCTGGGCTGCTAAAATGACAGAATAAGTAAATAAGGGAAATTCTTGGGAGGGTGTTTATGTCTGGTCTGGTAAATAAGTTAGAATAGGCAAATAAGTGGATTGTGATAGTAGGTGGTCTGGTATATATATATATATATATATATATATATATATATATATATATATATATATATATATATATATATATATATATATATATAAATTATTATTTTCAAAACCTGAGGTAGCAGTCAATCTTATTAAGGCTTATTTATTTAAAAAAAGGAGAAACACTCTTTGACATTTATCAAGCTTTCGGAATTTTATTTATTCCATCTTCAGGATAATCTACAATGTTAAGTTTTAACATATTACAATTGAATTATTAAATTACTACTTACTATCGTGAGATTACAATAAACTGTACTAATACATAATAAAAACACCATACAAACATTCGTCATCAATATAAAAACTATCTTACAATATTCAAGAAATAGACTGCTATTCGTGATATATTTATGCAACTGACAGAAAAATACTCTACTTAGAATAAAAATGATATGATTACATATAAACAGTTTTATGCGTTGCACCATCAACATTATGTTTTATCTAAAATATGATGCGGTTTATTTCTTTAAACATATTATAGAAATGGATAATACCAATTATAATATTAACTAACATTAGTCCTTATTACATTTATAAATACAATCAATCATACAAAAAAGATTTACTGCACTCTATTGTTCTAATGATAATACATAACTGTATATATTACTTAGTTTACTAATATCCGATCTCTTATTTAGGCTGTTTCTTTCACCATTTATGCAAACCATTTCGTTTTTGATAATTTGATAATTCGGGTATATTTTATTTGCTGTATTTTACGTAATTGTTATTTGAGTAATGGTTGAAAACAAAACACATGTTAGGATAGAAACAGATGTTCGCTCGAACTGCCTTTATTGAGGGAGTGTAATAAATCTTTGAAAGTCGCTATTTAGGCACATTATTGTGGTAAAAACTTCACAAATGTAATAATAAGTTGTGTAGCGCTTGTAACGGGCGAATACATATTTTTAAAATTAAAATTTAGAGTAAGATTTAAAATTAAGATATAGTTAATTTGGAAACCGAAGGAAAAGGGGCAGCTGTTGTTGAAATTTTGATTCAGCCGGACGTTTTGATTTGTTTTAATTAGAAACGCCCATTGTAAACCGTTCGAGCTATAAATAGTTTTGTCGTGCACCTTTTAGCAAAACTAAAACGCTAATTCGTTCTTTTCTTTTTCAGTATGTTTTAATGCAAATTTTTCCAAAACTTAATCTGTAATTAATCGTCGCGGCGCCTGGCTTTAAACCGCGTATTTTAACTCGTCGTGTTGGTTGTAAAGTGTTTAACTAATGTTTAACGAATGTATTCAAGTGTAAGTTGGTATTCTTATATCAATTAAGGCTGGCAGGAAGTAATTTCTAAGCGTATATAACGTATTAAAAATCGAGCATTGCCTTGCAAATGTATCTCATTCGCACGCGCGCTCATTAAGCTGAAATCTGCTAAAATGAAATACAGTACAGGGCTCCCTCACATTTCTATTTGTTTGAGTTAGCATTGTTGTTTGTTGTTTATATTTATATTTGTGAGATGAGGGGTGGGCAAACGGGTACAGGATACCGCTCTGGTTATTAATTGTAATGTGCAATGGCCGAGTGTGTACATACTCCTGGGGCAAGATAACCTTAAACACCTCGAATTATATTTTTATTGTTGTTATTTTTGTATAGACGAATGTGTACTTGAGAAAGGGGCGCTGTATTTTTCTAACGCACTCAAACATATATCGGTCACGATGTTATGATGTATTATAACTTGCCCTTGTAAGACTGTGTTTAATGAGTTTTTTTGTGTCGATTTGTTAAGTAGAATTGTTTGCCTGCGAACTGATTTCTCTTTATATGAAATCTATTACAATTTTTCGTATGTATTTTATCCTTTAGTAGTCACTAAGCGATGGTGTACGTGTAAATTCCTTGTCTATTTTCTTTTGTCCTTGCATTTACCTTATTATAGCCTGTGTAATTTTACTGTTGTTGTATTTTATATGTACCGTACTTTGCCTTATTGTTTTATGTGCTTATTTACTTAAAGGCCGGTGTGGTTGGTTTTAAAGAGCCACATGTTTGGTATTACGATTTTTATTCTAATTTATTTATGACACAATTGTGGGTGTGACTATGTTTTTTTTATTATGTTTAGGTGTAATTAAACTGCTTTTAATTCATTTTTCTCGTAATGTTATAATTTTATAAACACTTTAATCTGATCTAATGGCGTTTTGTTATATACTTAACCCTTCCATTGTTTTTGTGTTATTTGATTTATTAATGTACTTGTGTAATTACTTATTTATGAATAAAGTGGGTTTTATTTGGTGGTTCTTTCCCACAATAGTACAATAACGGGCTGAACCGCAAAGCTCGTTAATTTTAATTTGAGTAGTTTTATTGTTTACCTGGCCCACATGATGCAAAACTCACCTCATCCAGCCTATCTTAGTCAGATAGCATAACGTACCTACCATTAAACGGCCACTTCGTTTGATCAGATTTGAGGTTTGCGAGTAATTAAATATCAGGGTTATAAATAAATTCTAGTGTTTTAATTATTGCCAGGAAAGTCAAAGTAAGGTAAGGAATTAATTTGGGTAATAGTAGCATAAGTGTTAGTAAAGTCAAGATAAATCACTTAGCGATTGTTTTGTTCTTGAATTTGCATTATTGCAAATCAGTTCAAATTACACTTTTCGAGATAGGGTAGCTGGGGAGCGCTACAATACGAAGCCAACAATCATTAAAAATTAATTAAATTTAAAACTGAAAATGCTTAAATTGTATTATGGACATTTGTATAGAACCGGGCGGTTTTGTAATTTTTTTAGGTTAGCATCTAGATCGCTATTAAACTCCATATGATATCAAGTTTTAAACGTCCATCTTATTGTTTTTGTTTTTACAATGTTGCCTATTTTTGTCATGAACGTATTAAACAAGAGATTTCATAATGATCATAAGAAAAAAATAATTAAAATCGTTTCATATCTTTCAATTTTCACTTTGTAGGTTGGAAGGTCGTGTGTTGTTCCAGAGTAGATAATTTTAAACTGTTTTAACAACATCAATGTTCCAGGTGGTGCTGCGACCCCAGTTGTAATTTGGAATTGGGGGGTGTGGAATTAGGCTCATTGTAAAGGCATTTCAATGTCATATGCTGCTGTGGAATATTTTTAAATTATTCCAATAATTGTTTTAAAATTTATGATCATTTCAATTTCTATATCGGGTACAAGGTTTGAAAAAAAAGCTTTGGAGGTAATGAAAATAGTAGACATAGTTTTTAAGCAGACTAATTATCACCCTTACAAATAGAAATTGGTTTTGAACTAAATGAAGATGATCCTAATAAAAAATAAATTCACAGAAAGAATTACCGAGCACAATTGCCAGACGTTTTTCCTGACTTTCTTGTGCTTCAGGAATAAAAGCAAATTTTTATTGAACATGGGGGCAAATAAACAAAACTTGCGGTATTAGAGAGACACCAACCTATTATGGATTCAAGATTGAGTATTTATTGAACAAAATTTGGACGGTACACTGTATATGCAATTGAAATTATACCATAAATTTAGCAAGTAGTGGTGACAATCCAGAAGATTGTTATGGTGGCATTGGGGATGTATTCAACGAGATGGCGCTCCTCGCCACTATTTTTGACCGGTGTGGAATTATTTGTCCAAAATAAACAGGTGGATAGATCTCAGAGGCTCTATCGGTTGGCGAGTCGTGCACCGGATTTGACCCCATTTGATTTCTTCTTCTGGGCATATTTGAAATCGACAGCCGAAGCCAAAAGATATAGAAGACTAATTTTAGCGTGCCAAAATATTCCACTGCAAACATTTAGAAATGTGCGAAATATAATGATGTGAAGACTTTATTTACGTTAGGAGGTGCAAGATGATCACACACACCAATTACTTCGAGTGCCAAAAAGTTATAAATTAAGTTAATGAAATTATTGCTAATTAATGGAATAAATCGAAATAAAATACAAATTTAAATAATTTATAAATATTCTAGGAGTGTATATTACATTGAAATACCTTTCGAATGAGCCTAGGTTCAAACCCCCACTCCATTTAAAAAACCTGGAATGTAGACGTTGTCAAAACAGTCGTAAATGAACCTATTGCTTACCATATTGCCAAAAACTCATTTTGATATTTACAATCGTTCAATAAATAAGGAGGGGGGGGCTTACTTTTTATCATGTCTGTATGAATATTAATGTAATACGATCTGCTAAATCCATTTTAATAGTGTTTTAGCTAATTAATTCTCAGTATTCTACAATTCCTAATTATAATCAAAGCAGATGGCATTGTTTTAAATGCGTTTCGCGACATTTGAGCTTGCTTGAAGGATATCATGGGAATGATTTTAGCTAAAACCTATACAAGTATGAAGGGCATAGGTTTATAAAACGATCTTATAGTAACAACAACGGCTAAAACATTACTTACTGTATTTGTAATTGTTGAAATGTAGAAAACAGGAAGACAGGAAGAAAATGTTATCGTATGAACAGGTTATTCTGGTATGTAACAGGACATTTGGGAATTTTTGTTTTACAAGTTCAAGATACATTGGATTTATTGTTACTATCATGTAAATAGAACTATTTTAAAAAGATTGTTGTAGTTGGATCGTTTGTTACTTAAAATAGTATATTTGTGGAGCAGTGCTTGGAACCTGAAAAATAAGTTATATGTACTGAAAAACCTAGTAAAAGTAATAATCTATATTTTTTAACAAAATTAGTTGTGAACATTTTTTATCTTATTTTGTGCTAGTGGTTAGCCGATATTTATTTGCCCGGAAATATCGTCTACCCTTATACAGTGCGTACCAAATGTATGGAACCGGACTTGTTATTTCAAACCTATTCAAGCTAAATCGACAAAATTTATTACAAATCCTTCTTTATTTCCACAGTTTTCTTATTTTTTAACTGACAAGGTCGGGACTTGACCACCCTTCCTATTTAAAAAAATCGAACTGGCTGTGCAGCTCCGACGTTGTCAGTTATAAAACAAAAAAATAACAGACAATAACAAGGCTGGCTGCATACATTTGGTACTCACTGTAGGAAATTAGCATTGCGTTGACGCTTCGAAACGTAAAAACATAACATATAACATAAAATATAACAATCAATAAAGGAAATGGGCATCGCATGAAAAATAATTCACTCGTTGGTTAAGATGTCAATTTGGTCACTTGTAAAATAAATAAATGCTAACTAATTTAGCACAAAAAGTAATTAGTAATTAAATACCTTATCATGTTTTGGTAAAGTTTCCATAAGATTCACCATTTTATCTGCAAATTTCTTAAAATTTTTATTAAGTACTTGAGTGATTCCAAAATCAACATATTCGACCGCTTCCCGATCTTCATAAGTCAGTGGCAAACTACATTACAAGTTAAACATAAAATGCAAAACACTTACCTGAAAAACACGATGTAGAGAAAGTAATAATCAAGAACGCTGTAAACGTTTTCATTTTTTTACCTGAATAAGTATCAAACACAAATTTCTTAAATTAAAAAGGTTTTCCAGTAAACCACAGCAAATGCGATAAAACCAAATCGCTCAGTTAATAATTTTTACCCAAATTAAAACTTCCTGTTTAAACTAGTATCGAATTAATTATATGTATGACTAACATGGTTTTACAGTGTATGCTATATCTTAATTGCTCCTTAATAAGAGTCTCTCAGTAAAATCAAAATTTTAGTGAAACAATCTGCAACGCTGGATCTGTGGAAGGGTTTTAACAAAAATATACACCCACGTACCACAGAAAATTAAACCAAACTTATGTGTTTCAAAATAGAATGAATGTATTGATAAAGTTGAAAACATTGAACTTACAGAAGATGAAATTTAATTCGAGGTTTCTTCAATGCTTCCGAGAGTTGCAATAGATCAAACATTAGCTTATTTAGCAGATCTTTTAAAACAAAGCCATTTGGACCATGCAGAAGTATTTCCTAAATTAACAGAGGTATATATGAAACAAACCTTTTTCAAAATTAACCGTCAATTCTTCAAACCAGAAGATGGTACGACAATGGGTAATAGTATATCTCCATTTATGGCCAACCTATTGATGGGTAAATTTGAAATAGATTTACTTTATTTTCCTAGAGTTTGAATTAGATACGTAGATAATGTTCTTGCCATTAACAAAACGGTACACCATCGCCGCCATTTTGTTTGGTGTGATCTTATAAGCCAAACCCTCTTTCATCACGGCGTCTTTTTCAGCGCTATTTTGACCCCTTCATGACATTTTCAACCAATTGATGACTTATTTATGTTACTTACCCTTAATTAGGGCCCTTTTGACAGTATTGACATCTTTCTCTCGATATGCCCTTTTATCACTTTGTATAATAAATTACTATTATCCAAATGATATGTTAATAGCAGGTTTATAATTGCGTTATCAAAATCTATTTTGGCAACTCAATTAGTTTTTAAAGGTATTATAATTTAGTGAGGACAACTGTAATTGTTATCGAATTTGTGTAACGGATGAACAAAAATATACAATTTAAGACCCAAAAATATGTATACTAATTACTCATCGGTATTAGAATTAAAGTATAATAAAAAAGGAAATAAATGTTTACCTAGTTTTTATGCTGTGCATCCTCATAAAGTAAGATATACAGTTTGTTTTAGTTTTTGGGACTGATAATCGTTGTACTTATGAATGTTAGCTTATAAAGGCAGGTCTTACTAAATCATAATTTTAAAGTTAGGGATAAGTTTCTGCAACAATGTATAATTTTTAAATGCTGAATTCGACCTTAGTGCGGGGCTACACTATGCGTATTCTGCCGATGCACATTTCGCAGCGTATTTTCGGCAAGCTAATGCTGCATTCACATTGTGCGGATTTTTACCGGCAATGTGCGTATTTATCTTTGATGATCGTCAGTTTGTACCAAACACTGGAGATGCTTTCTAAAATAAAATTAGTTTGTGCTTTGGGAGCCGGGGTTACTTCGAAGACCTACCTCCAGAAAGTACTGGATTCACCCTTATCACGTTGAAGGTAACCCAAGTGAACAGATTTCCAGTGTTTTACAAGAATATTAGACAGCATGACAGCATGTTTTTTATCGAATGTCGTTTAAGTCATTCGACGAGCTGGTGGAAATTTTGCGACCACACATAATAAAAAAGAACACAACGTTTAGGACTGCAATAGGTGTTGAAGAAAAGTTCACAATTACCATAAGGTAGGTGGAAAAGTAGTACTGTTATAATCAAAAACTGAATTCCCTAAAATATACATAGTGTCTGCAAATGTTTGATGTTTCAATAAAGGTACACACATATTGAAGTGTTATTTATATATTGAAAAAATTTGAACACAAATTAAATATTTTCTGACATCTCAAACATATTGTTATAACCTGCAATGTGTCTAATCTATCATGCAACATAAAAGGAGGAACTCAGTCTAACGACAAATTAGTCGCAGGGCACTTCGTGGGTAGTTTGTTTAGGTTAGTGAAAAAGATCGCTGTAGTACATGTAAATAGTATAGTAAGCAAAGTTTGAGCGCCACGAGCTTTGAAAAATTGTAAAACTAAGTTTGAATACAGGAGACCACGTAAAACTTGAAATCAGGGAGAAAAGAGAAATAATAAGCAAACAACAATTCCTCTAGTAACCTTATTTTATTTACAATGCCGAAACAAATGGGATAAACACGTTCCACCTAAATATACATTTTTTTTAATTAATCACGAATAGTTATTACAGGCCAATAATAGGACTAGACATGTATAGTAAATTTTCCCCAGAATACATTAATTTAGCGTGCTTATTTAATCATAAATTATGTACAGATACCATACGAAGGCAAGTTAAGATAATGTCATTAAAATTTCCTTTCGAAGCAAAACAGAGAGATCCAAAGGTTCAATGTTTAATAAACTTTTCGGGTTCGTTGAAAGATCTTTTAAGGATTGATCTGAGAAGTGAAATCCACAGACAACCAGAAATATCGATCATAACCCCGGTAACTTGACTTGTCGTTGTTTTACAAAATACAAAAATTTTAAAAACTCTCTATGAATAATGAATAGAAATACACGTATATCTAGAAACAGTTGTTCAGTGTTATACTAGACATTACCAACGTTTAACAACTAGACAATTAAATCTATGTCGTGTATAGACTGGACCCTTTCCACCACAATATTTTCCTAGGTGTGGTTCAAATGATTATCGTGAAAAGCAAATCTAAATTAATTTATTGCAACCAATCCACGAAGTAATTATCGTTCACATCGTTTTACAATAATTACACAATAGTTAATGATACTCCAGTTGTGCACAACTATAACCGTTGTGCCAAACAAAGCAAATTGTAAACGACAAATTTTATTTTATTACGATGTTGATGGTGTCATTTAGTAAAGCACACTTTTATTTTGTAGAAACCAAGTTGTGCACTGAAAAGGCAGTTTTCAAAACATGAATGTCTATCGTACCGATATGTAATGGACGTAGTGTATAATAGAATATTCTGACCTGGTTGACAAGAACGTAATATCTATATCCAGCTATCAACTAATTCTAGTTACAAGTTAGAATGATTCCACGTCGGTAACCAGTTGACAACGTATAGCCACTCACCATAATTGTAATAATTACCCAGACAAAACAAAATCCAAGAGAACATAAACACGAAGAAATCACAGGAACTAACAAGCTAAAGAACGAATGAAACAAATGGCTAAAATAAAATAACACGAGTAAGTCACACTTCACCAATTGTTTTACCTCTTATGATGTCAGTCGAGCCCCAAAATTTATAATTATTTGTTTTAACTATCAGCTGTTTACTTAGTTCACATATTAAAAGAAAGTTAAACGTTACCGAAGATTTAAGGAATAACGGTATCTTACTCATGACTGAAAGGTACTGTTATCCATTTACATCCGCTAATTGCAGCGATCAATAATCATCCAAAGGTAAATACATCCATAAGTGAATGATTATTTTTAATTAAAGTTTTCTGCTTTAGAGACTTCCGATTGGCATAAAGAAATAGGAACATGAAATTTTAAGACGTCTTTGCTCTTCAGTCAATGGCGACTCAACAACCACGTTCTTGCACGTTTTCACCGAAAATCGATGAAAATAGTAATGTTACTAAATCAATGTTCAATTTTTGTAAAAATAAAATCACTTCCTTAATAATTGTAAATTCCATTACGGTACCGCCCTCTAGCGGTATTTAACCCAACTAACCCGTTAACATTACCTAGAATGAGTAGAAACCGGTAGAATTGTTGTAAAGGTCCGATAGGAGGCACTATCATGTCCATTTAAAATTTCATAACAACTTTCTTGTAATATAGTATATAATATAAAAAGGGAATCAATATTATTGAAGGAATTATCGAGTAAACAGTAAATCTAAATCCTTCATTTACCAGTAAATGAGTCAATTATTAATTTCTGCACGTTACAAACTAACACGTATTATTGTAACTAAAACATATTGTTACAAGTAAAACATATACATATAGTGAAAATCTCTTATCAAAATATTCAATGACCAACAGTTGACGTATAGTCGGAAAATGCTGAACTTAATGGAGATGTTAGGTTTGAGTTGCTGGATGACTGCATCTTGGCTAACAAGGGTGACTGTGGTGGCATCCAAAAGTTATCTGGAAGTGATTGTGTACTCAGAGGGGGTATGGATCTTGGAGGTGACTTAAAGATTGGGGCATGAAGCACTGCCGTTGCTGATTGTTGCGCATATTGAATCCATACTGAGGGGCAGAAGGTGTTTGGGATTTTAACTGCTCTTCTGTCGCATTCTACGGAAAAACCGTAATGTTATAAGTTTGAAATCCAATTTATCTTTCTTATCTAATTCTTTGTACTCGGGCAGCATACACAATGAAGACATTCGGCCAGGGTCATCTTCTGATGTTGTGCTTGTATCAAGTTTTTTCAATAACTGGTCTTGAAAAGGTGATAGTTTTGAATTTTTACGAGTTTTATCATTCAAGGTTTAAGGTTTTGGTGCCGGTACTGTAGCAGTGGGAACAACATCTGCTGCCGATTTATTGCCTTGTTGGATTTCTGAAGTTTTCACGTCGTCCACATTATCATCTGAGTCTTCGCTTAAAGCACCTATTTTCAAGTTGTCGGAAGTATTTCGTTTGGTAGCAGAGTTTTGAAGGAAGTTAAGCGCTTCAACACACACAAGCATTTTCTTCTTTTTTGATGGTGTAAGGTCTTCACTCTTAATTTTGTTCATTTTTCTATTAAAATGTTTTATGGGGCGCCATTTCTTTCTTAATTCTTTCCCTGAAAGACAAAAATTATTAAATTAAACTGTCACATTTGCAATAAGATCAGATGAAGAAATTTTGATCTATTTTCTTCATCCATTACATGCTTTTTATGTTTTGCATGAAGTCAAAATTGCCTTACAAAAACTTATTACAATAATCTTGCTCAGGAAAGGCTGTAAAACTAGTATTATTTTAATTTGTAACGCTATCTGTTCATGCTAAAACTTGAGCAATAATTTGTTTTAAAATATCCTAGCCGAACGCAATTACTTCATCTGGTCATATTTACCTTAAATTTTCAGTGTAGAGTAACGGAGATTTGTCTTTTCAGGTATTTGTCAACAGGAATGACCTTCTCCGGGTTGCAACACGAGTTTTATAGAGGGAAGTTAAGCAATGAAGCAGTCGTACGAAATACGTGTGAAAATACTTTAATTCATCTAAAAGCATGGAAAGGCATGAACCTACAAAAGATTTTTGGCTGAGTATTGCTAATGACTGTAAGAAAACTAACTACCCAAATTGTGTAGGAACCTTGGACGGTAAGCACATCAGATACATAAATCCATTTGCAGGTGGTTTTAACTTTTTTAACTACATAAAGTTTTTCTCAGTTGGATTAATGGTATTGGTGTATGCTAGTTTAAAGCTTGTGGCGATAGATGTTGGTGGTTGTGGTCAGCGGAAACTATACTCTAGATCTTTAAACCTACCTCCACCAGCTCCATTACCCAATGTAAGTGGTAATCCCAAACCTTTCGTCTTTGTGGCTGATAATTCGTTCAAACTATCAACCAATCTAGTGACATCATTCACATCACAAGGTCGCACAGCCAGAAGAAGTGTTTACTATCGCCAACTGGAGAATTTTCCATACCACTATTCTCGTTGATCCAGAGTTCATAGATGAAATTGTGAAAACGTGCTGCATTTTGGATAATTTCGTACGCGGAAAAGACGGAATAAACTATGAAGGTACTGCACTCACCCCTTCTCTAATGTTTCCAATTCTGGACATGGTCCTTGCGGAACAGGAGTAGACGTACGCGATTACATTGCAGACCATTTTTAGACGAAGAGAAAAACTACATGTTCTAGTGGAAATACTGTTCACTGAAGTCAGTACAAAATAGCGGAGGGCCGCTGTACTGATGAAAAATGTTTGTAAATGTTCAACTGTATAATATAACAACCTATATTAGTTTATGATTACTTGTTGCAACATGTTTACGATATTGATTTGAGTTGCTTTTATTTTATAAGAAATAGAATACTTGATACAGTCCACGAAATACCTAAAAATCTATGAGGTATTACTATTGATATTTTATCAAAATCAGTAACAGTCTCCGAGAGGTGTCGTGACAAACAAATACATAGAAATTTGTAATACAGATCGCGTAGTAGATAACAACACTTACATCCAATGTCGTTTTCCTTCATATCTACGTCATCTCAGTCCGTGAACATTTCTTTAGCAACTGCTAGCCAACTATTGCCCTGCTGCACTCGATTTGAATGATTTTCACACGCTTTGTCCCACAATGTAGGTTGACCGTATACAAGTTCAACAAACTTGTCCATATCGAACATATTTTAAGTTTTATTAAATTTTAAAAACTTTAAACCGTCACGTGACCTGTAACCTGTATCGTGAACCCAAAAACTATAAATTAAATTACTAATAATTAATGTTAAATTATAATTAAATAATTATAAGTTACTTTGGTATGTATGAATCATTGCGATATTGCAGGCTCACATTACATCAATAATAGTAATTTAACTGTAATCTCATTATATTTAGAATTTATACCAGTTACGTACATAAAGACAAAATTTACGTCGATTGGGGCTGGTATCTCGATGGCTCAGTTGGTTAGAGCGTCACTCTAGCAAAGTAATTGTCGCAGGTTTAAATCCTACTCGAGGTAAACTTTTTATTTATGTATTTAATAAAATTATTAATAATTTTTATAATTAAATAACCTTTTTTTTTGCTACTGCAAACGATTTTTTTATACCCCAATTTCCTCTGCCCCAGAGGGCAATAAGCAATATGTAATGCTTGCAGTTACTGTGGCAGTGTAAGCTGCCTTACAACAGACTTGTGGAGACGGGTTCCATTGAACCCTCTCCATAGTAAGATACATTCTTATCAAAAACAAGAATAGTAAGGATCTGTGTTAATATTGACTATACTGGTGTCCAAATTTAGTAAAACGTGTCGATATGTCGGATGGCTTAAATTTTTTCAGCCTTCTACATTCCTCATCTTCTAGTATTAGAGAATGGACTAGTACATTTGGATGAGCACGTTGTCTTTATAATTTTTTTCAAAGTTTTGGATTTCACTTTTCACAGTTTGAATGCACAGATCACTTAGTATTACTCTATTCGGAAAACACCACGGCGCATTTGCAACAGTACGAAGCACCTTGGTTTAAAAACGTTCCAGGATATCAACGTTGAACTTGCACGTAGTTCCCCACAGTGATATTTCATATGCCCATACGGGTTTTAGGGCAACTTTATAAACCAGGAGTTTGTTACTTAATGATAGCTTCGAGGTTCTTCCTGTTAGCCAGTATAATTTACTCAATTTAAAACCTAGTTGTTTACGCTTACTGACGGTATGTGTTTTCCATGTCAGCCTGCGGTCTAAATGAAGTCCAAGGTACTTGGAGGGGCCAGCGTGCTTAATCTGTTCACCATTAAGAGTTACTGTTGGACAGTTTCTCCTTTTCATCGTAAAAGTGGGATTTAGCTTCATTTATTTGCATTCTCCATGATTTGAACCATTACTGGATTTTGTTTAAGTGTAATTGTAGCTATCTGGACTCTTCCTCGGGTGGAATACCTGATGCTAGTACTGTTATGCCATCAGGAAAGATAGCCGTCGTGTCGCGGTTCGCTTCGATGTCGGAAAATTGACTGTACAGCAGATAAAGCTGCCCCAGAATACTGCCTTGTGGGAGTCAGTAGTTGCATCTTTATATTTAACGAAGAGGGTTCTATCGATCAAGTAGGATTTAAGGATAAGATATATTTGAGGAGAAAGAGAGTTTTTTAGTTTGTAGAATAATCCTTGATACCAAACCTTATCAAACCCTTACTAGAAATCTATGAAAACAGCGAAGCAGTATCTGTTGCCATCGAGATTATTAAATATCTTACTGTCTACTCGGTGAACTTGTTCAATAGTCTCGTGTTGGTTACGGAAATCAAATTGGTGGCTTGGTATCAATTCTTGCTCGTCCAACATTGGTTTTATTCTTAACAATAAGTTTTCCAAGATTTTTAATAATATAGAGAGAAGAATAATAGGTCTGTAGGACGCGACTTCTCCATGGGCCTTACCTGGTTGGGGAACGACTACTATCTGAGCCGTTTTCCATATACTAGGTACGTATCTTATTCTTAAGATGGCATTGTAGATTTGTGTAATACAGTGAATTGCTTTTTTAGACAGTTGATTTACTAGTACACCAGTTATGATGTCATATCCTGGAGTTCTTTGGGATTGGTTTTATCTATTACTTCTTGTACTTCATTAATTGTAAAAGGTTTCAGCGGTAGTTGCATTTGAAAGGAGATTCAGGGAAGGTTCAGAATGTCTCTATCTTTTCAGGACTTAGAGTGAGATGCGACTTGAAGACATTCGCTAAATGTTCCGCTACAGCATTAGCTTTGTCAGTGTCGCTACGAACACAAGAACCATGTTCATTTTGATTGGAGGTAAGTGTTGTTGGTCTCTTTTATTACGTACGGCTTTCCATTATGAGAAATTTTTGAGCTCTGTAGCTGATAGATTTTCTAAGTGTTCCTGGTCCTATCATTTTGTATTGTAGTAGGAGACGTTTGAGTTGTTTGGCTGGTTTGTTTGGTGCTTTCGTATCTGCGTCATATCTGGTCAATTGCCAATGAGCACGCAGTGGTCTTTTTTCTTTTACTTTTTTCTTTGATTAAGATTGGACAGTTTGCGCTTGCAGTAGGTCTTGTTGGCACAGGTGTATGTTTAGTCGCTGCACGTTCAATGTCATACTCAATTTTGAGCACTATTTGAGAATTTAGCAGGTAGTCAATCCTGAGTCGGAAGTACTCCCGATCAGTATTTTTATTCTATAAGGAAGGTCGCTTGTTTATGTTTATTATATCCGAGTATAAGGTGATTGAGATGGCTGAATGATCAGCAGCTAGATATGAGACAAGGTTTTATTGCACATTGTCGGGTGTTAAAACCATTAAGAATATCAATTAAATCAGGAAGCTTCCTGTGATCGGTTGGTCAATAGGTTTGCTCACCAATAGATATATGATTTAGGTTATTTTCTTTTATCGAAGCTAGTAGTCTTCGCGCATCAGGTTTAGTAATACGTGAGTCCCAGTGCTCATGTTTAGAATTGAAGTCACCAGCTAGCAAGAATTATTTGCCTAGGGTTTTTAAGAAGTGTGTGTGCGTAGTTTTCTTTTATGATTATATGTTTAGGTGTGGTATAGATAACTGAAACTGCAAAAGGAGCTGATTTATCTTCTATTAATACAGTGGTGGCTTGGATATTATTCTGTTGATATTTTTTGGTGCCTAATGTCGTCACTTCGTATAACTAGAGCTGTTCCACCGTGAGCTGTGCTATCCGGGTGATTAGTGTGGTACATATTATATTTAGGAATTTTTAAGTAGCTTAGCGTTCCATGCTACAATTTTAAGTTAGTGAACCATTATGAAGTTTTGTAATCGGAGTAATGAGAAGATTCATGATTGTCCCCTTTTGAGTAACAGGAGTTTTCATCAAGTTGCTTAATTCTGCTGTGCCATGAGTTTGTTGTTGTATTTACAGCATTTGGCCTTGTTGATTTGTCGTCTCGTTTGTGTTATGGGCAGTCATGGGCAGTTTGACTGTTTGGATATTATTTCTCAGCATCGGGTAGAGTTTTTTCTGTAGCTGCTTGTGTGATGCAACCTCTGTAATTTAGAGGGTGATTTTCCTTGCAATTAACACAAACTACCTTATCATCTTTTGTTTTGCGCGGGCACTCAATAGTTTTGTGGAATAGTGTGCATTTAACACATCGTGGAATATGTTGGGAATGGTTATTTATATGGCCACAGTGTTATAAATTTGTGCATTGTGGTATGGTCCTCTTAGCATGGGGAGGTTCAATTACTACGCTAGTGTACATTAATAGTTTGGTGTAAATTTCCTCATTGGTTTGAGTTCTATAATGAACGTTGGGAGTGGGTTATTGGTGTGTGTTTTTTTAACCAGTTCCTTAATTATAACAGAGTAAACTTTGCTAGTTGCGCTTTGGATTTTGACTTCTTCCTTTGTTAGAGCTTTGATTGTATATTTATCTTTTGTAATCTCGTTTAACAGTGTCGTTAAAGGGGGTTAATGTTTTTACTTCAGATATAAAATATGCGGGGGTTGTGGCACCTTAGGGATAGATCTGTCCTGTGTATTGTCTGTTTGTATATCGTTCATCTCAGTCGAGAGATGGTCATATCTATTGCTCCTAATGGCTCCTAATCAGTTTTGGAATTTTTATCTTGCATTATATTCCTATCAGGGCTTCTGTAGCATTTTTTATTTACTGCTGTTTGCAATTCATCATCAGGAGGGTTGTTTAAATACTTGTGTTCTGTGTAGGTTTCAGGTTGAAAAACAGTTTACCACGTGTCTAACCATCATATGGCATACAAAAGGAAATATGCTCGACTAAGCTCAGGCGTACGGTCGGAAGACCGCCGAACACCCATGCGTGGTTGTTCTGGAGGTACAGCTTAAAATGATAGTAACATGGTTATATAGGAACCGGATGAGACAGGCTTTAATAAGGAAATACTCAACAAGTGTTGAAAGGAAAGTAAACCCCGTAAAGCCTGAAACAGGATTAACTAAAAAGAAAATTAGTAAAATGAAGGAAGAAGTAGAGATGAGTTAACAATTCCCCGATATCCTGACAAAAGAATAAAAAATAAATTAACACTACACCAAAGTCCACGATGGCAAGCAGTAAGCCTCAGCTTGTGCCCACGGCAATTACAATTTAAATTTCAATTAGAAAAAAAAGTAAAATTATTATATGCCCCTTCCGGCCGCTGTAAGATCTTACAGTTTATATTTGGAATTGGCTAATTTAACACATAATCCCATTGGGCTGTTTAGTAAGATAAAAATAAAAACAAAATTTAATTAATGAACTATGCTTGCACACAGTATACAGTAAATTGGAAAGCTTGTTCGGTCCAAAGTAAATAACTGCCGTAGCAAACAAAGTAATTAAGAAATTTATAGGAAATAAACTGGCCCGAACAACCTTGTCCACAGGAAAAACATTACGAGACAAAATTACAAATTCATATGAAATTAAATTTAACATTTCAGTAGTTCACGTAATACAGATAATCGTTACACCCGGTATATTGCAATCAAAACAGGAGTTAAATCGTTGGGTGAATGTAGCCACAGAAGCTAGAATTAATTAGGTCAAAGGAAGCTAAACCTGTTTGGGTGCAGTTCTATCAAGTCACTTTTAATGATTCAATTGAAGTTTTACTTGTGATTGAGTGCAATAAATATTCAAAACTGAATTAGTGAATATATATATATATATATATATATATATATATATATATATATATATATACCGTTTTAGTGAAAAGAATTTTGTGAAAGTGAACTGCTGGAAGACTTAAATATGTAAATTTAATTAAGAGGTAACAATTGTCAATTATTTGATTACAAAATTAATATTATTAGTACATTTGTTTTCGTTGTAGAAATTCACTAAGAAATCCTAGGTGTATTTGAAATTTGGAAACACAATCGTGTAACCAGGTGATAAAGAAAAAAACGATCTGACCTTTATTGTTGAAACTACTACTTATTTGATCTTGAAAATTTTGGGTTCTATTCCAATGATCTAGCAGCCTTCACATATATGGTCATAGATGTCAGCAAGGCCCTTATGCCTTCCAGCGATAATCATGTACTTTTGATGTAACGTAACAGTAAAGTGTGAGCAAAAAGTTTAAGAAGGAATGCGTTAGAAATGTAGGTAGTACAGAGATGCTCTTACAGGTGACAAAGGAGCCGGTAGTGAGCATTCAACGTACTTTCGATTGAAGTATCTTTATGTGTAAAGAATTAGTATTGAATGATTTTATATTCGAAAACTTACCGAAGATGTGGACAAATTAATAATTTCAATTATGATCCGCCTTTTAAAAGCGTTAGTAATACTTTTACTTAACAAAGTATTACTTTAAATGAGAATTTTCCAAAAAAATTATGCTTCAGCATCCAGAACCAGAAACAAAAAATTCTCTAGAAACTCAACATCCACCATCAAGGTGATTCTTAAAAAGGAAGAAAGAAAAATTGGCCAACACCTTAAAGACCAATTTTACAAACTTGAGAAAATTTGTATTTAATCATTGTTGCCAAAAGTTAAAATTGTAGAAAATATGTATTTATTATATGTATATGTATTATTTGAACCTAATAGATCCCAAGGTTCCTTTTAACTGCTTTATATTAAATGATCCGAAATCGTAGAGATGTCGCTGAAGGTATTAAACTTTACGTATTTTAACTAAATAAGAGATATGTACGAAAGTTACATACGTTAATTTAAATGCAATTAGAGATGCGTAAAATTTGCGAAATAGTGAATTGGAAGCATTCAACCTAAGAATAAATTGCTGTTTTTAGTAAATAAATTTGACAAAATGACGAACGTTATCAAAAAGAAACGTTTTCCAATTAAACACGCAACAAGTTGCAGGTTGCGAGTGAAATATGAAATTGTGTTGCTTGGTTAGAGTTGCGTACATTTGTTGTGACGTATTTAACATGGGTTGCTGTGCAGGTTGTTGTTGACTTACTTGAGGTGGGTAGTAGAAATTGTTGGGTTGACTGAACGATATTTTGCGTTCATAAATGAAACACATACTTATAAAGAAAGGTTCGTGAAATATCAGTGACCTCAGGATCAGATATAATGATTGTTGCCCGTATCACTTCAAGCACACAAGTCGCGTGTCCTCATGCTCCAGTAAAATCACAACGATTGCAAAAGATAATTACAAATATTTCCTTCACGCATCGATTGGTGATCCGTGCAGTGTGAACGCTCGATGAGGAATTGACGTTTTGCTATCACCTTCCTGAAGAGGACCTTGGCATATACATGCCGACTTACGTATTTTCGGCAGCTTGCTACATGATTGCGTATTATCAAATTTAAAACCATGTATTGTCATATTGCCGGAAATACGTAGCGAAATACCATCTGCAGAATACACATAGTGTAGACTCGCCCTTGGGATCCTGCATCATTTAAAATGATAATAAGGTATTTTAGCTAATTTATGATTGCTTGTGCTATATTTAATTACGCTAATGTGCGTGTTATCTTTATCTTTCAAGTACTTATCAAATACAATTTATCTAGGTCAATTTAGTACTTCATAGTAATAACGTTTTAACACACTTATTTTTCCAAAATGATATTACTGGCAAATTGTTTGTGTATGGGCATTGTTGCAATTACAGCAACTATTCTAATTCGTATAATTACATACTCTAAATAGGCGTTTAAATATTGGAAAAAAAGAAATGTACGATACATTCAACGTTCAAATCCATTTGGTACAATGGAAAATTTATTTTTTGCCAAAAAACAGTTTAGTGTTAGTGTAAAAATTCAGTATGAAGAATTAAAACGTAAAGGGTATAAACATCTTGGATTATTTATTTAGTCTTATGCTTCTTACGTATATGCCATTTGAGTTAGAGTACATACAAATATCCTTTCTAATGATTTCCATTATTTTATGAAGTGGTTTATAAGTGAAAGAAAGACGATCCACTTAGCGCTCATCTCTTTTGTTAGATGGAATATGTAAACATTTAAGAATGAAACTTAAACCTACTTTTACATGGAAAAATGAAAATGATGTTTGGAGTATTGGTTGAGATATGGAAAGCAAATGACAATGGCATTGGAAGAAAATTGTCGAACATCAACCAATTGATGTTAAGGTTATATTAATGAGTTATATTACTGATGGTATTGGTAGTTGTGCATTTGAAATTGATTGCAAGAGCTTTAAAAGTATAAACTCAGATTTTAGAAAATATGTTACCCGTGCCTTTGTGCATACAGAAATTCGAACTTTGGTACCTTTGTACCTTTGTTTTCACTTGTTTTTCCGATATCAGCTCGTTTGTTAGGTATTGGAACCACACCTAGGAAGTCTTAACTTTCTTGTAATATTATCAGACATACAGTAGAATACAAGAGAAAAGCAAGATACGTCAATGACTTTCTACCAATTTTATTAGATCGAAAACATAACACTGGTGAAACAGAAATTAACGAAGAGCTACCCTTAATGACTGAAGAATTAACTGTTTAATCCTATTGGTTTTCGCTCGCTGGAAACTTCCTCTACAACAATGGCATTCTGCTTATTCGAACTGGCTCAGGATCAAGACATATAAGAGAAAGTACGAAATAAAATCAACTCAGTTTTAGTGGCGCAAGGCGACCTCACATAAGATGCTTCAAAAGAAATGAAATATTTAAAGTGATTGATGGTAAGAAATACTTTTTAATTTTTTAAACTCAAATCTTGTAAATGCCCACCTTTAGCAATATTAAATCCTGAATGTGTGCAAGATTATAAAGTACACAATAATTCTCATAATTGAAATGGGAACGAGTATTGTTATATCTTTAACAAACAAAATACACCCACGTACCACACAAAATTAAAAAACACCGAACGCGTTTCGATAGCTACGCTATCATCATCGGCGGTCGACCGGTGATGATGATGCGTAGCTATTGAAACTTCAGTAAGTTTTTAGCAATAATTTGAGTAACGTGTACAATTGTTTTACAGATCCTCGCCACAGTTCCAGTGTTCTAGATTTTCATTATTACTATGTTCATATGGTATCGAAACAAGCTCACCGATCTGTAATATCTTTACCTTATAACTGAGGTTATATTTGATCCAGATAGAGGTTTAGTCCAGATGAACAGAAAACATAATACTGTTCACTTATATGCATTTTGGTGGAGTACCAAGTCGTTAATAGACAACCTAGTTTATGAGATAAATTAATATTGTAGCGCACATTTGATATATACGGGTTACTCGATACACAGAAATAAGCGTCCGATATCTGTCAATAACTTTGACCTTGTAGCAGTCTTAGTTAATGTGGGGTCAGAGAAGAGATGGTTAGCTTGTCACGGGAGCAAATGCGACTAGTCAGAACTATATAAATGTAACAGATACAGCGGTATTGCCGATAGCTTAGTAAGGTTAGAAAAGGTCTGGTGTGGCAATGTGCAACTTTATGCGTACAGTGAATAGAATTAACATAAGTTAAAATCAGCAATTGTCAATGTGAATAGGCGCCAGTTTGTTTAAATATCAAAATAGGTGAGTTGATTAGCATCACAGATAAGCGCTAGCAATATTCAAAACAATAAACTTTGTTACTTTTTAGTAGCGTACATCCAGTTTGTACAATTTCAGCAATAGTAGTGCTGGACCTGTGCTTATGGAAAGTCTTCAAAAGATTAATATCCAGTACACTTGCCAATCCAAAACAATCACACTATGAAAATACAAAAGCTCGAACACAGTCAGTCGTGCAGAATCACCAATATGAGTACACGAGGGTAAAACGCTACATCACTCTGGCCTGAGACATCTAATACTACTGTCAGATAAAAAAACAAAGCGTATCCATCTGCGTATCAGTTCTACAATTACTTACATTTTAATTTTATAATATATAGTATAAGCTTGTACAGTTGTGTTCAATTTAGAAATTTTAGTATCGTAAACCTTTACGAGAAACATCGTTGAGTTAGTTTATGCTGATAATCAGACATTTTGCTTTCTTAAATATACATATAAATACAGTTGTTTAGTGTTATTCAGATTACCTATGCTATTAATGTACAACTTTCTCAATTTTTTTATTTTAGTTAGACCTATAAATTGAGTGGCGTCTAACAACAAGTGCTTAATGATTATACCTATGGATATATCTCTGCCTCCCTCACACCTGAAAATCAATGAGTTTTCAATTACAGTAAGTTTTGTAAGCAATGCACCTATCTGAGCTACATCGTGGTACAATTTATCTTTACGACACTCGCACGCCTTCCTCTGATAACATCCTATTACTGACTGACTACAAGGAATAAAAGAAACAAAGCTCTTTACCCGATCTCGTTATCGTTTAACCACTTTTATTAATAGAAGAGTTCCATATTAAAACTGGATAATAGAGGTTTACCAGTGGAAAACACATCTTCAGCCACACGTGTCCATTAAACAAACCCGATACCTAGAACTGAGATAACAAACATCCTGTTTCTCAATAGCAAACCCTGTTCTATCAAATAAATTTTCTGTAAATTGCCCATTAACAACTTTATCCATTAATCAACTGGTAAACTCGAAAGTACGCAGTAATAGTTAACCGCGTCAGAATCTTGTCGATATTACACACGGTATTGAAATAAATTTAAGCCGTCTAATACTTAATATTAAAATTTAATTACTTTTGACGAAACTGCGATATCAAACTAATATAACATTCACAGATAGCTAACATTAATTTAAAATACTACGTAATGTCTAGAACAAAGTCTTGGAAGACAAATAAAGAGCAATTTACTACAGCAGCACAGATAAAGAATGCTGTTAGACAGGCCATCGAAGAAAATATGGTATTGCGTGAACGTGTGGAACTAAACGGTGTGGCATTTCAAAAATTATCACGATATGTAAAGTTGGAAAGAAACAATCCCACTGATGAATCGCTGCGAATGAAGGGAAAATATGATTTTCCCATGACATTTTCTGAAGAAGAGGAAAACAGTTTGTGCGACTATATTTTACAATGTACTGGGATGTGTTATGGAAAGTCTTCAAAAGAGATTCGTAAGCTATCTTACAAGTTAACTGTTGCCAATTCCAAAACAATGCCTGATAATTGAAAGCGATATCAAAAAGCTGACGTAGACTGGTTTCAGTGATTCATGAAACGTCACCCAAATATGAGAATAAGGCAACCTGAAGGGTATAGTTTAGCAAGCGCTACATCATTTAACCAGCATAACATATTTTTGTTTCTCAATAGCCTACTGGAGATATTAGAGAGATCTAAAGATTTAGCTAATCCATCTAGAGTATTTAGTTTGGATGAAAGTTCAATAACCACTGTTCATAAACCTAAGAAGCTAGGAAATACGTTAGCTCCTACTATAATTTTCCCGAGAAAGAAATTTGAACAGGATATGATTTTGGGTGCTCCACCAGGTACGCTAGGATTAGCCAATCCCGCTCGGTGGATGACCACTGACCTTTGTATAGAAATGATGTAAACTTCATAAAACAAAGTGCCAGTTATAAAGTAAATCCAGGAATGTTCATGAGAGCCACATTCCGGTTGATACTCTAAACCTGGCTAAGAACAATGGTATAACTACCATAATGCTACCACCACATTGCTCTAATAAACTCCAGCCTCTTGATGTAACCGTGTTCTATTCGTTTAAATCTTTTTACAATTCAGCAATCCATACTTGGCTGCTGACTCACCCAAGACTTCCATTAAATATTTATGGTATTTTATATTATATATTTTATTGTTGTTATTTTTGTATAGACGAATGTGTACTTGAGAAAGGGCGCTGTATTTTTCTAACGCACTCAAACATATATCGGTCACGATGTTATGATGTATTATAACTTGCCCTTGTAAGACTGTGTTTAATGAGTTTTTTGTGTCGATTTGTTAAGTAGAATTGTTTGCCTGCGAACTGATTTCTCTTTATATGAAATCTATTACAATTTTTCGTATGTATTTTATCCTTTAGTAGTCACTAAGCGATGGTGTACGTGTAAATTCCTTGTCTATTTTCTTTTGTCCTTGCATTTACCTTATTATAGCCTGTGTAATTTTACTGTTGTTGTATTTTATATGTTACTTTGCCTTATTGTTTTATGTGCTTATTTACTTAAAGGCCGGTGTGGTTGGTTTTAAAGAGCACATGTTTGGTATTACGATTTTTATTCTAATTTATTTATGACACAATTGTGGGTGACTATTTTTTATGTTTAGGTGTAATAAACTGCTTTTAATTCATTTTTCTCGTAATGTTATAATTTTATAAACACTTTAATCTGATCTAATGGCGTTTGTTATATACTTAACCCTTCCATTGTTTTTGTGTTATTTGATTTATTAATGTACTTGTGTAATTACTTATTTATGAATAAAGTGGGTTTTATTTGGTGGTTCTTTCCCACAATAGTACAATAACGGGCTGAACCGCAAAGCTCGTTAATTTTAATTTGAGTAGTTTTATTGTTTACCTGGCCCACATGATGCAAAACTCACCTCATCCAGCCTATCTTAGTCAGATAGCATAACGTACCTACCATTAAACGGCCACTTCGTTTGATCAGATTTGAGGTTTGCGAGTAATTAAATATCAGGGTTATAAATAAATTCTAGTGTTTTAATTATTGCCAGGAAAGTCAAAGTAAGGTAAGGAATTAATTTGGGTAATAGTAGCATAAGTGTTAGTAAAGTCAAGATAAATCACTTAGCGATTGTTTTGTTCTTGAATTTGCATTATTGCAAATCAGTTCAAATTACACTTTTCGAGATAGGGTAGCTGGGGAGCGCTACAATACGAAGCCAACAATCATTAAAAATTAATTAAATTTAAAACTGAAAATGCTTAAATTGTATTATGGACATTTGTATAGAACCGGCGGTTTTGTAATTTTTTAGGTTAGCATCTAGATCGCTATTAAACTCCATATGATATCAAGTTTTAAACGTCCATCTTATTGTTTTTGTTTTTACAATGTTGCCTATTTTTGTCATGAACGTATTAAACAAGAGATTTCATAATGATCATAAGAAAAATAATTAAAATCGTTTCATATCTTTCAATTTTCACTTTGTAGGTTGGAAGGTCGTGTTTTTCCAGAGTAGATAATTTTAAACTGTTTTAACAACATCAATGTTCCAGGTGGTGCTGCGACCCCAGTTGTAATTTGGAATTGGGGGGTGTGGAATTAGGCTCATTGTAAAGGCATTTCAATGTCATATGCTGCTGTGGAATATTTTTAAATTATTCCAATAATTGTTTTAAAATTTATGATCATTTCAATTTCTATATCGGGTACAAGGTTTGAAAAAAAAGCTTTGGAGGTAATGAATATAGTAGACACGCATAAAATCGTGTTTGTCGAATTGGTAACAAAGTATTTGAGAACTTAATCAGTTCAAAATGAGTGCCGACCAAGTAGGTCCCCAATTGCTGCAAATAACAAAATTTACATTTTGCCTGAAATTGTTGAAAATTTTAATTTGCCAATGCGCGTTATCTTAGACAACCACGAAGTATGTAAAAAAAATGGTAGACATAGTTTTTAAGCAGACTAATTATCACCCTTACAAATAGAAATTGGTTTTTGAACTAAATGAAGATGATCCTAATAAAAAAAATAAATTCACAGAAAGAATTACCGAAAGCACAATTGCCAGATGTATATTCCTGACTTTCTTGTGCTTCAGGAATAAAAGCAAATTTTTATTGAACATGGGGGCAAATAAACAAAACTTGCGGTATTAGAGAGACACCAACCTATTATGGATTCAAGATTGAGTATTTATTGAACAAAATTTGGACGGTACACTGTATATGCAATTGAAATTATACCATAAATTTAGCAAGTAGTGGTGACAATCCAGAAGATTGTTATGGTGGCATTGGGGATGTATTCAACGAGATGGCGCTCCTCGCCACTATTTTTGACCGGTGTGGAATTATTTGTCCAAAATAAACAGGTGGATAGATCTCAGAGGCTCTATCGGTTGGCGAGTCGTGCACCGGATTTGACCCCATTTGATTTCTTCTTCTGGGCATATTTGAAATCGACAGCCGAAGCCAAAAGATATAGAAGACTAATTTTAGCGTGCCAAAATATTCCACTGCAAACATTTAGAAATGTGCGAAATATAATGATGTGAAGACTTTATTTACGTTAGGAGGTGCAAGATGATCACACACACCAATTACTTCGAGTGCCAAAAAGTTATAAATTAAGTTAATGAAATTATTGCTAATTAATGGAATAAATCGAAATAAAATACAAATTTAAATAATTTATAAATATTCTAGGAGTGTATATTACATTGAAATACCTTTCGAATGAGCCTAGGTTCAAACCCCCACTCCATTTAAAAAACCTGGAATGTAGACGTTGTCAAAACAGTCGTAAATGAACCTATTGCTTACCATATTGCCAAAAACTCATTTTGATATTTACAATCGTTCAATAAATAAGGAGGGGGGGGCTTACTTTTTATCATGTCTGTATGAATATTAATGTAATACGATCTGCTAAATCCATTTTAATAGTGTTTTAGCTAATTAATTCTCAGTATTCTACAATTCCTAATTATAATCAAAGCAGATGGCATTGTTTTAAATGCGTTTCGCGACATTTGAGCTTGCTTGAAGGATATCATGGGAATGATTTTAGCTAGTTCAAGATACATTGGATTTATTTTTACTATCATGTAAATAGAACTATTTTAAAAAAAATTGTTGTAGTTGGATCGTTTGCTACTTAAAATAGTATATTTGTGGAGCAGTGCTTGGAACCTGAAAAATACGTTATATGTAAATTAATTGTGAACATTATTTTATCTTATTTTGTGCTAGTGGTTAACCGATATTTATTTACCCGGAAGTATCGCCTACCCTTATACAGTGCGTACCAAATGTATGGAACCGGCCTTGTTATTTCAAACGTATTCAAGCTAAATCGACAAAATTTATTACAAATCCTTCTATTATTTCCACAGTTTTCTTATTTTTTTAACTGACAAGGTCGGGACTTGACCACCCTTCCTATTCAAAAAAATCAAACTGGCCGTGCAGCTCCCGACGTGGTCAGTAAAAAAAATAATAAAACAAAAAAATAACAGACAATAACAAGGCTGGCTCCATACATTTGGTACGCACTGTAGGAAATTAGCATTGCGTTGACGCTTCGAAAAGTAAACTTTGATGTTTACAAAAAACTTGTAAATTCTCTATATTAATTATATAATAGACCCAAATAACATAAAATATAACAATCAATAAAGGGAAATGGGCATCGCATGAAAAATAATTCACTCGTTGGTTAAGATGTCAATTTGGTCACTTGTAAAATAAATAAATGCTAACTAATTTAGCACAAAAAAAGTAATTAGTAATTAAATACCTTATCATGTTTTGGTAAAGTTTCCATAAGATTCACCATTTTATCTGCAAATTTCTTAAAATTTTTATTAAGTACTTGAGTGATTCCAAAATCAACATACTCGACCGCTTCCCGATCTTCATAAGTCAGTGGAAAACTGCATTACAAGTTAAACATAAAATGCAAAACACTTACCTGAAAAACACGACGTAGAGAAAGTAATAATCAAGAACGCTGTAAATGTTTTCATTTTTTTTACCTGAATAAGTATCAAACACAAATTTCTTACATTAAAAAGGTTTTCCAGTAAACCACAGCAAATGCGATAAAACCAAATCGCTCAGTTAATAATGTTTACCCAAATTAAAACTTCCTGTTTAAACTAGTATCGAATTAATTATATGTATGACTAACATGGTTTTACAGTGTATGCTTATATCTTAATTGCTCCTTAATAAGAGTCTCTCAGTAAAATCAAAATTTTAGTGAAACAATCTGGAACGCTGGATCTGTGGAAGGGTTTTTAACAAAAAATATACACCCACGTACCACAGAAAATTAAACCAAACTTATGTGTTTCAAAATAGAATGAATGTATTGATAAAGTTGAAAACATTGAACTTACAGAAGATGAAATTTAATTCGAGGTTTCTTCAATGCTTCCGAGAGTTGCAATAGATCAAACATTAGCTTATTTAGCAGATCTTTTAAAACAAAGCCATTTGGACCATGCAGAAGTATTTCCTAAATTAACAGAGGTATATATGAAACAAACCTTTTTCAAAATTAACCGTCAATTCTTCAAACCAGAAGATGGTACGACAATGGGTAATAGTATATCTCCATTTATGGCCAACCTATTGATGGGTAAATTTGAAATAGATTTACTTTATTTTCCTAGAGTTTGAATTAGATACGTAGATAATGTTCTTGCCATTAACAAAACGGTACACCATCGCCGCCGTTTTGTTTGGTGTGATCTTATAGGCCAAACCCTCTTTCATCACGGCGTCTTTTTCAGCGCTATTTTTGACCCCTTCATGACATTTTCAACCAATTGATGACTTATTTATGTTACTTACCCCTTAATTAGGGCCCTTTTGACAGTATTGACATCTTTCTCTCGATATGCCCTTTTATCACTTTGTATAATAAATTACTATTATCAAAATGATATGTAAACAGCAGGTTTATAATTGCGTTATCAAAATCTATTTTGGCAACTCAATTAGTTTTTAAAGGTATTATAATTTAGTGAAGACAACTGTAATTGTTATCGAATTTGTGTAACGGATGAATAAAAAATATACAATTTAAGACCCAAAAAATATGTATACTAATTACTCATCGGTATTGAATTGAAGTATAATAAAAAAAAGGAAATAAATGTTTACCTAGTTTTTATGCTGTGCATCCTCATAAAGTAAGATACAGCATAAATACAGTTTGTTTTAGTTTTAGTTTTTTTGGGACTGATAATCGTTGTGCTTATGAATGTTAGCTTATAAAAGGCAGGTCTTACTAAATCATAATTTTAAAGTTAGGGATAAGTTTCTGCAACAATGTATATTTTTTAAATGCTGAATTCGACCTTAGGGCGGGGCTACACTATGCGTATTCTGCCGATGCACATTTCGCTGCGTATTTTCGGCAAGCCTAATGCTGCGTTCACATTGTGCGGATTTTTTACCGGCAATGTGCGTATTTATCTTTGATGATCGTCAGTTTGTACCAAACACTGGAGATGCTTTCTAAAATAAAATTAGTTTGTGCTTTGGGAGCCGGGGGGTTACTTCGAAGACATACCTCCAGAAAGTACTGGATTCACCCTTATCACGTTGAAGGTAACCCAAGTGAACAGATTTCCAGTGTTTTACAAGAATATTAGACAGCATGACAGCATGTTTTTTATCGAATGTCGTTTAAGTCATTCGACGAGCTGGTGGAAATTTTGCGACCACACATAATAAAAAAGAACACAACGTTTAGGACTGCAATAGGTGTTGAAGAAAAGTTCACAATTACCATAAGGTAGGTGGAAAAGTAGTACTGTTATAATCAAAAACTGAATTCCCTAAAATATACATAGTGTCTGCAAAATGTTTGATGTTTCAATAAAGGTACACACATATTGAAGTGTTATTTATATATTGAAAAAAATTTGAACACAAATTAAATATTTTTTGACATCTCAAACATATTGTTATAACCTGCAACGTGTCTAATCTATCATGCAACATAAAAAGGAGGAACTCAGTCTAACGACAAATTAGTCGCAGGGCACTTGGATTTCGTGGGTAGTTTGTTTAGGTTAGTGATAAAAGATCGCTGTGGTACATGTAAATAGTATAGTAAGCAAAGTTTGAGCGCCACGAGCTTTGAAAAATTGTAAAACTAAGTTTGATACAGGAGACCACGTAAAACTTGAAATCAGGGAGAAAAGGGAGAAATAATAAGCAAACAACAATTCCTCTAGTAACCTTATTTTATTTAGAATGCCGAAACAAATGGGATAAACACGTTCCACCTAAATATACATTTTTTTTTAATTAATCACGAATAGTTATTACAGGCCAATAATAGGACTTGACATGTATAGTAAATTTTCCCCAGAATACATTAATTTAGCGTGCTTATTTAATCATAAATTATGTACAGATACCATACGAAGGCAAGTTAAGATAATGTCATTAAAATTTCCTTTCGAAGCAAAACAGAGAGATCCAAAGGTTCAATGTTTAATAAACTTTTCGGGTTCGTTGAAAGATCTTTTAAGGATTGACCTGAGAAGTGAAATCCACAGACAACCAGAACTATCGATCATAACCCCGGTAACTTGACTTGTCGTTGTTTTACAAAATACAAAAATTTTAAAAACTCTCTATGAATAATGAATAGAAATACACGTATATCTAGAAACAGTTGTTCAGTGTTATACTAGACATTACCAACGTTTAACAACTAGACAATTAAATCTATGTCGTGTATAGACTGGACCCTTTCCACCACAATATTTTCCTAGGTGTGGTTCAAATGATTATCGTGAAAAGCAAATCTAAATTAATTTATTGCAACCAATCCACGAAGTAATTATCGTTCACATCGTTTTACAATAATTACACAATAGTTAATGATACTCCAGTTGTGCACAACTATAACCGTTGTGCCAAACAAAGCAAATTGTAAACGACAAATTTTATTTTATTACGATGTTGATGGTGTCATTTAGTAAAGCACACTTTTATTTTGTAGAAACCAAGTTGTGCACTGAAAAGGCAGTTTTCAAAACATGAATGTCTATCGTACCGATATGTAATGGACGTAGTGTATAATAGAATATTCTGACCTGGTTGACAAGAACGTAATATCTATATCCAGCTATCAACTAATTCTAGTTACAAGTTAGAATGATTCCACGTCGGTAACCAGTTGACAACGTATAGCCACTCACCATAATTGTAATAATTACCCAGACAAAACAAAATCCAAGAGAACATAAACACGAAGAAATCACAGGAACTAACAAGCTAAAGAACGAATGAAACAAATGGCTAAAATAAAATAACACGAGTAAGTCACACTTCACCAATTGTTTTACCTCTTATGATGTCAGTCGAGCCCCAAAATTTATAATTATTTGTTTTTAACTATCAGCTGTTTACTTAGTTCACATATTAAAAGAAAGTTAAACGTTACCGAAGATTTAAGGAATAACGGTATCTTACTCATGACTGAAAGGTACTGTTATCCATTTACATCCGCTAATTGCAGCGATCAATAATCATCCAAAGGTAAATACATCCATAAGTGAATGATTATTTTTAATTAAAGTTTTCCGCTTTAGAGACTTCCGATTGGCATAAAGAAATAGGAACATGAAATTTTTAAGACGTCTTTGCTCTTCAGTCAATGGCGACTCAACAACCACGTTCTTGCACGTTTTCACCGAAAATCGATGAAAATAGTAATGTTACTAAATCAATGTTCAATTTTTGTAAAAATAAAATCACTTCCTTAATAATTGTAAATTCCATTACGGTACCGCCCTCTAGCGGTATTTAACCCAACTAACCCGTTAACATTACCTAGAATGAGTAGAAACCGGTAGAATTGTTGTAAAGGTCCGATAGGAGGCACTATCATGTCCATTTAAAATTTCATAACAACTTTCTTGTAATATAGTATATAATATAAAAAGGGAATCAATATTATTGAAGGAATTATCGAGTAAACAGTAAATCTAAATCCTTCATTTACCAGTAAATGAGTCAATTATTAATTTCTGCACGTTACAAACTAACACGTATTATTGTAACTAAAACATATTGTTACAAGTAAAACATATACATATAGTGAAAATCTCTTATCAAAATATTCAATGACCAACAGTTGACGTATAGTCGGAAAATGCTGAACTTAATGGAGATGTTAGGTTTGAGTTGCTGGATGACTGCATCTTGGCTAACAAGGGTGACTGTGGTGGCATCCAAAAGTTATCTGGAAGTGATTGTGTACTCAGAGGGGGTATGGATCTTGGAGGTGACTTAAAGATTGGGGCATGAAGCACTGCCGTTGCTGATTGTTGCGCATATTGAATCCATACTGAGGGGCAGAAGGTGTTTGGGATTTTAACTGCTCTTCCTATCGCATTCTACGGAAAAACTGTAATGTTATAAGTTTGAAATCCAATTTGTCTTCCTTATCTAATTCTTTTTACTCGGGCAGCATACACAATAAAGACATTCGGCCAGGGTCATCTTCTGATGTTGTGCTTGTATCAAGTTTTTTCAATCACTGGTCTTGAAAAGGTGATAGTTTTGAATTTTTACGAGTTTTATCATTCAAGGTTTAAGGTTTTGGTGCCGGTACTGTAGCAGTGGGAACAACATCTGCTGCCGATTTATTGCCTTGTTGGATTTCTGAAGTTTTCACGTCGTCCACATTATCATCTGAGTCTTCGCTTAAAGCACCTATTTTCAAGTTGTCGGAAGTATTTCGTTTGGTAGCAGAGTTTTGAAGGAAGTTAAGCGCTTCAACACACACAAGCATTTTCTTCTTTTTTTGATGGTGTAAGGTCTTCACTCTTAATTTTGTTCATTTTTCTATTAAAATGTTTTATGGGGCGCCATTTCTTTCTTAATTCTTTCCCTGAAAGACAAAAATTATTAAATTAAACTGTCACATTTGCAATAAGATCAGATGAAGAAATTTTGATCTATTTTCTTCATCCATTACATGCTTTTTATGTTTTGCATGAAGTCAAAATTGCCTTACAAAAACTTATTACAATAATCTTGCTCAGGAAAGGCTGTAAAACTAGTATTATTTTAATTTGTAACGCTATCTGTTCATGCTAAAACTTGAGCAATAATTTGTTTTAAAATATCCTAGCCGAACGCAATTACTTCATCTGGTCATATTTACCTTAAATTTTCAGTGTAGAGTAACGGAGATTTGTCTTTTCAGGTATTTGTCAACAGGAATGACCTTCTCCGGGTTGCAACACGAGTTTTATAGATGGAAGTTAAGCAATGAAGCAGTCGTACGAAATACGTGTGAAAATACTTTAATTCATCTAAAAAGCATGGAAAGGCATGAACCTACAAAAGATTTTTGGCTGAGTATTGCTAATGACTTGTAAGAAAAGTAACTACCCAAATTGTGTAGGAACCTTGGACGGTAAGCACATCAGATACATAAATCCATTTGCAGGTGGTTTTAACTTTTTTAACTACATAAAGTTTTTCTCAGTTGGATTAATGGTATTGGTGTATGCTAGTTTAAAGCTTGTGGCGATAGATGTTGGTGGTTGTGGTCAGCGGAAACTATACTCTAGATCTTTAAACCTACCTCCACCAGCTCCATTACCCAATGTAAGTGGTAATCCCAAACCTTTCGTCTTTGTGGCTGATAATTCGTTCAAACTATCAACCAATCTAGTGACATCATTCACATCACAAGGTCGCACAGCCAGAAGAAGTGTTTACTATCGCCAACTGGAGAATTTTCCATACCACTATTCTCGTTGATCCAGAGTTCATAGATGAAATTGTGAAAACGTGCTGCATTTTGGATAATTTCGTACGCGGAAAAGACGGAATAAACTATGAAGGTACTGCACTCACCTTCTCTAATGTTTCCAATTCTGGACATGGTCCTTGCGGAACAGGAGTAGACGTACGCGATTACATTGCAGACCATTTTTAGACGAAGAGAAAAACTACATGTTCTAGTGGAAATACTGTTCACTGAAGTCAGTACAAAATAGCGGAGGGCCGCTGTACTGATGAAAAATGTTTGTAAATGTTCAACTGTATAATATAACAACCTATATTAGTTTATGATTACTTGTTGCAACATGTTTACGATATTGATTTGAGTTGCTTTTATTTTTATAAGAAATAGAATACTTGATACAGTCCACGAAATTCCTAAAAATCTATGAGTTATTACTATTGATGTCTTGTCAAAATCGGCCAGTCCCCGAGAGGTGTCGTGACAAACAGACACATAGAAATTTGTAATCCAGACCGCGTACTAGATACCAACACCTACCTCTAATGTGATTTCCTTCATATCTACGTCATCCCAGTCCGTGAACATTTCTTTAGCAACTGCTAGCGAACTCTTGCCCCGCAGCACTCGATTTGAGTAACCTTCATCCCATAATGCTGGTTGACCGTGTGCAAGTTCAATAAACTTGTCCATATCGAACGTATTTTAAGGTTTATTAAATTTTAAAAACTTGAAACGGTCACGTGACCTGTAACCTGTATCGTGAACCCAAAAACTATAAATTAAATTACTAATAATTAATGTTAAATTATAATTAAATAATTATAAGTTACTTTGGTATGTATGACTCATTGCGATATTGCAGGCTCACATTACATCAATAATAGTAATTTAACTGTAATCTCATTATATTTAGAATTTATACCAGTTACGTACATAAAGACAAAATTTACGTCGATTGGGGCTGGTATCTCGATGGCTCAGTTGGTTAGAGCGTCACTCTAGCAAAGTAATTGTCGCAGGTTTAAATCCTACTGAGGTAAACTTTTATTTATGTATTTAATAAAATTATTAATAATTTTTATAATTAAATAACCTTTTTTTTGCTACTGCAAACGATTTTTATACCCAATTTCCTCTGCCCCAGAGGGCAATAAGCAATATGTAATGCTTGCAGTTACTGTGGCAGTGTAAGCTGCCTTAAACAGATTTGGAGACGGGTTCCATTGAACCCTCTCCATAGTAAGATACATTCTTATCAAAAACAAGAATAGTAAGGATCTGTGTTAATATTGACTATACTGGTGTCCAAATTTAGTAAAACGTGTCGATATGTCGGATGGCTTAAATTTTTTCAGCCTTCTACATTCCTCATCTTCTAGTATTAGAGAATGGACTAGTACATTTGGATGAGCACGTTGTCTTTATAATTTTTTTCAAAGTTTTGGATTTCACTTTTCACAGTTTGAATGCACAGATCACTTAGTATTACTCTATTCGGAAAACACCACGGCGCGTTTGCAACAGTACGAAGCACCTTGGTTTAAAAACGTTCCAGGATATCAACGTTGAACTTGCACGTAGTTCCCCACAGTGATATTTCATATGCCCATATGGGTTTTAGGGCAACTTTATAAACCAGGAGTTTGTTACTTAATGATAGCTTCGAGGTTCTTCCTGTTAGCCAGTATAATTTACTCAATTTAAAACCTAGTTGTTTACGCTTACTGACGGTATGTGTTTTCCGTGTCAGCCTGCGGTCTAAATGAAGTCCAAGGTACTTGGAGGGGCCAGCGTGCATAATCTGTTCACCATTAAGAGTTACTGTTGGACAGTTTCTCCTTTTCATCGTAAAAGTTACATTGTGGGATTTAGCTTCATTTATTTGCATTCTCCATGATTTGAACCATTACTGGATTTTGTTTAAGTGTAATTGTAGCTATCTGGACTCTTCCTCGGGTGGAATACCTGATGCTAGTACTGTTATGCCATCAGGAAAGATAGCCGTCGTGTCGCGGTTCGCTTCGATGTCGGAAAATTGACTGTACAGCAGATAAAGCTGCCCCAGAATACTGCCTTGTGGGAGTCAGTAGTTGCATCTTTATATTTAACGAAGAGGGTTCTATCGATCAAGTAGGATTTAAGGATAAGATATATTTGAGGAGAAAGAGAGTTTTTTAGTTTGTAGAATAATCCTTGATACCAAACCTTATCAAACCCTTACTAGAAATCTATGAAAACAGCGAAGCAGTATCTGTTGCCATCGAGATTATTAAATATCTTACTGTCTACTCGGTCAACTTGTTCAATAGTCTCGTGTTGGTTACGGAAATCAAATTGGTGGCTTGGTATCAATTCTTGCTCGTCCAACATTGGTTTTATTCTTAACAATAAGTTTTCCAAGATTTTTAATAATATAGAGAGAAGACTAATAGGTCTGTAGGACGCGACTTCTCCATGGGCCTTACCTGGTTGGGGAACGACTACTATCTGAGCCGTTTTCCATATACTAGGTACGTATCTTATTCTTAAGATGGCATTGTAGATTTGTGTAATACAGTGAATTGCTTTTTTAGACAGTTGATTTACTAGTACACCAGTTATGATGTCATATCCTGGAGTTCTTTGGGATTGGTTTTATCTATTACTTCTTGTACTTCATTAATTGTAAAAGGTTTCAGCGGTAGTTGCATTTGAAAAGGAGATTCGGGAAGGTTCAGAATGTCTCTATCTTTTTCAGGACTTAGAGTGAGATGCGACTTGAAGACATTCGCTAAATGTTCCGCTACAGCATTAGCTTTGTCAGTGTCGCTACGAGCACAAGAACCATGTTCATTTTTGATTGGAGGTAAGTGTTGTTGGTCTCTTTTTATTACGTACGGCTTTCCATTATGAGAAATCTTTGAGCTGTGTAGCTGATAGATTTTCTAAGTGTTCCTGGTCCTATCATTTTTGTATTGTAGTAGGAGACGTTTGAGTTGTTTGGCTGGTTTGTTTGGTGCTTTCGTATCTGCGTCATATCTGGTCAATTGCCAATGAGCACGCAGTGGTCTTTTTTCTTTTACTTTTTTCTTTGATTAAGATTGGACAGTTTGCGCTTGCAGTAGGTCTTGTTGGCACAGGTGTATGTTTAGTCGCTGCACGTTCAATGTCATACTCAATTTTGAGCACTATTTGAGAATTTAGCAGGTAGTCAATCCTGAGTCGGAAGTACTCCCGATCAGTATTTTTATTCTATAAGGAAGGTCGCTTGTTTATGTTTATTATATCTGAGTATAAGGTGATTGAGATGGCTGAATGATCAGCAGCTAGATATGAGACAAGGTTTTATTGCACATTGTCGGGTGTTAAAACCATTAAGAATGTCAATTAAATCAGGAAGCTTTCTGCGATCGGTTGGTCAATAGGTTGGCTCACCAGTAGATATATGATTTAGGTTATTTTCTTTTATCGAAGCTAGTAGTCTTCGCCCATCAGGTCTAGTAATACGTGAGTCCCAGTGCTCATGTTTAGAATTGAAGTCACCAGCTAGCAAGAATTCGTTGCCTAGGGTTTTTAAGAAGGTGTGTGCGTAGTTTTCTTTTATGATTATATGTTTAGGTGTGCTATAGATAACTGAAACTGCAAAAGGAGCTGATTTATCTTCTATTAATACAGTGGTGGCTTGGATATTATTCTGTTGATATTTTTGGTGCCTAATATCGTCACTTCGTATAACTAGAGCTGTTCCACCGTGAGCTGTGCTATCCGGGTGATTAGTGTGGTACATATTATATTTAGGAATTTTAAGTAGCTTAGCGTTCCATGCTACAATTTTAAGTTAGTGAACCATTATGAAGTTTTGTAATCGGAGTAATGAGAAGATTCATGATTGTCCCCATTTGAGTAACAGGAGTTTTCATCAAGTTGCTTAATTCGGCTGTGCCATGAGTTTGTTGTTGTGTTTACAGCATTTGGCCTTGTTGATTTGTCGTCTCGTTTGTGTTATGGGCAGTCATGGGCAGTTTGACTGTTTGGATATTATTTCTCAGCATCGGGTAGAGTTTTTTTCTGTAGCTGCTTGTGTATGATGCAACCTCTGTAATTTAGAGGGTGATTTTCCTTGCAATTAACACAAACTACCTTATCATCTTTTGTTTTGCGCGGGCACTCAATAGTTTTGTGGAATAGTGTGCATTTAACACATCGTGGAATATGTTGGGAATGGTTATTTATATGGCCACAGTGTTATAAATTTGTGCATTGTGGTATGGTCCTCTTAGCATGGGGAGGTTCAATTACTACGCTAGTGTACATTAATAGTTTGGTGTAAATTTCCTCATTGGTTTGAGTTCTATAATGAACGTTGGGAGTGGGTTATTGGTGTGTTTTTTAACCAGTTCCTTAATTATAACAGAGTAAACTTTGCTAGTTGCGCTTTGATTTTGACTTCTTCCTTTGTTAGAGCTTTGATTGTATATTTATCTTTTACAATCTCGCTTAACAGTGTCGTTAAAGGGTTAATGTTTTTACTTCAGATATAAAATAGGCGGGGTTGTGGCACCTTAGGGATAGATCTGTCCTGTGTATTGTCTGTTTGTATATCGTTCATCTCAGTCGAGATGGTCATATCTATTGCTCCTAATGGCTCCTAATCAGTTTTGGAATTTTTATCTTGCATTATATTCCTATCAGGGCTTCTGTAGCATTTTTTATTTACTGCTGTTTGCAATTCATAATCAGGAGGGTTGTTTAAATACCTGTGTTCTGTGTAGGTTTCAGGTTGAGAAACAGTTTACCACGTGTCTAACCATCATATGGCATACAAAAAGGAAATATGCTCGACTAAGCTCAGGCGTACGGTCGGAAGACCGCCGAACACCGCATGCGTGGTTGTTCTGGAGGTACAGCTTAAAATGATAGTAACATGGTTATATAGGAACCGGACAGGCTTTAATAAGGAAATACTCAACAAGTGTTGAAAGGAAAGTAAACCCCGTAAAGCCTGAAACAGGATTAACTAAAAAAAAAAAATTAGTAAAAATGAAGGAAGAAGTAGAGATGAGTTAACAATTCCCCGATATCCTGACAAAAGAATAAAAAAAAATAAATTAACACTACACCAAAGTCCACGATGGCAAGCAGTAAGCCTCAGCTTGTGCCCACGGCAATTACAATTTAAATTTCAATTAGAAAAAAAAAAGTAAAATTATTATATGCCCCCTTCCGGCCGCTGTAAGATCTTACAGTTTATATTTGGAATTGGCTAATTTAACACATAATCCCATTGGGCTGTTTAGTAAGATAAAAAAATAAAAACAAAATTTAATTAATGAACTTGCCTTATGCTTCACACAGTATACAGTAAATTGGAAAGCTTGTTCGGTCCAAAGTAAATAACTGCCGTAGCAAACAAAGTAATTAAGAAATTTATAGGAAATAAACTGGCCCGAACAACCTTGTCCACAGGAAAAACATTACGAGACAAAATTACAAATTCATATGAAATTAAACCTTTAACATTTTCAGTAGTTCACGTAATACAGATAATCGTTACACCCGGTATATTGCAATCAAAACAGGAGTTAAATCGTTGGGTGAATGTAGCCACAGAAGCTAGAATTAATTAGGTCAAAAGGGAAGCTAAACCTGTTTGGGTGCGGTTCATCAAGTCACTTTTAATGATTCAATTGAAGTTTTACTTGTGATTGAGTGCAATAAATATTCAAAACTGAATTAGTGAATATATATATATATATATATATATATATATATATATATATATATATATATATATATATATATATATATATATATATATATATATATATATATATACCGTTTTAGTGAAAAGAATTTTGTGAAAGTGAACTGCTGGAAGCACCTTAAATATGTAAATTTAATTAAGAGTCAATTATTTGATTACAAAATTAATATTATCAGTACATTTATTTTCGTTGTAGAAATTCACTAAGAACATCCTAGGTGTATTTGAAATTTGGAAACAATCGTGTAACCAGGTGATAAAGAAAAAACGATCTGACCTTTATTGTTGAAACTACTACTTATTTGATCTTGCAAATTTCGGGTACTATTCCAATGATCTAGCAGCCTTCACGTATATGGTCATGGATGTCTGCAAGGCTCTTATGCCTTCCAGCGATAATCATGTACTTTGGATGTAACGTAACAGTAAAATGTGAGCAAAAAGTTTAAGAAGGAATGCCGTTAGAAATGTAGGTAGTACAGAGATGCTCTTACAGGTGACAATCGAGCCGGTAGTGAACATTTAACGTAATTTCGATTGAAGTGTCTTTATTTGTAAAAAATTAGTATTGAATGATTTTATATTCGAAAACTTACCGAAGATGTGGACAAATTAATAATTTCAATTATGTCCGCCTTTTAAAAGCGTTAGTAATACTTTTACTTAACAAAGTATTACTTTAAATGAGAATTTTCCAAAAAAATTATGCTTCAGCATCCAGAACCAGAAACAAAAAATTCTTTAGAAACTCAACATCCACCATCAAGGACGTTCTTAAAAAGGAAGAAAGAAAAATTGGCCAACACCTTAAAAATCATTTTTACAAACTTTGTAAAAATTTGTATTTGTATTTAGTCATTGTTGCCAAAAGTTAAAATGTGTAGAAAATATGTATTTATTATATGTATATGTATTATTTGAACCTAATAGATCCCAAGTTCCTTTTTAACTGCTTTATATTAAATGATCCGAAATCGTAGAGATGTCGCTGAAGGTATTAAACTTTACGTATTTTAACTAAATAAGAGATATGTACGAAAGTTACATACGTTAATTTAAATGCAATTAGAGATGCGTAAAAATTTGCGAAATAGGAATTGGAAGCATTCAACCTAAGAATAAATTGCTGTTTTTAGTAAGTAAATTTGACAAAATGATGAACGTTATCAAAAAGAAATGTTTTCCAATTAAACACGCAACAAGTTACAGGTTGCGAGTAGGGAAATGCATGAAATTGTGTTGCTTGGTTAGGAGTTGCGTACATTTGTTGTGACGTATTGAACATGGGTTGCTGTGCAGGTTGTTGTTGACTTACTTGAGGTGGGTAGTAGAAATTGTTGGGTTGACTGAACGATATTTTGCGTTCATAAATGAAACACATACTTATAAAAAAAGGTTCGTGAAATATCAGTGACCTCAGGATCAGATATAATGATTGTTGCCCGTATCACTTCAAGCACACAAGTCGCGTGTCCTCATGCTCCGAAAGTAAAATCACAACGATTGCAAAAGATAATTACAAATATTTCCTTCACGCATCGATTGGTGATCCGTGCAGTGTGAACGCTCGATGAGGAATTGACGTTTTTGCTATCACCTTCCCTGAAGAGAGACCTTGGCATATACATGCCGACTTACGTATTTTGGCAGCTTGCTACATGATTGCGTATTATCAAATTTAAAACCATGTATTGTCATATTGCCGGAAATACGTAGCCGAAATACGCATCTGCAGAATACACATAGTGTAGACTCGCCCTTGGGATCCTGCATCATTTAAAATGATAATAAGGGTATTTTAGCTAATTTATGATTGCTTGGGTGCTATATTTAATTACGCTAATGTGCGTGTTATCTTTATCTTTCAAGTACTTATCAAATACAATTTATCTAGGTCAATTTAGTACTTCATAGTAATAACGTTTTAACACACTTATTTTTCCAAAATGATATTACTGGCAAATTGTTTGTGTATGGGCATTGTTGCAATTACAGCAACTATTCTAATTCGAATAATTACATACTCTAAATAGGCGTTTAAATATTGGAAAAAAGAAATGTACCATACATTCAACGTTCAAATCCATTTGGTACAATGGAAAATTTATTTTTTGCCAAAAAACAGTTTAGTGTTAGTGTAAAAATTCAGTATGAAGAATCAAAACGTAAAGGGTATAAACATCTTGGATTATTTATTTAGTCTTATGCTTCTTACGTATATGCCATTTGAGTTAGAGTACATACAAATATCCTTTCTAATGATTTCCATTATTTTATGAAGTGGTTTATAAGTGAAAGAGAAAGACGATCCACTTAGCGCTCATCTCTTTTTGTTAGATGGAATATGTAAACATTTAAGAATGAAACTTAAACCTACTTTTACATCAGGAAAAATGAAAATGATGTTTGGAGTATTGGTTGAGTATGGAAAGCAAATGACAATGGCATTGGAAGAAAATTGTAGCGAACATCAACCAATTGATGTTAAGGTTATATTAATGAGTTATATTACTGATGGTATTGGTAGTTGTGCATTTGAAATTGATTGCAAGAGCTTTAAAAGTATAAACTCAGATTTTAGAAAATATGTTACCCGTGCCTTTGTGCATACAGAAATTCGAACTTTGGTACCTTTGTACCTTTGTTTTCACTTGTTTTTTCCGATATCAGCTCGTTTGTTAGGTATTGGAACCACACCTAAGGAAGTCTTAACTTTCTTAGCAATATTGTCAGACATACAGTAGAATACAGAGAGAAAAGCAAGATACGTCGTAATGACTTTCTACCAATTTTATTAGATCGAAAACATAACACTGGTGAAACAGAAATTAACGAAGAGCTACCCTTAATGACTGAAGAATTAACTGTTTAATCCTATTGGTTTTTCGCCGCTGGAAACTTCCTCTACAAGAATGGCATTCTGCTTATTCGAACTGGCTCAGGATCAAGACATCTAAGAGAAAGTACGAAATGAAATCAACTCAGTTTTAGAGGCGCAAGGCGACCTCACATACGATGCTTCAAAAGAAATGAAATATTTAAAACAAGTGATTGATGGTAAGAAATACTTTTTAATTTTTTAAACTCAAATCTTGTAAATACCCACCTTTAGCAATATTAAATCCTGAATGTGTGCAAGATTATAAAGTACACAATAATTCTCATAATTGAAATGGGAACGAGCATTGTTATATTTTAACAAACAAATACCACACAAAATTAACGAACGCGTTTCGATAGCTACACTATCATCATCGGCGGTCGACCGGTGATGATGATAGCGTAGCTATTGAAACGCGTTCGGTGTTTTTTAATTTTGTGTGGAACGTGGGTGTATTTTGTTTGTTACAGATCCTGCCACAGTTCCAGTGTTCTAGATTTTCATTGTTATATGTTCATATGGTTTTCAACACCACCCTGAATATTTTCCTAAACTAGAGGAATTTGATCCAGATAGATTTAGTCCAGATAACAGAAAACATAAAACTGTTATGCATTTTGGTGGAGTACCAAGTCGTATAACACCAGTTTTGAGATTTAATTATTGTAGGCACATTTGATATTGCGGGTTACCCATCAAGAAATAATGCTCCGATATCTGTAATAACTTTGACCTGTGTAGCAGTGTTGTTTGTGGGGTCAGAGAAGAGATGGTTAGCTTGTCACGGGAGCAAATGGCTGTAGAATTTAGTGTAACAGACAAGGGGTGATTGCCGATAGCTTAGTGGTTGAAGGTTGGTGTGGAGTGGCTTTATGCGTAGGGTGAATAGAATAACATAAGTTAAAATCAGCAATGTCAAAATAAATAGGCGCCAGTTTGTTTAAAATCAAAAATAGATGATTGATTAGCACACAGATAAGCGCTAGCAATATTCAAAACAAAAACTTTGTTACTTTTGTAGCGTCATCCAGGTAAATCAGCAAAGAGTACTGGACCTGTGCTTTTGTAATAGGTTCATAATATCCACACTCAATCAAAACAACACACTATAAAAAACAAAACTCGAACACAGTCGCGTGCAGATCACAAAAGACAGAGGGAAAACGCTTCCTCTGGCCTGAGGGGCATCTAAACTATGTCAAAAAAAAACAAAGCGTATTCATGTGCGTACAGTTCTACAATTATTTACATTTTGAATTTTAAGTATATATATAGTATAAGCTTGTACAGTTGTGTTCAATTTAGAAATTTTAGTATCGTAAACCTTTACGAGAAACATCGTTGAGTTAGTTTATGCTGATAATCAGACATTTTGCTTTCTTAAATATACATATAAATACAGTTGTTTAGTGTTATTCAGATTACCTATGCTATTAATGTACAACTTTCTCAATTTTTTTTTTATTTTAGTTAGACCTATAAATTGAGTGGCGTCTAACAAGCAAGTGCTTAATGATTATACCTATGGATATATCTCTGCCTGCCACACACCTGAAAATCAATGAGTTTTCAATTACAGTAAGTTTTGTAAGCAATGTACCTATCTGAGCTAGACCGTGGTACAATTTATCTTTACCGATCACTCGCACGCCTTCCTCTGACAACATCCTATTACTAACTGACTACAAGGAATAAAAAAAACAACGCTCCTTACCCGATCTCGTTATCGTTTAACCACTTTCATTAATAAAGTTCCATATTAAAACTGGATAATAGACGTTTACCAGTGGAAAACACATCTTCAGCCACACTTGTTCATTAAATCAACCCGATACCTAGAATTGAGATAACAAACATCCTGTTTCTCAATAGCAAACCTTGTTCTATCAAATAAATTTTCTGTAAATTGCCCATTAACAACTTTATCCATTAATCAACTGGTAAACTCGAAAGTACGCAGTAATAGTTAACCGCGTCAGAATCTTGTCGATATTACACACGGTATTGAAATAAATTTAAGCCGTCCAATACTTAATATTAAAATTTAATTACTTTTGACGAAACTGTGATATCAAACTAACATAATATTCACAGATAGCTAACATTAATTTAAAATCCTACGTAGTGTCTAGAAGAAGGTCTTGGAAGACAAATAAAGAGCAATTTACTACAGAAGCACAGATAAAGAATGCTTTTAGACAGGTTATCGAAGAAAATATGGTATTGCGTGAACGTACGGAACTAAACGGTGAAGCATTTCAAACATCATCACGGTATCTAAAGTGGAAAAGAAACAATCCCACTGATGAATCGCTGTGAATGAAAGCAAAATATGATTCTCCCAAGACATTTTCTGAAGAAGAGGAAAACAGTTAATGCGACTATATTTTACAATTGTACTGGGATGTGTTATGGAAAGTCTTCAAAAGAGATTCGCACGCTAGCTTACAAGCTAACTGTTGCCAATTCCAAAACAATGCCTGATAATTGAAAGCGATATCAAAAGGCTGACGTAGACTGGTTTCAGTGATCCATGAATCGCCACCCAAATATGAGTATGAGGCAACCTGAAGGGTATAGTTCAGCAAGAGCTACATCGCTTAACCAGCATAACATGTTTTTGTTTCTCAATAGCCAACTGGAGGTATTAGAGAGATCTAAAGATTTAGCTGATCTATCTAGAATATTTAATTTTGACGAAACTTCAATAACCACTGTTCATAAACCTAAGAAGCTAGGAAATACGTTAGCTCCTACTATAATTTTCCCGAGAAAGAAATTTAAACAGCATATGATTGCGGGTGCTCCACCAGGTACGCTAGGATTGGCCAATCCTTCACGGTGGATGACCACTGACCTTTTTGTAGAAATGATGATAAACTTTATAAAACAAAGTACCAGTTATAAAGAAAATCCAGGCATGTTAATGAGAGCCACATTTCTGTTGATACTCTAAACCTGGCTAAGGACAATGGTATAACTACCATAATGCTACCACCACATTGCTCTAATAAACTCCAGCCTCTTGATGTAACCGTGTTCTATTCGTTTAAATCTTTTTACAATTCAGCAATCCATACTTGGCTGCTGACTCACCCAAGACTTCCATTAAATATTTATGGTATTGCAGGATGCCTAGGCCAAGCTTTTGAAATATCTACGACTCCCTTGCATATTACCTCAGGATTTAGGAAGACAGGAATTGCCTGTTTTGACAGAAATGTCTTTTCCGAGGAAGACCCGTTAGTTGATGTTCTGTCGAATGAGGGCGATACAGATGGTGTTGGCGGAAGCCTTAACTTAACTTAACTTAGCTTAACCTTCCCGACATTCACTTGCGGGGTAGGCAAAATAATCCCTGCCTCGTATTTATTTTTCATTCGCAATCTTTGCTTTCCTATCTCCGCATGCTTCCCTAGCTTCCGCTAGGTTCATACATTATCTCTGACATGCCGTTTTATTTTTAAAACTCCTTATCTTTCTTTCCTTTATCATACATTCTACTGCATTCAGCCAAGTTTTATGCGGCCTACCAAACCCGGCCTTTCCTCTAACCTTGCCACATATATTTGCTTCGTTAATCTTGCGTTGTTCATTCCCTCAATGTGACCAAACCAACGTAATGTACTACTTTTATATCTATCAACCATCGCCTTTCCCTCGCCACACTCCTCATTATGCATTCATTTTTTATCTTGTCCCTTCTCGTTTTACCACATGAGCTTCTAAGGAATCTCATACCCACGGCATTTATTTTTCTTTTGTGCTTTTTTTACATACGCATGTCTCACTTCCATACAGTACTGATGGGACAAACACGCTATTAAAGATTGCTCGCTTCGCAGCTAGGCTCATGCTTTCGTTTCTGATTATCGTCCACATACTTCCAAACACTTTCCTTCCTTCCAGCATTGACCCTTCGTCCAATCTCGCCCTCCATTGTACCATCTGCAGTAAACATTTTACCCAGCTCGTTCACTTACTCCACAATTTTATCTTGTAGGCTAAATACTCTACTCTCCTTTCCACGTTCCCTATTGAACACCACAATCTTAGTTTTGTTCACGTTTACCTTTAGGTCCATGCTCTCACAGACTGTATCAAACTTCCTCAAAGCGGTTTGTAGCTCATTCTCACTGGCACTTAATAAGACTGTGTCATCTGCATACACCTGAAGTCATTTATTTACGTCGCCAACAATTACACCATTTGTTTCGGTACATGCTTATCTAACACATTTATCCATGTATACATTGAACAACCACGGTGACATCACACAGCCTTGTCGCACACCTTGGTCAATATTAAAGTATTCACTCACACCTCCTCTCGCCCTAACACATGCCCGACTACCGTTGTATACTGACCTTATTCCATTTATAAGACCTTTATTTACGCCATATTCATTTAATATTTCCCACAGCTTCTCCCTATTCACTCTGTCGTATGCTTTCTCCAGATCTCAAATGCACAGTACAGCTTCCTTTTTACCCTTCAACGTTGTTCCATCACCTGCTGGAGAGCAACCATCTGATCGACACATCCTCCCCCTGACATGAAGCCACCCTGTACATCCCAAATCCTAGTTTGTGTAGTTTCTCGTACCCTATCAATCAGAATCCTTCCAAATACTTTACCAAGCACGCTGAGCAAACCTATTCCTCTGTAGTTCTTGCAATCACTCTTGTTCCCCTTGCCCTGTGTAGAGTGGTACAATGATCGCGCTCTTCCAATCCCTCGGCACTTTCGCAAACATAAGGCATACATTGAATAAATCACGCAATCTTCGTATAAGCTTTTCACCCCCATACTTTAGCATTTCACCAGTGATTCCATCTACGCCTGCTCCCTTGCCGTTTTTCAACCTCCCTACCGCTTTCTCTACCTCATTTATCCCAATATCCTCAGTTTCATTCACCATTCCTTCTACATTCTCCTTATTTAATCCTGCAGTCTTATTTTCCACACTAATACAGCTTTCCGAAATACTCTTGCCAGCATTTCCTCACTTTACAATCGTCGAATACTATTTCGTTGCTCGTATCCATCACTCCTTTGTATTTTTGACCCATTTCCAGAAGAGTTTTTTGTTTCTCTCAAAATCATTTTCTCTCCTTCCACGGCCATCAATTCCTTTTTACTTATTCTTACTCCCTCCTTCGCTTCTTTGTTTCTTAATCTGTACACCTCATACAATCGCTTTTTATCAATCTCATTTTTTGCAGCAATATTTGCCATGTACGCATCTTTTTTCTAACATACTGCTTTTTTTACCGACTCATTCCACCAGGCACATATTTCCTGTCTACCTACAGTCGCCCTTCCACATAACTGCACGGCACAATTGACAACACAGTTCTTAAAGCTTATTCATGCACTTTCAATGTCAGTGTCTTTTATTTGTTCGTTCTACACTGTTCAGTCACATTCAACTCTTTACTCACGGCATATGCGTATTTCATTCTCGCACCGTTATCAACTAGTTTGTGTACCCTAATTCTGGACGTTCGCACTACGTTTGCTTTCCTTCATCAGACCCACGTTCACCCTAAACACACTCTCGATATAACCAAAAAGTGATCGGATCCACACTCCGATCCGTGCATTACTTTTGTGTCTTTCTCCAGGTTGCTAAGCCGTTCATTATGCACTATCAAGTTTACCATACTTTTAGATTCACCTTTTTGCCATGTATACATATGCACATTTTTATGGTTAAACCAGGTATTGGATGCAAACAGGCTTCTCTCCACTCAGATGTTCACCAGACGTTTACCATTCTCATTGACCCTTTGGTCTCCTACAACGCGTTCTCTCTGTACACCTACCCATATCTATTTGATAGAAAATACAATTCATAAAGAACGCACCGATCGTTACGCTTGTTTTAATTTTGAGATAGTGTGTAATAATTAATAGATTTAGTTACTATTTTTAAAAGTTGGGTGTTAAATGTGTCATTTCGCAACATCACAAAGTATCCAGAAAACGTCTTTCAACTTTGGCTTTATGATTATACAGGGTGTGACTAATAATATTTTGAGAACGTGTATGGATCAACATTTACTTAGGTTTTGAGCGATCTTGTTTTTAATTCAATCTAAATACTTTCAAAATTAATTTGAAGTGGATGTGTTTGTTGTTTTGGGTCACAATAGATTTATTATGATTATTAGGGACTAAAGCTAATGCACTTTTTTAAGTGCCAACAAAGGTGTATTGAAATAAGCGCAAATTCCCAATAAATCAACCAAAGTGTTTTAGATAATGTACACAGAAAACCTTTAGTGTTGGACTCATGGGCTTCGTGTTATCATCGAGAAGGACAGATATTAGTGGGTAAGCCTTGAATGCTTGAGATTAAGTTGCGTATTATATTATCGAGTAGCCTCAATTCTGTCTTTGACAGTCGGGTAGAATTAAATGAAAAATGTGCCTAGGACCACATACTTACTAGGGAATATGCTTAAGTTATTTGCTGCTTTTATTGTTTTTGAAACACTTTACATTTATGTCGAACCCGCTTATCGCCATTGTGGGTAACTTGACAACCTTGGTAAGTCTTCACGACGGTTAGTGCAGTTTGATCGTGTAACAAAGTAGTTTCTTTGAGTTTTCAACGAGTTGTATTCTCCTCTTTTGCTACTATCTGCATATTATCCCATTGGATTCGGTGGATCTTCGTTCCAAGCATATTCGCTTTTATTTGTTTTGTCTTTGCTAATGTAATTCTTGTGTTTTTAAGTTTGAGTGAGTGGCCAGTTGCTCTCTCCTATGTATGATCTGCCGCGTTTGCATAGTGGGTTGTATACACCATTTTTTGAATTCTGGTCTTCATTGTGTGGTTTAATTTTCTCAGAAAATTTCACATTTTTAAAATCGGGCTGGGCTATTCATTATCGAAATGTATTTATAGATTTAAATTACAATAAGTATTTGAACAATAATAGTTACAGTTATTGTTAGAACTTCAACTGATATACGAATTACTCGCTGCACTGGAAGCAACGTTTATTGAAACGTCGTTAACATATTCTCCATGGACTTTCAAATTCGGATTTATAGAAGAGATGTTTGAACGGTCTGTTATTTTAATAATTTCATGTTCTCCTACAACACTTTTCTCAAGATTAGTTACTGCTGTTGATCAGTTAGAATGGTTTGTTATTTTATTACGTTTTACATTTTTTCAATCCTTTGAGCGGCAGATGTAGTCCACCTGGAAGCCATTTTTTCTGATGAGCGAATTCTTAAAAAACCAACAGAACCTTTTTGTTGCCGTTGGATTGGTGTTAAGAAAAAATGATTTGTGGTAACGTGAGTGCCTTTTTTCTCAATTAGTTTATGGAACAGTCTGAAAACTTATAGTAGTTAGAAGTATTAGACGATTTTATAAAAAAGACCTTACATAACATTGATTCGGACTGATTTTATTTTCAACAAACCATACCTTTTGTGGTAGTGGCTTTACCCTCTTTAGCTTTGGTTATACACCATTCGTCCAGTATGTGTACCAAAACTACCCTTTTCCATTTTAAAAGTTGTCAGACGCCTTTGGTTTCCCACCCAAGTCATGTCCAATGCTACGATATGATAAAATTTCCTTTTCAACCCTTCGATAGTATTTTCATCCCATAAAGCTATGATTTTCTTCTACTCTTTTCCTTAAAATTGAAGCACTACTATTTTCGCCAAAGACTCGTAGTTGTCTTTGTTTTGCACCTCGTGCGCTTCTTGAGCCTTAAAATAAATACATGGAAAGTTGTTCCAACTTGGCGTTTCTGTTTCACTGACTCTTGCAAACTGCTTCATACTGTTTCCACATACAACTATTCGCCTTTATTGTGTGAATAGGCTATTGACGAACAGAACACATTCTTAATTTTTTGTTTACACTTGTCATGTCATAGTTACGGTACTTCTCGATTTTTTAATTGTAATTCATCCAAAATTAGTGATTTTTCGTTTTTCATTGTTTTTATCGTGAAATTCCTACAATCAAAACTGTGTCAAATTTTCTGCCTTGAACATGTTTACTCGTGCATTTCTTGCATTCGTAAAAATATTCGCGTATTTGGCATGTAGTCGGGATACTACTGGATATACCTAAGAGGGTCCACTTTTGGGAGTAGTTCGTGTTTGGTACAGTCGTGGTGTCGTAATAGAATAGTTTATGACTCGGTCGGGTTTAGGAAGACTCTCCAATGGTTGTCCCAATTCGAGAAGCTCCGTAATGTGGTGCAATTTCAGTAGACCGATTGGCTACCTATAAGGAAATGTCGTCGGCAAACTGTGCCAGAGACATTCCGGGAGATACCACGCTAGGAATATTGCCTGCAAAAGTAAGGCTGAACCCTGGGGGACGACTGTTTGTGAAGTAAAACTTTGGGAGTGGAGTGAACCTACTCGGACTCATACTATACTATTTATTATATACGATAGTAGGAGCTTCGTAAACTCGGGGGTAATACCTAACGCTTGTATTTTGTGAATTAGACCGGCATGTCAAACTGTCAAAAGCTTGCTTTGTGTCTAAGAATACGGCCAGGTTGCAATGCCGGTGGTTGAAGGGTTGTGACGATTCTCTGACAAGCTTTAGTAGTGGGTTTCGTTAAGTTTTGTTAGGCGGAAAGCCAATTTCGCTGTCGGATAGAAGGTTATTGGATTCTAGGTAATCTCTCAGCCTTTGAGCTAGGATCTCCTCAAAGCATTCCCCTAGGCAGCTGAGGAGGGATTTGGGTCTGTAGGATGTAGGTTTTGTCGTCAAGTCGGGGTAGATCTAGAGGATCATGATGTCGAGACCGATTTCCATGCCGTCAGGAAACAGGAAGTGGTAAGGCACTTGTTGTAAATGGACGTTAAACATCGCATAGTTAAAAGAGGTAGGTGTTTCAGTAGCAGTCTGTTGAGTCCGCCTTGTCCATGTGCGGATATTTTGCCTCTTTTAAGTAATTGAGTGTTTGGATGGGAGTGGTTGGGAAGTAAAACTGGTTATTTTCATCTAGGATTATCTCAGGCAATATGGGAGTTTCGGAAAATGCTTAAGGTATTGATTTCAACAGTTCTTAAAATTGTCATCGAATGAGCGTTCATTTGGATAAGCGAATACAGATTGTAGTTGAAGGTCTTACCTTGGTCACTGAAAATTAGGTTACCTCGAGGATTGGTTAGGTGGGATTGGGGTTTAGTTTTACGTTTGCTAAGTACATTGAAGGTGTGTCAGAACTCCTTCCCATTTCTGTAATTGAATTTGGAGGTAGACTTGATCCCTTTTTCTACGGTGTATTTATTTGTTTCGCGCTGGATACATTCGATTATATTCTGCCATGAGAGCGGGATCACCTAATCTCAAGAATTCGCGAAAAAATGTATTTGCTGAATACAGTCCAATTAGCGCTTTGAAATTTTTTTGGGATAATGAGTGTTGGAGGAGGCGGAGGGACTGCCAAGGGGCATTTTAACAAGAATAGGAACGTGGTCCGAGGTGACGGTTTCATCTAAGTGACAATATGTGGCCATATGCTAAATTAGTGACTCAATGCACATAACGTGATCAACTATAGCGGCACCTAGATGGCTAACAAGGGTTGGATCGGTGCTCCTTATACGGAACAGTGGCGAGGTGAGAATACTGTGGGAAAGGCGGATACCGTTTCTCCTGGATGTGGAATCTCCAAATTGGGTATGTGGGCATTAAAATCTTCTAGGAGGATTGTATTGGGGATGCCATAGATGTGATCTGGCAGGCCATTAGAACGGTCTCTTCGTGAGGATCGTAATAACTGTACAAAGTGGCGGGAAGGGGAAGGTGTACCGTTGCAGCAACACACTCGATATGTTGTAGATGCGGTGGTAGAAGATAATGCGTGGCAGGAAATGAATTTTTCATGATGAGAGCAGTACCTCGCAAACTATTGTGGGCACTAAATTGAAGGAAGGTTTTATATGTGGTAAAGTTAAGAATAGGTTGTTGAGCTTAGTTTAGTTTCTATGATGGGTAGTACAGGAACGTTTTTGGTAGATGGTAGGTTTTTAATGAGGGACGATTCCGATGGACGCCTCGCACATTAGTCGTTCCTATTGTTAGATAAATTATACTTAAAGTTCGGGATTAATAACTGATTTAGTAAGTGGAAAAACAGGACTAGCTGGATTAAGAAGAGGTAAGGAAGCCTATGAAATAAGGAATGGCAAGAAGTTGACAGGGCTTATAATCTTCTCTATCGGATGTCGATGGAAGGAGCAGTCCCTCTCGAGGTTGCAGAACTCGCGCAAGTAAATAATTACATTATTATATTATTACACTACGGATAAAATGTCGCCATATTCTCACTCTTTTAACAAACGTTAGAATGAAATTATTATCTTAGTCCCATAGAACAGACAATTTTCCACTTTCAAAGTTTGCGTGCGTGAGCGCGTCAGTGCGTGCATGCGCGCGGTGTGTGTATGTGTGTGTGTGTGTGTGTGTGTGTGTGTGTGTGTGTGTGTGTGTGTGTGTGTGAGTGTGTTTGTGTGTGTGTGTGAGTGTTTGTGTGTGTGTATGTGTGTGCGCGTGTGTGTGTGTGGTGGGTGCGTGCGTGCGTGTGTGTATGTGTTAGTCTCCAAGATAACCCTACGCGGTCAAAATTTAGTATTTAAGCTTTTGTTCATTACTCCTGCATAACTAAAATTATAAAAAGACCAACACATTGAATTAAAAATTCAATTAAACGCACTAGGCAATTTTTTTGTAACAAAACATGATTTAAGATAATTCATCATATAACACTGACTCATAATTTGCGACATTTTTGATACACGGAATACTTTAGAATTTGTTTTTCAAGTTCAGATTCATATGTCCATTAACCTTTATCTAATATGAAGACAAATCATTATTGTCGTATTGATAGTGTTGTCTATTTTCATTGTGAAATGTTGGTTGGAGGATTGTGTTGTTCCACACCAGATACTTTAATTGATAACGTTAATCTGAAGTATTGTGTAACTACAACGCTGATAATATTATCATTACGTATCTTTTATGCATATCTATTAAAGATAGCTTATCGTGCACCTGCACTTAAGTTACCCAAAGTTTTTCACATTTCAAACGATTGCATACGAAACAATTTACGCTTTCTTAGCATTGACAAATATGGCAGTATTTTCAAATTGTATCTGCATGGATTTCGTTGTGGTACTGGTATCATTAATTATTTGTGTAGTTACCTACTTTAAATGGGCGTTTAAATATTGGAAAAGAAGAGATGTTCCGTTCGTTATCCCACAAATCCCATTTGGAACAATGCTTAATCCGTTTTTAGCTCAAAAATCTTTCGCAGAAGCAATCAGTGTTCAATATAAAGATTCAAAGCGTAAAAGACTGAAACATGTAGGATTATATACTTTTGCAATTCCCATATATATGCCAATTGATGTAGAATACATAAAGGACATAATGTCAAAAAAATTTAACCATTTTGTTGATCGTGGTTTTTATTTTAACGAAAAAGATGATCCGCTTAGCGCACATCTTTTTGCATTAGAAGGAACAAAATGGAAGAACCTAAGAACGAAACTGACACCAACTTTTACATCAGGAAAAATGAAGATGATGTTTAATATGCTTCTACATTGTGGAGAGCAGTTAATGAACGCAGTGGATGAAAATGTTAACAAAAATGTGTCAATTGATATCAAAGATTTGTCAGGTCGTTTCACTTCTGATGTAATTGGTACTTGTGCTTTTGGAATTGATTGCAATAGTTTCAAGAATCCAAATTCAGAATTTAGGAGATTTGCCCAACGAGTGTTTGTACAGACAAAATGGGAAATATGCAAAATACTATTTTCCTTTACTAATCCAGTACTTGCTCGTATGTTAAGGGTTAGTATCATACCTAAAGACGTTTCTACATTTTTTTTGCGGATAGTCAAAGAAGCTGTGGAATATAGGAATAAAAACAAGGTTATCCGTCATGATTTTCTACAACTTTTGTTAGAACTGAAAGACGACACTGATAGAAGCTACGTGAACGAAGACGGACATTTAACTATCGAAGAATTAACAGCACAAGCGTTTGTATTTTTTATCGCAGCATACGAAACCTCTTCTCAAACAATGGCATTTTGTTTGTTCGAACTAGCTCAAAACCAAGACATACAAGACAAAGTACGGGATGAAATTAATTCTATTTTAGGAGAACAAGAAGAACTGACTTATGACAGGATTAAGGAAATGAAATACATGAAGCAAGTAATTGATGGTAATTTTAATTTTTTTTCCGATAGATAAATAATAAATACCTTTGAATTTATTATTATAATCTCTATTATTAAAAACCTTACATTTTAGAGATATTGCGAAAGTATCCTGCCTTGCCGATGCTCACGCGCAAATGTGTGTTAGACTACAAAATATCTGACACAGATATTATAATTGAAAAAGGAACAAACGTTGTTATTTCATTACTTGGGCTTCACTACGATCCTGAATATTTTCCGGATCCAGAAAAATTTGACCCGGACAGATTTAGCTCGGAAAACAAAAATAATATATTACCGTTCACTTATATGCCTTTTGGCGAAGGACCAAGATTGTGTATTGGTAAGATAGTCTCATTAATTGAATATTTAGTAACTTTTCTTGTAGGAATGAGATTTGGACTTATGCAAACAGGAGTTGGGCTCACCCTACTTTTACGAAAATTTCGTTTCAGTTTAAGCGAGAAAACCAAGCTACCGTTCAAAATGAACCCGCAGAGCTTTACTTTGGCTGTACTAGGAGACATTTGGTTAAACGTTGCCAAAGTTTAAACGATGCCCTTTATGTGTACACAGTATTAAAATTTGTTCTCATGTAGTACTTTAGAACAGCTCTGGAACTGAATAAAAACTTCCGAAACGAATGAGTAGCGATTAATAAAAGTCTGGTAAATGTTACTAAGCAGACCCTAAATATACCCAGCTTGGAACATCATACATCCCCCTTAATACGGTCTTGTAGTGGCGCACCCAAACATTTTACTTTGTTAGATTCGCTTAACTTTTGTTTATTATTTTCTAATTACGCCAAAAGTATCTTAAGTTAGTAACATTACTGTGTATAATCAAAAATTTATTTACCTTACAGAAATCCTTTGCTGAAGATGGATGTATTTTCTGATTTCGGATGATATGTAATCCTTTTGAAAACCTAAAGCGGTGTGGTTACTAGACATTTGCTTCGATTTGTTACGAATCATTAATTATTACTTTTTAGTGGGAGTCCTAAACTCCAGAAACTTAAAAGAAAACGCCCATGAAAGATACTCACGAGTACCTGGTCTCAAAATACTTTCTCTGTGACAATGCTGGCGACGATAATAATGGTCATAGGTAAATAAGGGCATCCTCAAAAACAATGCATACACGCGACTAGTCTGTCTTCACTAAAGCAGAGGTCATATGTACAACTAGCAATAATAAAAACCACAACGTCCCAGGCACAGATGCTATCCCATGGCCTATAACTTAAGAAACTAATGTTTGTTACAGGCCAAATACGCACTAATGCATCACCCCATAAAGGGAATTGGTGGGCACGGCAAAGCTCAGCGGTGCGAGCGGGGTTCATCACAACTCCAAAAATGTCAAAATAGGGAGAAATGTCACAAAGGCGCCACCTGTTAGATAGATTTATAGCGGAAAATCGTCATGAACTAGATCTTATAATGGCCTAACAGGAAACCATAATGTTCACTCAAAATGAACTACTCTCGTCCCTGGAAATTCTACTTCAAAAATATTTACGCAAAGTTCATCCAAACCGTAATGAAATCCTAAGCTTTATATAAAAGCCGCAAAATTACGATAATAAAACTAAAAACTCATTAAATATTTTTATAAACTTCAATGTCAAAATTATTGTCTTAAATATTCAAAAAAACTGATCAATGCGGTAATTAGTCATTCAATTTAAAACGAAAAATACGTCACAACAAAACTGTCGATATCGTCGATATCGGGATGCAGTACCCAAATTCGGGAAAATACGCAGCTGCCATAACAAAGAAAATAAATTGGCTTACCTGTTTAGCAAGCTCAGGCACTACGGCGTCTACAATCGGTATATTGATTCCTATAAAAAAATCTTCAAAAAAATTTGCGACTATTCGTAAAACAATCACTGGTATGCTAATAACCCAGTTAACGACCTATTTAATTTATAATTACGTTACGGTTATGTCCATTATATCTTACCTTCAACTAAAATTATAGCAACCAGATCGGAATGACTAACTATCTCTCAAATGTTTACCTTAAGGCTTGAATTAAATAATAAAGCAACAAAAAAATCATCATACATAAAGTTATGTAAACCTACAGTTTCGGTAAAACTAGTAAATCACTCAATAACTGGATGCAACCCAAAACAGCTAAACTTTTAAATTTTGAATAAACGTAGTAGTACGAATGCTGTGTGAAAAGATTAAGGTAACAACTGTGTACACCCAAAAAAAAATAACACTCACTTAATAAACACTATACGTATATTGAAGTTTAATAAAAATTAATAAACAATTGGTATTTTCTCAAAAATACATTGAACTAAATTTTGTAACAAAATTTCTAATAAAGCTGGTGTACATTGAGTCATGCAAGCACAGATAGCCCAAATTTATCTACCTTAAATTTTTTAATGAATAACACCAATAACACGTCGTAACAATAATAATAATTTCGTTGAACACATAATTTGACAATCGGTGAAAAAATAATAAAATACAGATAAACACCATATGACGTACGAATGAATACGCTTTATATATACTGAATTGATATGTTAAACGTTACTCAGATAATCTCAAACAAAAGGCATATTCACTCGTCTAAATAATTACAAACATTTGATTAAAATCAGAAACACATAAATTCAGAAAAATATGTAGTTACCTTCACAAATACCAAAATAATCAATCGAGTTTCCGTTTCTTGTGCACAACGACACGGCAAAGGACCTTTTAATATTTAATCGACGTGAACCAATTACTCCTTTAATTGATCTTTACGCAACCTTCCTTAACCGCAAATTTTAAACCAAAAACCATGCTCTACGATGAGTTCTTTATCGGATTGATGATAATATATGCACAAAACAACTATATTTAGTTATAACCTACTAAAGTGTTACTATATAAGTATATACAGCAAATTTGTTTTTTATCATGTTTATCACTATACTCGAAACAAACATATAATCGGAACCTCTTTACAATAATCCGCCAGAAAGGCTATATTTATCCGAAAATAAATAAGGTTCGCACTAGCAGTAAACACGCAACCATATTCTTTGAACTTGAAACTGCCGCTCACTGACAAGGGTATACGATACTATATTATTCTACAAAGATGGGTGAGCCGAGATAACGGGAGTCTACATCACTGCCTCCCTAATCCAAGACTGCCTCCAACATCATCCAGAATTCGACACATTGGATATTAATCCCCCTATATCTTAATTAACCAATCCAGCATCGTTAAATTAATACGCGCGCGACAAACGACAGCCTCTCGGCACTAAATCGGAAATGAATTGTATCATTAGTCCAAATTGGATTCCCAAAGGTATCTCTTAATTATTATTAAAGTAGCATCTGTTTCTCGAAAGAAAACAGGACAGATTGTCGACTACAATTTAGGCTCGCAAAACATGTGCCATACAACGTAATAATTTTATACTTAATACAATTTTTGCATGATGCAATTTCAAATACACTTAACAAAATTAACCAAAATCTAAAATACCGAGAACATTTATGTACACAAAAACTATTCTAAGATTGTAACGCAAGTCTTACCTGTGGGTGAAGCTATGAAGCTATACTACTACCATGGGGTCAAATTCGTCCCCACTGTCTAAATTTCGGTGGATATCTCAGTGACGATTTGGTTGAACACACTGACGTCCTATGTATTGTCCCGCTTTAGTGTGTAGTTTAGCGTCCCGCTTAGTACTTGAGTCTCCGTCCGGCTGATCGCCCGTAATTTGAATATGGGATCGGATTTGACCCGCGACAGTACTTACATTATTATTATTTTAGTACCCATATCGAAATGAGTGATAATGTAATAAGAATTCGCAATGTACCAGTGATAGCGGATACAGTTTTTTACTTGCTAGACTCAATAGAAGGTATACCCTAGGGCGCTGAGTATAATAGTGACCCAAATAACAGTGAGACAGACAATGAAAGTGAACACTTAGAACATGATGCAGCCTCTGAAATTCATCTTAGTGACGAAGAACCGTTATCGGGAGACGAACTTGGCATTGAATCAGATGATGAAGTTTCGATAAACTATTACTACGAACGAAACAGGTATAAGTGAGCTAAAAAAGCTCCTGCACCATTAAGAGTTCGCGCACACAATCTTATTAGTCATATTCCTGGTCTTCGTAGACCTGTCTTACGAGCTTAACCATCCAGTCCACTTGAATCCTGAACTCTGCTTATAACACCCGATATGTTGTCAAACATTGTAGAGTATACAAATGAAAAAATCACAGAACTAAGTGTGAATTATGAGGATAATTTCACCTTTGTTGATCATTTGGGAGAGGCCCAACTAAAAGCTTTTTGGGTCTTATATACCTTTCTGGTTTATTCAAATCTAATAACGAGAATGTAGAATCATTATTTTCGTCTGGTTGCTTAGGTAGATTAATTTTCCGTGCAACATTGTTAAAGGAACGCTTCTTATTTTTGCTCACAGCAATTAGATTCGACAATCATGCTATACGAGAAGAAAAAATAGCCGCAGTATCCTATCAGTTTAACGCTTTTATATCTTACAGTATAGTAGCAAACTACACTTGTTCCGAACATGCAACCATAGATGAAATGCTGCATTATTTGGCAAATGCTTTCATGTATACGGGTTAAACCAATGAGGAAAATCTTTCTAAGTTACTACTAGATCAATTCTTAGATTAGTAGAACCAATTGCGTCCAGCAACCGAAATGTCACTGGTGATAACCGGTTCACCTCATTAGAGCTGGTTGGTGAACTAAAGAATCTTGGACTTACATTTGTGGGAAAAATAAGAGGTAAGTTCCTCCAGAATTTCAACTATATAAAATATACGAAGTTGATAAGTGTTTGTTTGAGTTCACTAGAGAAAACACAATCGTATCATACGTCCCTAAAAAGAACAGAAGTTTGATTATGTTATCAACCATGCATTAAGACATCTCTGTTGATCAAAACACGACAAAACCTGAGATAATTATTTTTACAATGCTACAAAAATGTACCATTTATCGTTCAGGAAGACGCGGTCGTCGTTGGGCCTTAGTTATAATGGATATTGCTATAGTAAATAGTCATATTATTCTTCTCGCCGCTAATCCTGGAGTTAAAAAGAAACGCTCAGATTTTATGAAGGAATTGGGATTAAGTATTATCAAGGACCTGGAATACAAAACTTGTCGAAGGAGCTGCGTTCAATCGTCTCTAGAGGATTAGGAATAGAAATGGCGCGTGAAGAACAACCAAGGTAAAAAGGTCCTGCGGTGATGTGTACGTTCTACTTGTGTCACAAGAAGTCACCTGTACTTCATGCAAAGAATAGGTTAACACAATAAAACTCGTATATACTGTAAGCAAATACCTGTGGTTACAAACATGGCCGTTATTTTTTTGCAATAAGTGCTATAATCCATTTTTTTGTTACAGGCGAAGGTGTTATCATTATTAACCGTATTAACAAGAAGAAACCTTTTAATTTTTTATTTTAAAAGTTATGTTTAATTAATTAGTTACTTTTTTTTATGTAAACTCGAAGCAAAGTTATTTGTGTTCCCTAATATCATAACATATCAAAAATGTATTTTTTTAGCTAAATATCTGTTCTATGAATCTAAACAAATAGCCAATTGCAAAAAAAATCATCATGAATTACTATTATTAATTGAAATATGTTTAAAAAAAATTGGGGTCATTTGTGACCCGACGATAGTACTTACGTTAGTGTGAATAGACGATAGTAAAGGGTTTTCCAATAAGAGGTGTTATTTTCATATTCAAAGAAAAATGGAATTTTTTGAGATAATTGATCGGATGTTTATTTCATTATAAAGAGGAAGGTATGCCGTTAATAATGGAAAACAATATCAGCCAAATGGCTACCACGACCACGCTTACAGGACCATATCCTTTTCATGAAATTTTCCATAACCAAATCGCAAACTGGCTGCCCTATGTCATCGATAGCCTCACGAATTCCATCTTTGAGGTCTTGAATCGACGCTGGGCTGTTGGCGTAGACCTTATCTTTCACGTGGCCCCAAAGGAAGAAGTCGCAAGATGTTAAATCACAAGATCTCTGTGGCCAATTGTGATCACCTCTTCGAGAGATAACACGGTCCGGAAACTTTTCCCGTAAAAGATCAATGGTTTCGTTGCTTGTGTGGCACGTAGCGCCGTCTTGTTGAAAGTAAACGTTGTCCAGATCAATACCATCCAATTCCGGCCATAAAAAATCATTAATCATCTCTCGATAGCGCAATCCATTCACCGTAACTGTTGCTCCAGCCTCATTTTCGAAAAAGTAAGGTACAATGACCTCTCCAGACCATAAACCGCACCAAACAGTCACACGTTGAGGATGGAGAGGCTTTTCAACAATAACTCTTGGGTTTTCCGAGCCCCAGATCCGACAATTTTGCCTGTTAATGTACCCACCGAGGTGGAAATGGGCCTCATCAGTCAAGATGATTTTTCGATGGAATTCCGGATCATTTTCATGCATTTCAACGACCCAATCAGCAAAGACACGACGTTGTTGATGATTGACCGGCTTGAGTTCTTGTGTTAACTGAACTTTATAAGCCTTAAAACCCAAGTCTTTATGCAAAATACGGTGTAATGACGTTTGTGGAATGCCCAATTCCAAAGAACGACGAGTAATGGACAAACCTGGGTTTTCTTCAACACTTTGGGCTACAGCAGCAATATTCTCAGTTGTTCTTGAGCGACGTGCACGGGTTTTATTCTTCACATCATTAACTTGTCCCAACAGCTCGAATTTGTTCACCAATTTCTGTATTGCGGTCCGACAAGGTGCTTCACGACGACCCAAAAATGTTTTAGTTTTACGAACCGTCTCTGCCAAATTTTCACCATTTTTATAGTGAATTTTAATAATTTCAATGCGTTGTTGAAGCGTGTATCGTTCCATTTTATTAATCGCGTAGTTTTTACTTGTCAAATGTCAATAAATGACAGCTTCAAAAGTGACATCTACCGAAATAGCGGGCTATTCAAAATAACACCTCTTATTGGAAAACTCTTTAGTTGAGGGATAATTAAATCTTGAATTAATATTATTAGTGACAACAAACAAAAAAAAATCCTATGCGTCTTTGCAGAATTGAAGTTCCAAATTCTAACCATCCTATTGTGTTCGGGTCAATATGATCCAATCGCGTTCTTCTAATGTGCATAATTCGTTAATTTATTTAAATATTTCGTTGCCACTGCATGAACTTTATTTCATTACTCTAATAACTATATACTTAGATTGATATTAGAAAACTATAATCAGTTTTTTTTAAATACATTTGTTACACTCACTGTGTTTAGGTCTATATGACCCGGTGGTTTGTATGGTTCAATTTAGAAGACGAGAATCAGATTTTTATCATAGATGAATGTATTTTATTAGTTTTGTTTCATTTTCATAAATATAAATAAGTTACATAACATTGCCATATTATTGCACAATATTGCGCATTTTGCATCCGTTATTTGCGTACCGGTAAACAAGTTTATTCCTTCATTATAAGTTTTTCTTTTTAATAAATTAATGTTAGTCAAGTTGCTTTGGTATGTGTGGATCCTTGTGATATTGCAGGCTCATATTCCAGTAATATAAGTACTTTGATTGTAATCTCATCATATTTAGAATGTACATCAGTTCTACATACATAAAGACAAAGTTTACATCGATTGGGGCTTAAATCTCGATAGCGCAGTTGGTAGCGCGGTACTCTAGCAAAGTACAGGTCGTAGGTTCAAATCCTACTCGAAGTAAACTTTTTATGTATGTATTTAATAAAATTAATAATATTTTTAAGTTTATTCCTGTTGGGACTTGTCTGTGGCTCCGCGTATAAATGCAGCCAGTATACATCTGTGTGTTAATTTCGTAATAAACATCAAACTTGATGCTATACTCTAATAAGAAATACCAAACAATAGAAATTTATTATTGAAAATATGTTGTGAGAGATTGCTTACGGATAGTGAACTTAAGAAACTTTTAGTTACTTAGTGATTCTAATGCTTCTGAAGAAGAAGACCATTTGTCCGAAACCGAGATATATAATAGCGAATCGGATGATAAAGTGGAAGCTTCGATTTCAGATGAACCTGATACGGATAATTACGTAAATTAAAAGATGGCAATATAGTGTAGAGTGAAAAAACACATCAATCCGGAAGGTATCAGCAGCAAATAGGTCGTCCAATATTCAGAGCAACGATGTCCCTGCAACGATTTCATGTAATTGCATGAATAATTTGCTTTGACGATAAAAAAAACTCGACCATAACGACTTATGGGATGGATGGGTTACAATTCTACCTAAGCTCTATAAGGTTCAAGAAAATGTAACAGTGGATGAGCAACTGGTATCTTTTAGAGACCGTTATCCTTTCAGACAGTACATCACACTAACGCTGTTGTATACTGAGTATTATTATTATTTATTGTGGTTACCTAATATATTAAGAGTATTATGAATTTAAAAACATTATTTTGTAATCTCATCCCTGAGCAGCGAAAATTTGTTTGAGTCAGTTTTGTTTGAAAGTGCTTCAAAGGCAAATTCACAACCTGAAGTGATACGTTTATTCCTTTTTTTATTTATTATTAATAGGTCATTTATTTAACGTAACAAATTAAGAGAGTTTTCTTTAGCAAGTATTTAGCCTTGTGTTTGTTTTTATACTGAGTTAGTTGATGATAAAATTCTGTTAGACAGCTAGCTTACATGCGTGTATTTAACTTTGTAATATTTAGTGTTTGTTTATACGCATTAATATTCTTTAGATGCGTTGGAATTACAGTAACGTAAAATAGATTAAAGAAGGCCGTTGGCCCAACAACGGATTTGATTACACGCTTCATTATTACTTTGAAGGTATGTAGCTATTTTGTAGATTTGTATAGGTAGAGATCCCGGACTTCCCTAACGTGGACCTGAAGATTATCTCGCGTAAGGTAAGTGAAAGAGAAAAACGGAGAAAGTAAAAGAAAACTAAAGGAAAAGAAAATAATGGAGGAATACAAAAAAAATGAACATTGGATTAGAGAGTTGCAATACAACAGAAGAAGCGGAAGATATATGGAAACAACTAAAACAGGTAATAGCAGACGCAAACCAAATAGTAATACCAAAGAAAAAACAACACAGGAGGGTTAAAAATTGGTATGATGAGAAATGTATGGAGAAAGTAGAAGAAAAGAAAAGGGCGAGAATGCAGATGCTGCTGAATAATAATAAGGAAAACAGTCTGAAATAAAAAGAAAAAGAAAAGAATTATGTAGAAGAAAGAAACGGCAAAAAAATTTTGACGCATCGTGTATATGCAGTATTTTGATAACGTATGGAACGTATTTTCATGTTGAAAACATTAAATTTGGATGAAAAATAGTGTTTGAGTAAATTCCTATTGGAATTGCACTGGTAAGAGACTACCAAATTGCTGCTGTGTATAAAAGAATTCAAATAAAAGGAATGGATATAGACGTATAAGTGAATAACTATCACTATCCCGGAACTTCTTCCAACGGAGGATCAACATCTGCGTATCCGGTACGCAAATGAAGGTTGCCGTAATCCGCCAACCCAACCCTTAACTCCTTCCACAATAGATATCCTAGCAGGGACAGTTAATGCCAGGGGTGTTCGTCGGAAACGCCCCTTACTTAAAATTTTTTTATAAACACACAATATACACATCCTTTCCCTCACAGAAACAAAACTCACACCCAGATGCACACTTAACTTCAACACATTTCACACCTATGTAAACAATAGTCAACACGGAACCGCCCTCTTAATTAAGAACTGCTTCCCATCCACTCCTTTTCAACTTCCTGTCCACCTACAGCATCTCGAATGCGTTGATTCCTCTAGCCTCCCTAATGCAGTCATCCCTAGGTAATTTCAATGTCCGCCACATCCAATTCGGTGACACCGCAACTAATGGCAACGGTAACAGGCTATCCTTTGTTATGTTGCAGCTGTCGCTCTTGCGAATCGCCAACATACAGCCTACATATTTCGAACATTTAGGTGCCTCAATAGTTTCCGAAGCCATAGCTCACTATCTGGATCATGAGTGCTTTCTAGGCACCACGATCACATCAGATCATATACCCCTACTGGCCAAAACTTCATTTTGTCTACCTCCCACTACACCTACTCAATACACAGTCATTAAAAATTTTTCAAAAGCAGGCTGGAACGTGTTCTCCGAACAGATCTCCAACAACCTTGCTACACCCAATCTTCAAACGACCCAAGATCTCGAGAGAGCCATTAGAGACCTAACTTCCGTAATTACGGAAGCGGTCGATACTCTGTACCACTAAAAAGCATCGATACTTTCCGCAAACTGCTCCCACAACACATTGTGAACTGGATCAAAGAGAAAAGACGAAGCTATTGTCAATTCTTGCGATCCAGGGACCCGGCTCTCAAGATCGAATACAATCGCCTTAATGCCTTAACTCTGGACCAAAGCCACCTCCCAGCTAGATTACAGAAATGGTAAACTCTTCTGGCAACAGATCGATAGACTGACCAGAAGGAAAGTCAACCCTAAATCCCACCTAACCGACCTACAGGGCAACCTAGTCTCCTCCGACCAAGGAAAGGCCGATTTCTTTGGTCATCACCTCCAATCCGATATTCAACCAATTTGATAACCGGTTCAAGGCACTCCTCGAGGGTCGCCTTGAAGAATTCCGCAACCTTAACCTTCCTGAAATCCAACTCGATAACGAGAATCCTTTTTATTCCCCATCACGCCCGACCATGTCCACACGTATTTCAAAAAAGGGAAAAACTCTGCCCCAGGTCATCACGGCCTAAATCCAAAAATTCTCCATCATTTACCCGACCCAGCCCTCCGATTACTCTCCAATATCAACAACCAATGCCTAATCCTATCCCTCCATCGTCATGATACCCAAACCACACGCCGACCTAACCTCCCCTCCTCCTATAGGCCAATCTCCCTCCTGAGTTGCCTCGGAAAATGCCCAACAGCCAATTTGGTTTCCGTCCTAACCGAACGTGTCATGATCTCTTATTGAAGCTGCTTACAGAGACCACCAGAGCATTCAATCACAATCAATGCAATCTGGCTGTCTTTCTGGACATTAAGCAACCGTTTGACAGGGTCTGGCACGCCAGTCTCCTGCACAAGATCCTTAACCTCGACATTCCCGACCCCTTCTCCAAACTCCTACTCTCGTACCTGACCAATCGGTCAGTTCGGGTCAAAGTAGGGAAAACCTTCTCAGATCCTGAGAAGGTTCTGCCTTAGCCCCGATTCTCTTCGCATCCGACATTCCCGAAGTAACGAAACCCGGAGTAGTCGTTGCGTAGTTTGCGGATGACACCGCCTTCTGGACGGTTAATCGGGACAGCGAAACGGGCTCATATCCAAAACCCCTCGGAACTTCTCCAACTGGGCGAACTGGTGGAGAGTCTCCGTCAATACCATCAAAACCCAAACAATCCTCTTCCGACATCTTAATTACACCGAAGATAAATTTCCAAACCTTACTTCCAGAATCCTTTCCCTCGCCCTAAACCAAGAAAGACTCCCACTCCAATGAGATGTAACCTACCTAGGAATGCTCTTTACTAGAACCCTCAATTGGCTCCCCGATGTGCAAAGAATACTTAACAGGATAAGAAACCGCGAAAATCTACTGGGCGCCCTCAAGGTAGAATCAGAGGTTGGCACCCCAATACACCACAACACGAACATAAACCCCAATGACCTTTCCTATATAGCTTCCTGTGAACGCCGAATACTCAGACGCATATACAGGTTACCTCTCAGGTACCCTAGCGACCTCAAAACACAACACGTAGACATACCAACCATCACACACAGAATCCAAACACTACAGAAAAACTTTGCGCATAAAAGAATCTTCGGCGACACTATCCCTACCAAAGAGATCTTTACCACACCCTACAACTACCATTTTCCCCATTTCCCACGAAGAAACCTAAAATAACATTCAAGCATAGTAGGTAAGATTGGAGACTTTTAGAGCACTCCACATTTCCAAGGCACCAAATTTCCAAGGTTACCACAATTTCAAGGTCCCAACCTCCCAAGGTTACGCAATAAGTAGGTCATGTTTGGAAGCAACTTTCCCAAGGTCACACATTGCTAAGCTTCCCACACAGTAAGGTGTAAAGAATACGAAGGTCACTAACACTCAACACATTCTCAAGGCTATTTGCGCACCCTACCTACTCAGGCATCTCACTCTTTTAAGGCTTGCTTATGTAATTTTTTACACTTCTCTGATACCACACTTAGAACCGAAAGTGTAAAAGGTCCTTTCCACTTCGGTACCATTACACCTGCGAGGACGTGGTTCAAGTAATTGAGCGTACGTGCAGTGTGGTGCCCATCGGAGATGCTCATGTAGCGGAGTGTCAGATGACCGCCATTGGTTTATTCGAACTCCACACATGAAGCATTCAACCGTATCGTCTGAAGATGCTCCTCTAGAAGACTAGCAGATGTTTATCAGCGGTACATGATGGTATACCATCACAGTATGATTGATGTATTTGAGATTATACACCGTGTGGTATGTATCTGTCTGTCTGTCCGTCTCTCTGTCTGTATGTCTGTCTATCTGTCTGTATGTCTACCTGTCTGTTTATCTGTATGTACAGTAGTCACCGTGCTCAGTCAGTTGGTGTCGGTCTATATGGTCTGGGGTCGCACTACTGGGGTCGACGTTCATCTGGAAATAAATCATAAGTAGAAGGAGAGCTCTACCAGTTATACTTACTATGCCTGTCCCGATCACTTGCAAAGACCACTTTCGAAGAGTTGCATTACGAACTCGGGTGAGGTCGTAAAGTCCACCAATCTCCTCCACAGTTTCCAGTATCATCTCCAGATGTACAATGGCGTGATCATACCCACTTAGTATAGCTAGGCTTATAACACTATGCCAGTCAAGGTATGTTACAAGCTTAGTGTGGGCCCAGTCGAGCGGCTCTTCTAGAGAGCTCTCCGTAATCACTACATCATAATTCCGGACGAATGGCACTATGGTTGTCAGCTGTAATGAAAGAAAGAATTATAAATTTAAATAAAGTAGTACCTAGACAATACATACCGTGAATGTGAGACGGTCCCATGTGATGGTGCGATGTGCGTAGAATTGCGTTGAGTGGCACTGTCTCCCGACGCCATCGCACACATAACGTTGTAGAGGGGTGGAAGCATAGTGCGACCAATGGTCATAGGGATATGTGTAGTCCAAAATCAGTCATCGTCAAGTTCTTCGTCGTCATTGTCTTCCACGTCGTCAGCGTTTCCGTCATTTTCGTGACCCTGGACCAGCCGAGCGACGTCTGGAGCACTACCATTGCGATTGTTCTCGTCCTGTATGCTGTTATGTGACTGTTCTTGCGCACTTAGTTGTTGTACTACGTCTGACAGTTCGTGAGCGCTACGTTCCAGTTGTTACATGTTGTTAGTGAGAGTGTTCATAAAGTTCTCCTCATCGCTACTCTCTTCAACGATGGTTTCGTTACAAAAGTCAGTATGCGTTTCGCGAAGTAGTCGCTGTTGTAATCCGACATTGTCATAGCTGTAGGCGGGGTCCATGTCTACGTCGGAGTCCTAGTCACCAGTGTTAAAGTAATCAACACTGGATGATATGCTGACGAAGTCGTTACTTTCATCGTTATGTTCGCCTATGTCAATAGGTAGTGGTGTGTCCTCGTCACTGATGGTAATCATTTCGGCATTGATCATGCCAAGTAGTACAGGATCCGCATCAGGATTGTAATCTTATAGAGAGTCCAGGACTAAGGTTGTCAGTTCATAAATTTCGTCGCCGCTGGATTGGCCGTCCACGATAATACGAGATAATGCAGAGGTCGGGATATACAGAATCTCAGGGGAACTGGAGGAGGAAACCTGAGATGTGGGCGCCGAAGGGAGGTCAACGTCTATTGGATAGGAAACCTAAAGAGTAGGAGTTGGCGGGACACCGGGGAGAGGAGTTGAGGACGCTAGCGGGATAAAGTTGAAGGGATACATGAGTTACCCAGGCGATGGAGAACGGTGGGTAACAGAAACCTGTAAATAGGAAATAAAACGTTAGAAATGTACGAACCATGAAGAAAAATTTGGTGGTTTTACCTGGGGAGATAATGGGGAACTTGCTCTTGAAGACATTGTGTGTTAAGTAGTGCCAAGTATAGAATCAGTTGTACGAATAATTTTTACGGTTTTCGTTTCGCTAAATATAGGTGTTTCCCCCACTAAAAACAACGTTTTTCATGCATTTTTCAAAAGTTATTTTGTGAACTTTATATTAGTAATAGTAATCACTTTTAGATGCTGTAAACCCAAGTGTAGCGGTCACCGTAGTGGAGAATACTACATCAACCGTAAACAGAGGTAAGAAAGCGCTTTCATGTATTACTGCCACAGATGAATAATTTAAATTTTTTTGATTTTAGGTAGGTCACGAGCATGCGTGGCTTATGATGGTCCCGTAGCGGTGGGTGGACGAGTTAACATCCTAAACCACAATGTGATACTACCGCGGGATGACACCCCATCCTGATGAGGAGGTTGCTGGGAGAATGACATCATACGAATCACGCACAGGATGTGATGGAGCTGCTCCAGGAAGGAGGTGCTGCCGGTGACAGGGTGGAAAGCGAGCAGTATTTCGACCAGGATGACTGTGAAGTAGCGTTGCGGCAGGCAGACGTTGACGAAATACTGCTCACCCTACAACCTGTACGTGAGCCGTATGTGACAATGCAGTCACCCGTGAGTGAAGATCAGGTAGTATTGCATTATGTCTTAAGTCCTGACTGCAGAGTTTGGGGATCAATGGTCTCGACTTGCGGAAGAGCGTTCATCGTCAAGCTCTGTGTCGCAGCCGGTGCTGGGGAAAGAGGAATCTCCGATTACACTAACACGTGCATGCGTTGTAGATGTGTAATCGTCCACATCTGCAACATATGCAGACGGTAGGATAGTAGGCAATCCATTTGAAGGTTTTCTGAGCCCTGCTTCAACCGTGGGATTTATGGAGGAGTGGTCGTACAGTAGTTCTACGGTAGGAGGAGAGGCCAGGGGCCCATTTCTGATAGTATCGTAAACCCTACTTGTATTGCAGAGTTCGCTGAAGAGTGGAGTCCTATGAACTCTTCGATAGAAGTGGAGCGAATGGATGATTCATCAGAGGGTGTCCTCAGTCATGTGTGTGCTGCTGATTTTATAGATAATGAATGGTCGCCAAATGACTTATCAGCATCTAGGAGTCCTGCAACACCCATACAATACTTACCTGTGCAATCACCGTTGAAGGATATAGTGGAAAGTGCAGTATTTTCTCCTCAGAGTGTATTGAGCCCTACATGTGCGGCGGAGTTTCTGGAAAACAGGTGGGGGTAATACCTTGCTTCCATCCCAAACCACATGGCAGGGTGGGATACAATGCTGGGTAGAATATGTGTGCTCAGCAACACTCTATCCAGACTATCATTATTATTTAAAAATTATTATTAATTTTATTAAATACATAAATAAAAAGTTTACCTCGAGTAGGATTTGAACCTACGACCTGTACTTTGCTAGAGTACCGCGCTAACCAACTGCGCCACCAAGGTTCAAGTCCCACTCGATGTAAATTTTGTCTTTATGTATGTAGAACTGATGTAAATTCTAAATATAATGAGATTACAGTCAAATTACTTATATTAATGGAATTTGAGCCCGCAATATCGCAAAGATTCACACATACCAAAGCAACTTGACTAATATTAAATTATTATAAGTTTTCATAACAAAAACTTATAATAATATCATTATTATTGTTTCCTTACCCGTACACTACTCTACTCCTCAACCTGATATAACCATCATACATATTATCCTATTCCTGGCTATATGTTACGTTGCGTCCTCGTTCGAATCGCTGAATATAACTTCTTTTCTTAACAGTTGTAATACATGGTAGTAATACTGCAAACTAATAAAGAGCAATAAGCAGTTAAAAAAAGGAATTATAACAAAACACGTAACTCGTCCCGTTCACTTACACATTATTTACACATTCTCTCTGTTACAGATCGCAATAAAACGTTCCAATGTGAATGTGTAAAGAAATTTTCAAGAAAAGATTCTCTACTTCGACATCAAAAAACTGCGTGTTGGATAAGTATTCAAACTACCCCACCTTCAGAGATGTCGCAGGCTGTACCGTAAAATCGTACCGCACTTAGGAATATGGTGCAATCAAGTACTTTCGATGCGAACAGAACGGAACATGGCCATATTGTTGAACGTCTTGCACAACCTGGACCATCAAGGTTAAAAAACTTAAAGGATAATCTGCAACACAGACATGCTGATGAGTCCTTTGCAGAACCAGGCCTATCGGGTTTGAACAACTCACGGAAGCGTAAGTCAGACCAAAGCAGGGAACAGTACAAACTAAAAGTAGCAAAAGTGTTGAAATTGTGCACTGTACTGATTTTTCGATTGATGTTCCTCGATATGCTTACCAAGGACGTCTTAGAAGCAACAGGTACAAATCAAATGTGCGTCTACTCGATGATACTGGAATGCTTTTAAACAACGGATTATTTCGTAATGACTATCACTATGCACTACCCATACGGATATGCAGACGTTTATGGGTGACGTTAAAGTGAATGTTTTGAAACGGGATGGTGTTGGAGGAGTATTTTCAAAGAGTAGTGGAAATCTTGGATGCTAAGCAATCAGAATTTCAGCATAAAGATTCTGGTAAGTGTGAGTTATGAGTAGTAGGGTAGTACATTATTAATATATGTTGTTTCGTAGGGTGGTCGCTGGTGTATTTCGTACATTTAGAGGTAAACATGTTGAAATTTCCTCCCACTACGGGTTGATCCTGTATGAATGTCCCGCCTGAAATTTCGCATAAACATGCCACAGTGAATGTGAAGAATATTGATAATCACTGCTTTACGTGGGCTATTGTATCAGCATTAGTGACACCAGCGGGGTTACCACAACGGACGACTTCTTACCCTGATTTCAGGACGTTATTCAACTGGAACGGTGTAGAATTTCCTGTTAAGCTGACTAACATATCAACGTTTGAGTCCAACAATAATATCTCCATCAATGTTTATGGACTGGAGGATACGTATCGTGGTCATCGTATTCCTGAGGTAGTGGGTCTTCTCTACTATACAAGACCTAAACAACCTATTTATGTTAATTTGTTGCTCTTAGTCAGTAACCAAACGGATAATCAGTATTATATAGGATAAAAATTTCTCATTTACTTAGTAACCAAATAAGACCACGTAATGGGGCAAAATATTTTTGTGATTCATGGATTCATTACTTTAGAACGCAGGAGCAATTAACTCGACACATGTCTCATGACTGTAATTTCGTATACACTAAATTACCTGGCGTAATGCAAAGAAAAGACAGAACCGGTGAATTCTATGCGGAAAATATACTTGCGTTTCGAAACCATCAAAAACTGATGTTTCTACCATTCGTGATATACGCAGATTTTGAAGCGCTATTAGTACCGGTAAATACGGCTGAACCCGATCCCGAACAACCGTTCACTATAAAAACGTGTAAACATGTTATTATATTAAATGCGGTATAAACGATGCTTGGTCCAAATTAGAACTTTATAGGTGGTTAATACCGCGGAGGTATTTATTACACGACTCGAGAGTGATGTGAAACGGATATATAATGAGCATTTGAAAACTATTGTCCCAATGTTACCACTAACTGATGAACAACTGGTGATACATGAGCAAAGTCGTAATTGTTATATATGCGACAAGCTTTTTACGAATGATCTTACAAACTCCAAAGTACGAGATCACTGCCATGTCACTGGTATATATCGTGGTGCGGCACATTCAAATTGCAATTTAAACTATCAATTACCTACATTTATCCCAGTTTTTTCCATAATCTCAGTGGTTATGCTGTCCACCTGTCTATCAAACAGTTAACAAGTGAAACTGAAGAAATTACGTACTCCCTGTTAACAGTGAGAAATATATAACGTTCGGTAAGCATATTTATGTAGACGAACTCATTAATGGCCGCGGCCGTAGGGAAAAGAAGTACATACATTTGCGATTCGTCGATAATTGTAGGTTCATGGCAGCATCCTTAAATACTCTATCTCATAATTTATCAGATAATCAATGTAGAGAGGTAAGGAAATATTTTGTTGATGGTAATGACTTTTTAGAAAGAAAGGTAATTTCCCTACGCGTATGTGGACAATTCTAATAAATTAGATGATGTCATAGTACCTTCCCATGACAAATTCTACGATAAAGTGCGTGATGAAAATATATCCGATGAAGAATACTGTCAAGTCCTACTGTTGTGGGATCACTTTAAGTGTAATACATTCGGGGATTATACTGACATATATTTAAAATTAGACGTGTTGGTGTTGGATGACGTATTCGAAAACTTTAGGCGGCTATGCATTGACAAGTATGGATTAGAACCAGCGCAGTATGTCACAATACCGGGATTGTCGTGGGATGCCATGTTGAAATGTACTAATGTAGAGTTAGAATTACTGACTGATATATGTACCACTTTTTTAAGAAAGATATTCGTTGTGCAGTGAGTACTTGTGTTAAGCGAAGAAGTATTGCTAACAACGAGTTTGTCCCAAATTATGATCTTAATCGTCCAAATGTCTTTTTACAGTGTTTAGATGCCACGAATTTATACGGATGGGGTATGCGGCAACACCTACCTCATAATGGGTTTATGTGGTTAACTGAAGAGGAGATTCAAAACTTTGATGTACTGAAGATTAATGATGATGCTGATGTTTGGTATGTGCTATAGGTAGATATACAATATCTGCACCACCTTCAAGATGAACACGATTATCATTTTTGTCCCGAAATGATCTGCGCACCACATTCCAAGGAGGAAAAATGAATTTCTAACTTATGTGATAAGACATAAAACATTACCCATACTTAAAACAATGTATACAGCATGGGTTAATTGTTACTCATATTTATACAGTTTCGTCAAAGTCCTTGGCTAGTACCATACATAGACCTTAATACAACTCTTCGAAATCAAGCCAAGAATAAATTCGAAAAGGATTTCTTTAAATGCATGAGCAATGGTGTATTTGGTAAAAAAGCGGAGAATGTCGACAAAAGAAGAGTAACAAAGTTATTAATTAATTAATAATTAAAAATTAAGAAAATAACGGACGTCGCTTGGGTCTACCATGGTACATCGCAAAACCGCAATTTAAGAATTTTATTCAATTTACTGATAAATTATTTGCAGTGGAATTGTCCAAACAGGTCGTTACTTATGACAAACCCGTATATGTTGGATTTAGTATTTTAGATCTTTCCAAAATTATAATGTATCGATTTTTTTACGGTATCTTGCGCAGTCATTACGGTAATAATGTAACCTTGCTCTATACAGACGCAGATTCTTTAATTGTCGAGATAACAACTGATGATGTGTATGTCCTTATGCGGAATAATGTTGATGATTATGACACATCCAACTATCAAAACGGTCTGCATGGTATTACAACGAATACATCAGTCGTCGGAAGAATGAAAAATGAGTGTGCAGGGAAAGCTATTCAATATTTTTATGGAGCAGGATCAAAATCTTATTGCTTGCTGATTATCAAGTGGTTAAGAAAGCGAAAGGTGTTAAGAAAATAGTTATTCAAAAAGTGCTGACGGAGGTAGACTATAAATCTGTTGCGGAAGCGTCTGATAAAACAGTAATGTGTAAAATGTTTGTGTTTAGATCAACTTTGCATGAGATGTTAATCAAAATCGTCTTTCGGTCCCAGGATGACAAACGGTATCGATTGCGTGACACGTGTACAACATTCGCGTGGGGACATTGACAATTCCGGAATTGGAGAACGTCGATCCCTTGAGTGGTCTACTAGAGGTTGCTAGGCAAATGAATTCGTATAATCCAGATAGTAACTAGTAGTTTGGTTACTGATACTTGTTAATTTTAGATGGGTATATTATCTCCATAATGAAGCTATGAACATATACATGTTAATATGTATAATATCGGTACAGCATTCCAGGTCGGTTACTTCATGTAGTAACTTTTTAGTAGAATATATACTAATATTATATATATATATATATATATATATATATATATATATATATATATATATATATATATAGAATGCACTCATATTGTGTGATATATAGAAGAAATAAACAAAATATATATTTACAATTTTTATTAAAAAAATGTTTACTGTATTACATGAGTATCGTACAGATGGTATACATTAGACAGAGCGCAGTGACATAATGATTTACAATGATAATAACAAACTGGTTGCAAATCTGGAAAAGTATGATGTTCCTCAAGTTTTATAACGGGTTGTATAACAAATTTTCTGATGTAATCCGCTTTCTCTCTACCCTTGACGTAGAGAGTCTCTGTAGGTTGAATGAAGCGACTGAGAATTCTGCGAAATTGGTGTGGTGGTGTATGCCCCTCTTCCAATTTTATACAGTGTTGATTATGAATTAACCAAGTAGCTTGACGGCGACTCTCCACACCTAACGTATGCCATGGATACGGGGATTTAAACATGTAGTGGGCTACTTGTGTTCCATTAAAAATTGCGAGTTCTTTCGGTATAAAAACTTTTGAAAGTTTAAAGCCTTGTACGTCGACTATGGACGGGAATCGTATTACAGTTGTCTTCCTGCTTTGGTTAACGCTTTATACGTAACTAAGCGATCGTGGAGTATAACACAGTTTGCTGTCGTATTAGCGAGCATTTTGACTGATGTTTAGAATTCCACACGAAGTACTACAGGTTTAGAGCGTAATGTCTTTTTTTGATTCGAACAGTCTACCACTATCGTAAATTGATTAGGTGTGAGTAATGGTTGACCATCTCTTTGATAATAATAGGACATTTGGAATTTAGCCAACATTTCATACAACGTAACAAAGCAATTATTGCCGTAATTTACGTTTAAATTGTCATACTTATAACGATCCGTCTTAAGGAATACCCTAATATTCTTTATTGCACATTTATCGAATCTGCTGATATCTTGAGAAACATTATTTTCTCGTCCCGTTTGAAATCCGATAATAATGTACCTAGGTGTTTCTATACTAGTCGATGTTTTGATTGCCCATGTATGTTTACCTGTTGTGGGAACTGCTGTTTCCCAACTTCTATATACTACTGGAGTATTCACATTTTTATCAATGTACTTCGTTAGCGCCAATTCCTCCGCTAATGCTGGAATGATGTGAAGAACTTTCCAATATTATATTTTATCTATGTTAACATTTAGTGCTTCATCTGCAACAGTTGAAATTACCGCATCGGTATCAATGTTACTGCGAATTAAAACCAGTTCTTGTCTGATGTTCAAAATCACTTTATTGTAGTCTTCCGCAAAGCCAAGTAGCATTCGCAAAGGGACACAAACATTAAAATACCCTAACAAATTTGTTACTATACTATTTGAGGTAGGAAACCAACCTGCGTTTTCATGACGAGCGAGTTCGTTGGGTGTCAATGATACCAACCCTTTCATTACAGACGTTAATCCAACTTTCGTCACGGAATCTACCACTGTTCCATTCATTTCATATCTAATTTCACTGAATAAAAATGCAATGCCATTATTAACAAACCGTGCGGTGTTAGAACCGGCACCATCCTCCCTCAAAATCTTCCCTCTACGTAGACATAACTTTCTGATGGTAAAGTGCACATGTATTCCTGAATGTGTATTCTGATTACATCATTGTTTCCAAATCTCGCAGTATATGGCTGATGGGTCTGGAATTTGTAATTTACTATCGCATTATCAACAGCTTTTTCGTTTACGTTTAATATACTCATTGTATTACTATGAAACCAAGACTTTGCAAGTATGCTCCATTCTGCGCTGTCAATGATTTGAGGGTTGACCGCTTACTGACTCTCGCATTTCCACATTTCGATATTTTATAGTTCACCTTGTAGTGGTTACACGCACATGTGTTATACCGCGTCACCATCTTTTCTTCAAATGTAATCCTAACGTTATGACTTCACCGTTAAAATTGACGAGGTCTCTCCCTTGGTCTACTATTTTAAGTGTTATGGTTGAAATGGTGGATGTATTTATAGGTAAATAGATGACATGTAGAGGGGATTCAATTATTTTGTATCCCGCTGGTACAGTACATTAAATTGATGAATAATATGTGTCGCCTCCCCATTTTTAAATTTTTCACTTGTTATATTGAATTCGATAATTAACGAATTAATCTTAATAATGTGAATAGGATTGTCAGAGGCATGTAACTCATGACATTTGTAAACTTCTTTGTTAAATCCCAGCATAGGTCCTATAGAATGTTCTACATTAAAGTTAATATCATGTGTTGCTTTCATAATTGCTTTCACAGTATTATTGTTCGCCCGTAAATTAAAAAATTATTCGAACCCTTCACTGTATCATTTACATGTTTATTCACATCCGCAATTTCGTATGATCCTGGCGTTATTGTAATTCTAGTTCCTTCAAATATCAGTTGGTTATTCTTGGAAGTAACGTTTTGTACATTATTGAAAGATTAAAACTAGTTAACCCCATTACATATACCGACTCATCACTAAGATAAATCGGTGGGTTAAAGTTGGCTTCCAAATACTGCTTGCATCGGTAAATGTAAATGTATACGACATTACGATCAAGCAACGACTGCTGCGAATCAAAACGAACCGTCATATAAAAATCGTAAGACTAAATGACCGCAATTGTAAGTACTGAAGTTTTTAACCTTGGTATAGTTATGGTCAATCGTGTTTCTGCTACCATCACTTTTAAAATAGTGAATTAATTCTAATGGTGGTTTAATATATTATATGCTATCAAAATATGTAATATGCCCATTACGCTTGATGTAAGCCGTCCAGTATGTTCCCCGGTTATTGTGATCATACAGATTCACGATACCATATTCATTCGTATGGATTCGTGTAGGTAATTTATCTCGCATGTATATCTCTCTAAAATAAAGGATTTTTAATTTCGCAACAAAATTTTGATAGCTCAACGTTGCTTAAGACGTGGCGTGGTAGCTTCAGTGGGAGTTTTTTTAATACGGTTGTAGATATAGGCCTAAACCTCGCTTATATGGTTTTATACATAAGCCTTTTCCTAAGGTAGCTACTTACATTGCTTGATTGTGTCGTTTGGTTTCTTCTAACGTTTTAGATGCAGTTTTTGCGTTAGTGACCGCTTTTGCAACTGCAGCTGCACCTCCGCCCAAAGAACCTAAAGCTCCAAATGCTGCAAATAGGGGAACAAGAGGTATGAATCCCCCACGTTTTGGTATTGGTAATATTGTTCTCTTGGGTGTCAAAATTTTTTTATGTTTTAAAACGTTTAAGGCTTGTACCGTAGATTTTAACGATGACCGAAGTCTATCACCAACACGACGTGGCGCTAGAAGCACTGCTTTGTTGAATGAGATTGGCCCGTTTCTGTGAGAATTCTTCTTACGTCGTGATTTGCGTCACATTCTCATTGTTATTTTTCCTTTTATTATACCGGCTATGATTAATGCAGCTGCTCTTTCTCCAAAGGTAGCTTTTGAGGAACGAAACCTATTAATTTGTTGCAAAGCCTTATCAGCTATGTGGTGATACCTTAGATCGTTTGACTGCGAGTATGCAATATCGTGTTCATTCACGCTTCGTCCAGTTCGTTAATGTCTCTGTCACCGCGAGCTAATCGTTCTCGTAAACGGGTACCCGGACCGCAATATCTGTACCCAGGTATATGTAACTCCACGGATAATTTATTTATTAAGGTGTTAATTAATCTAGAACCTTTTTTTATAGCTGTTACGCGGAGAACTATGCTTCATACCACACTGACTGACAATTCACTACTAAACTATTTAATGCGTATGACACACACAAACACACACACACACACACACACATATATATATATATATATATATATATATATATATATATATATATATATATATTGTTATGGCTAAATAATTAAAAATAAGTATACTTCAATAATTAATATTTTAATAATCAAATTATACTGCACTGTACTAACTCAAATTATCTCATATAGGGGTAGAGTTCAATAGCTTTATCGCTTATTGTTGGCAAATAAAATAAACATAATTTAACCTTTGATGTAAATTTGATTGCGTTTAAATGTAATCATAAAATCATGAAAATTTTACTTTTAATCTAGAACCTTTTTTTATAGCTGTTACACGGAGAACTATGCTTCATACCACACTGACTGACAATTCACTACTAAACTATTTAATGCGTATGACACACACACACACACACACACACACACACACACACACACACATATATATATATATATATATATATATATATATTGTTATGGCTAAATAATTAAAAATAAATATACTTCAATAATTAATATTTTAATAATCAAATTATACTGCACCGTACTAGCTCAAATTATCTCATATAGGGATAGAGTTCAATAGCTTTATCGCTTATTGTTGGCAAATAAAATAAACATAATTTAACCTTTGATGTAAATTTGATTGCGTTTAAATGTAATCGTAAAATCATGAAAATTTTTACTTTTAATATAAAATTCTTTGGAAAATAAATTGCAAATTATAATAATTGGATGGTATATGAAACAGACCTTAGTGAAACCTGCAAAATAACGCATGCGTAGGGTCCTAAATGAATTAAAAATGCAACCTGTCAAAAATGTCAATAAAAGATCTTAAATATGTGAGTTGAATTATGTTTTGTTTAAAATTAAAATTGAAAAGTTGATAATAACACTGGTTCATTTACCTTACAGATATTTACACCATGTTGTCGCACAAACATTTACACGTATAATCAATAAACACACAAATACAGGAAATCAAACGAATAATCAAAACGATTTAATGTGTATCTGCATATTCCCAAAGATGTTTTCATATGGCTGGTTCCATATTAATATTGTGAGTAGACTTCCTCCCATGTGTAGCCGATGATACTGCTCTGTTGTTCATAATGGTGCTGCATAGATTTCCATACTTCATCCAAGTACACTTTGTTGATGATCGAGTTTTCTTCGGTAATTGTGATGTTACGTAAAATTGCTTACATAGTTTCAATTAAGCACTGTGTTTTAAATCATATATTATTTATATGTTGTTTTAGATGTTTAAAATTTTCGATTTTAAAATTATATTTTATGTTCATACAAATAATTTTATTTACTTTCACTTTTGTTTTCGATCCCGTTATGGAATTTACTTTGTTAATAACTATGCATCGCTTCAAAAAAATAAACATCAAATTCAGAGAACTGAATAATTTTATTAACATAAAAAAAACCAAAAGCGCATCAACCGAAGTATGAACACGTAATCGAATCGAAAATTTATTATAATCGACAATTATATCGGTAACCTAACTTTTATATTTAATCGTAGGTTAAAAACAATTGTTACTGAGGTCTCGACTCTTTATTGACCGCGTTTCAAAAATCCGATAATATTAACGTACCTTAAAACTTACACGTTAACACCAACACTATTAACACTTTTACTTATTAGTTGTGAAAATTAAAAATTGCAAGAGTTGTTAGAGAGCGAGAAATCAGGAGCAATTCCTTTCATACTTTTCTGTTAGCTACTAAAATTTCAACTTTTTCTGTACCATACACACAAAGTATCTAAGCCTCTGATTGGTCTAAACAAAATTGTTAACTTAACTAAAATAAAAATTATGCTATAACTTTCTTAAAATAAGTCGGATATACTTTTTGAAAACAGATTCGGAATCAGTGCAAAATTCCGCATAAAACGATATCTCACAAGCCGTAGTTTGCTTTGACACTGTGCAATTTGACAATTCATAATCTAATTTCACTTATATCTAAGAAACTCTATATTTTACACATAAACTAATTACATATTCGTAATCTACACGAAAAACTGTATCAGAACACATATATTTCAAATCATATAACTTAATTTTAACAGAAATTCCTTTTTCATATTAGAAATTTAGGTGGTTAACCCCACTTTTCTAATTTTATGTTCATATACCTTGTACATTGTAAATTTCTTTATGAAAACGATGTAAACCTTCTATTAATTACTCTTATAATATATTTTAAGCTTAAATAATCCTACAAAAACTATAAATTTGCAAAATCCTTAAAATTAAGACTTAACCTAATTTATTACAATTTTACTCATAACTTGCGTTTACAACGTCCAAATTACTTGAAATGTTATTTTATGATGTTGTTATAACTGTCTTTAACACCAATACTGTTTACTTTCACTGGATAGTCTAAAACTTTGTCAATTCAGAAATCCATATTGTTTAACACATTTATGCAGATTTTGTAGACCAAAAGTATTTTTATGCTAAATATCCCAATGTAGAAATGTTGTTCATGTTCTATTTCATGTTTACAACGCACTACCACTTCTCCTGCACTTTTTGTACACTTTGTCTGTGAATTAAAACTAAACCGTTGCCGTATCATAACCCTTTCTTAAAGTTTATGTATTTCCTGCATTGTAACTAACTCGAAACATGTTCTACATATTATTATAAACCTACTTCATGTGATAAATATCTGTAAAGTTTCTAAATTGCCATAAACAGAATGAAATAAGGGATCATTTCTGTTTTGGCAGACACCAAAACAATGATTGTTTCTATCTGTGCCAAACGTATTCATCTATTCCAAAACAGCTTATACGTGATAATGCGGATCTACTAGTTCTGTTTCAACAAGATAGTATCAATCATAAGCATGTGTTTGATGATCACGTTAATGTAGACATGACATTTGATAGATTTAAGGACTTGTGTTTCTGTTGACGGCGTGACAAATTTGGATTTCCTGTAATTGATAAAGAGAGTGATGTTAATGCAGGTCGCTTCCGTAAGGGATTTGACTGTTACATTGCATTATAAATACTACACTTGATATGTAAACATGCAGTAGTAATGGAGGAGCGCTTAGTACAAGACATTTTACGCGCTCGCAAGAGTGCGCAACAAAAATATGCTAGTTTAAAGGACTTACTTACTTACGGAGCGTGCAATGGAGGTGCACTTTAAAGCAATAACACAACCATTGAAACAATTGATTACTAAACAAGATGCTTCTCTCGACAAAGCTGAACCATTTAGATCAGAATTCGGAAAAACTGAGCCTGTTGTTTTAGAGGAAACTGTGATTGCTGATACCACACATGATAACGAGAGGGAGATTCTTACTTTACAACAATTGAAATCAGAACTGTTAGCTGCTGGACCACAACCAGCCTTTGAAGAGTACCTTAGTCAGTATGAAGGATTTGCGAAATATTATATGGAAGGTATATTTAGATATGGTGTACACTTTCTTCCCGAAAAAGAAAAATTTTTTATTGGTGATGATGAACTAGACTTTGTTGGAGAGAATTTTCGTATCGCTCTTCCTGATGGATCATCATTAGATTATGATGGAACTCCTGGATTATATGAGCTACTATTTAAAAAAGCTCCTACGGGATGCAAAAAGAGTGATCTGCAGCAATACAAAGTCATTTTGCGCCGCACAAATGCTGCTCGACGTAATTATAACCCAGATGACCAAATCCAAGGAACTAATAGTAGGAAATACATTGAGATCATTAAACCACTACTTCACCCTAAAAAACGACCCGCTACATCGGCTATTGAATTTCCTGCCACAAAATGTAACTATTACGATATAATAACAAAGCGATTGAGTTTGTACCTTGGGATGATCCGAATAAATTAGTGGATTGGTTGCGGGAGTTATTGGGATCAAAGCCGGCAGGAAATACTAGCAATCACAACGAATAATATATATATATATATATATATATATATATATATATATATATATATATATATATATATATACTTTACGAATTACGTAAAGCGAAAGTAATAAAGTAGGATCTCTGGTTATAAACCTATTACTGTATTCATTTCATTTCATTGTTGCAACGACCACCACTACTACATATCCAGCACTGATGTCAATAGATTAATTTGGTGGACACCTTCATGTTTGGTAAACATATTGTTCAGCATTCTGGTGATCTTCATTTTGAAAATTTAATTTCTTTCTCTGGAATAGCCATTAAAAAGAGAGTTAGTATTCCTACTGGTATAGTTGACACCTACACCTTTCCCTGTAACGAGGGCACCGTAGTGTATTGCAAGTGGAGTCATCCAGGTCTCGAGCTTAACATGAACGACAAAAAGTTTACGCTTGCTACCGATGTAATTGGTCACCAGATAACTAGGAATGCCGCAATTAAACTGTCTATACAGCTTATACAGTTTGCAACTGCGACGATGTTACATGTAGAGCTCGTAGTACAATCCAAACTGATAAAATGAGTAAAGCTGATGTTGTTGAAGAACTGCACAAGCCAGCACGAAGAAATTTTCCGCAGTGTTGTGTGGTACTTAGAGGTGTAAATGATCTGCTGTATTCCCAGTATCAGTTTCATCGACCGCCGAAGAGAGATAAGCATACTGGCTTTACTAGCGGCTGTTCCAGAGTGTTTGTAATAGCTCCACGGTCCGCGTGCTCTGTCGACTAGAGAAAAATGATAAATTACCAACACCCACATTCACATTTACCTGCCGTCCTAGATAAATTAAGCGCGAGGAGAGTTAATACTGGCCTAGGCCTAAATTACGATCATTATTTTCTATCCAATAAATCCAGGTACAGAGTCCTGTCTCGAAGTAAATAATACTATTGCTTTATGTAGTGCAGAGAAAAAGCCCGTTACCCCAAATCTAAAGTCCAAGTGTTTGTTTAAAGCAAATTTCGATTTGATAATTAATTTTCTATTACCTGAATAGATTAAAGACCTAGTTCTACCCAGCTCGCCTGTTCAGTAGTAAAGTGAAACATTTACGTAAAAAATAAGTCTCCTGCCTCAAACATACGTTTTTATTTCAGCACTACGACACGCCATTGCTCTCCGTCACCTCTCAACTTTTGGATTCATACAATTTATTTATTACCACGTGATGGTAAACCATCTTTAAGAATTTTTCGTTCCTCCGAGTTTGGTAATCTTCCTTGAACAGTGTATTTTGTTAATTATTTTTTTATTAAACCTTTTAATTCTCAATTTAACGGTTTTTTACTTGTTTCCATGTTCCTATGTACGTTCGGCGCTTAATGTTTGATTACTGAATTTTAATTTTGTTTTGAGTGTTTGCAAACACCCAATTAGTCATTTAGTAGTTAATTTTTAGAAATTTTTTTCAGCAGTCTTTATTGATTCATAACTTGTTTAGACTAATAATATTAGTTTTTATCTTTTACTACGCCCGAATTTAGGTTTTCTACCATCATTGGCCAAACATCATTATAATTCCATCAAGAGTTTATTTTTAGATTATTATTCTTAATTACTGGATTAAAATGCTGTTTTTTGTTTACTTATTAACTGAGGCCTACAGTTTCACTTTTTTTGCCGTTTAGCTAATTATTTTGTTCCGTAATTCACATTTATTTTCTTTTGCCACCATAATGTTCTTTATACGCCCCCAAATGCGGGCGTAATGTGGTCTTTATAGCACGGAAATGTCATTGTTGCTAAGCAGCATGATTGACAGCAAACACATGACATGATATGTCACGTAAGTTGAAAGAATTATTGAAACAACAACCTTACTATACAACCTTTATTAATAAAAATAATAGTAATGAAACTTATTCTTTATAAAAATTGAAAATACAGTTGGATGGATTTGAAATTGTAACTCCAGATGAGCCAACACCAAAGCTGACAGTTCCTTCGCCGTTTTGTGGTATACTTATAGCTGCTGTACCAGTAATGTTCTGAGCAATTTTAATTTTATTTTGCAGAGATTTCTCTACATATGATTCGGCTACTTTATCCGATCGCCATCCACCAAGCTGCTTCAGTGCCCTTGTATCACCGCCGCTTTCTGCAAAGATCGTCGCCGCATCTAAAATTTCTTGTGAATAAGTTTTTGCGAAAATACTGAATCTTTTTAAAATTTTGTTCCAGTTTCATGGTGCAAAATAAAATAAAACATTGTATGTACCACGGGCATAATTGTAGATTATGGCTCTCAGGAATATAAAAGCCCTCCGCAACTTGCATATTTGCACATCGCTTCTTATTGTGCAGATCAAAGTGCAATTATAATAAATGTAAGATGCTGCATTTGACGGATGAGCAAATGCACACTCTTACAAATCAAATAAGACCATTTTCCGAAGAAATATATGCAGAGCTGCAAACACTTTGTATTACGTACAAACATTTAACTAAGGAGGTGGAATGGAAAAAGCTATGTGCTCCAAAACTCCTAGGTGGGAATTGCAACTCGAGGGAGTGTATTAGATGCTGTACGAAACACATCGATAAGTGTTATATGTACTTCTCACACACTTGCAGTATTTGAACAAATTTTACGTTATTTACAAAAAAACAGTCAATATTCTCTTCGTTGCCAGTTTTAAAGATATTCATTTCTGCACGTGTAAAGAAATATTCCTCCCAAACGTTGCCCATAATGATTACTAATCTGATGAATACATTTATTTATTCATAAAATAAATATTTTTTTAACAAGTAAAATATCCCTGCATAATTAAATCGACAGCACATTAATACTATCCAAACTTTTCCTAAATTGACCATGGACTCTGCAGTTCAAGCATCGATAAAACCAGTGAATTTTTATTGTGACAATCAATCGCAGACAACTGTGCACACACGTGAAATCGACGTTCAAACCTATAATAGATTATCTGTACCTAAACCAAAAAAACAAAAACAACGTGAGGATGACGGGAAAGCGATTACGGAGCCTTCCATTACTAGAAAAAAAATCAACAAAGTTCACTCTTCTGACAACAAATCTTTATTTGATGAGCACCTGGAAATTAACGAAATAAATACAACAGATTTAAAGACTAAGGTAACGACTAATTGTAATTCATTCACTAACGTACATCAGGTGAAAGTGAAACTTGAAAATAGTAGCAACGAAAATCACCGTACATGCAACAATAACAAGAATAAGATATTACTTTTGTCTGACAGTCATGGAAGAAACCTTGCTAATATGTTTATTGATAGTGCCCTTAGCGAACACTTCATCATAGAATCAATCAATCAAATGAAACCTAATGCAAAGTTACACCAAGTTGCAGAAAATATAGATTCGTTGATAAAAACTTACACATAAAAAGATTTTGTGATATTACTTGCAGGTTCGAATGACGTGGATTATACGTGTCTATATCCCACTGCTAATTGTTTATTCAATATTGACCACTATCGACACGTGAACCTCCTTTTTTGTACCGGGTGTCCCCAAATTCGTTGTAATTGCGGGGTATCTCGGTTGTTATAAAAGATAGAAACTTGCGGATGTAGCGAAACTTTGCTACTTTTTTATAAAACCTAAGATGGCGTAATCAGATTATTTGTAATTGTTTTAGTTTGGGAGATACAGAGCGATTTTGAAAAGTGTGTCGTTTTGGTCCCCCTAGATATCTCGGTTATCTTTATAGGTATCAAAAAGATTTAAACACTGTCTTATACATTTTTTTCGCCAAGTTCAGTGGCGTGCTCAATTTTTTTTTCGGGGGTACCGTTTTTAAGATATGGGCCACACATATAATTTTTTTAAACGGACATCCTGTATTTTTTAAGCTCAATAAATCCCATTTTGTTTTCTCATTTCTGTGATATATATCACTTGCCACTTTTTTTTTTATTAAGCATGTTGATCGTAAACATTTTAAAATATAACGGCATATGGTTCTTAACTGAAACATTCTATATATTTTTTAATTAATTTTACAGATACTTACACAACACATTTATCTTACAACCCTTGGAACTTTATTATCTTACAACGAAATTAAACTAAACAACTTAAACTTAATTATTAAACTTAAATATTAAAAACAACACGATATTCTAAATTGTTCAAAATGGTTCTCATTTTCTTCTACACATTTTTGGCAAACCGTAAATATTCTATTTAAAGCACTTAATATATGTAAGGGTTTATTTTGTAAATTCCTAACGGTCTCGAGTGTAGCATTTTGTAATTGAAGGAGGGTATCATACCTCCTTGAATAAATTTCGTTTTGAATATGCCCCCATAAAAAAAAGTCTAAAATGGACAAGTCCGGTGACCTTGGAGGCCCATTTACAGGGCCACGTGTGTCTATCCACCGATTGGGAAAATGCTCATCTAGAAATCGTCTAATAATATGTGCATTATGTGCGGGGGCCCCATCCTGCTGAAAATAAACTTGATTTCTGTGGGCTAGTGGAACGTCTTCATGTAATTCGGGCAACATATTTTCTAAAATTTGCTGGTAGCGAATAGATGTCAAGCCTCCGTCAAAAAACGGATACCATATTTTTGTTCCAAAAGCAAAGCACGCAACAGAGAACCCAAAACGACATTGTTGTTGCTGTTGAAAAATTAAGTAATTGTTTTCTTTTGACCAATATCTAGAGTTGTGTCGATTAAAAATTCCTGCACTTGTTGTGTGCGCCTCATCAGATCAAATTACTTGTCTTGCAAAATTAACATTTTCACGACACATTTGCAGGAACCAGTTGCAGAAATTCATGCGGCGTTCAAAATCGCCTGGAAGCAGTTGTTGGACTACATGATCTTTATAAGGAACAAAACTATGTTTTCTTAATATACGCTGTGCATTAGTTTTTGAAACCCCAACACTATCTTCGATTTTCCTGCAGGAAGTTCGAGGATTTACGGATACATGTGCCAAAACGTTAATTTCCTCATTTTCTTAATTTTCTTTTAAACTATACTTATGTTGTCTGGGTTTTATAAATGAACCAAAATTTAATAAATTATATGTAATTCGTAAAAAAATTGCCTTGTTTGGCTGCCTTCTCTCAGGAAATCTAAAAGTATGATTCTTTAATATTGGTGTTATAATATTTACTTTATAACAACCTTACCGATTAAAATATAATTCGGAAGCCTCTTCTGAATTTTAAGCATATCATACTTTTCATAATATTCAAAGGGTTGATTATCTGCCATAGCAAAACAAATTAATAAAACGTTAGAGATAATAAATATGTAATTATTTAATAATGACATATACACTATGATAGGTATACTAGATTTAACTATCTTTTATTTCGATTGGCATAGCCACCTATTTTTTTCTTAGGAATTGATCAACACCTCCAAATTATAAACAACCAGCAAAACCTAGCTTAGGTACATAAGTAAAGGGTAAGTAAGATACACATGATTTTATTATTTTATTTATTTAAATCTAATATACAAAATACAAATACATAACCTGTATAATTATTGTTGTTACGTTTTTTTCACTACTAATACCTAATAATTAAACAGAAATAAAAGTCAATACATTAATAATTACTAAATATAGCAAGTTGTTACCGCTTCACGGTATACTCCTTTTACCTGTTATGTTATTTTTATTTTTCTCCTAGTACCGGCCGAATGCCGAAGGACTCACGTGGGAGTTTGGAGTCAGGTTGCTCTTTCGTGGCGTGTGCGAAGTGTGTGCTTGGTAATTGTGACTGGGGGTATATACGCCTTGTTGTCTGCATTTAACTTTCTTCCTTTACTTTCTTCTCTCTCTCTCTCTCTCTCTCTCTCTTATGTTTTTGGGTTGGGCTTCTTTGTTTGCTTTGGGTTCGGTTATGACTTAGGGTTGCTTACTTCCTCGCAGGGGTTTGGTTTTTTTTACTGTCTATATATATATATATATATATATATATATATATATATATATATATATATATATATATATATATTGGTTGAAAATATATGGGGTTGGGTCATTATGGATTTTAGGGCTTTTTGTCCTGGGTTTAACCCGAACTTCTTTCTGCCTTCTTTTTACCTTTATACCTCCTACCTCGTTATAACTCCTCGACCGAGGTCTCCAGTCTTGTTGGGGGGAGGGGAGTTTTGTAACGAAATAATTTGGGTTTTGGATACTTAAGTTACTTTGGTACTTTTTTTCTTTTTATTTTTCTGCACAAGTTGTACATGTTTACTCAAACTTTTTTTTCTAAGAATGCTTACGTTGTTTCTGTTCATAACTTGAACCACATATTTCCAAGTAATTTTACTATCAGTCTAATATAAATTTTCGTACTTTTGGTTATTCAAATGCTATAAATTCACATTTATACATTTCATTTAAAATCTGCATTGTTACTCCCTCTAGTGACGTATCCTAAAATATAGGTAATTATGGGGAATTATATTACAAGCTCTTAGAAGTCCTCTCTAGATGGCGTTAGTGGAGAAATCACAATTTGGAATTTCTGGTTTTATTTAGATAAAAAGGGTGATAACAATGTATTGTGTTTAATACAACTTTAACATAAAAATTATGTCTTCTGTCTTTCCTGTAGCGTCCATTTTGCCAAGCTGAAAATTTTTGATGCCTTCTTGGAAAAATTCCTTATAAAATAATACGATTAAATAATTGGATATATCTTCAAGAAGCATAACTTTGCAATAAAACAAGTGGTGCTTTTTCTAATTACTATTTATAAGTTTTGTTGCTCGCTTACATGCGGTTGTAGAAAAATTTTCTTCGACAAGATCGACGTTTGAAGACGTTTTAATCAAAACACGAATTATTGATGCTTTCGTAAACAAAGGAAAGCTCTTCGATAGCTTCTCATTTGGCCCGTTATATCTAAGGGCTGCAACGAATTACCTGCTACTTTTAGCTTGCACGAATTACCTTCTTCTTTTGGCTTCAACGAAGTACCTTCTACTTTTGAATTCTACGATTTAACTCCAACTGTTATCTCCATATTATCTACATTCAAGTACTATTTTGGTTTACCTTCTGAGTCGCAACTAAAATCAAACCGGATCGTGACAACTTATGCCTATGTTCGTGATCCGAGAGCATCGACTGAACGTAACTACTACCTGCGTATAGATGGGTTAGATCGTTCCTTTTTCTTTTGTTTTCTGTATGGTTACATGAACTTTAATTGAATAATGATAAAGTACATCTGCTAAAAATAACGTAATCAATCAATTAGTTAAAATAATACCTTAACCTACATTTAATACCTGTTATCACTATATCCTTGTTGCTGTATCAATAAGTAATCCTTCACTTCACAACCACGTAACCTTCCTTATCTGTTCTTTTACCATTACTTTCCTTCCCTCATTTTCTTTGTAATTATAATAATAACATTTACTTGTATCTGTTGTGGCTGCCATTTTTGGTGGTGTACGACATCACTCTAATTGGGATGCGCACAAGTAATTACACAGTAGCCAAACGAACCGTTAGATAACCATATGTTTTTATTACATTTGGGTGTAGACATTAATTTTTTTTCTCTCTTGAAATTTATGCCTTTATGAAAAATTTGATAAATATTTGATTCATTACTGTTTAAAAGATAAAATGCTTGCTGAGCTATAAAATGTTTGTACTCACTATAAAAATTTATTTCTTTTATGATCCGTTTTGTGTAAACCACCACAAGTTGTTTTTTTTAATTATTTAGTAAATAAGTTACGCTTTGTATAGGCGTTGATATACTTTCCTCTTTTAGGAATACAACGGAAGGTCTTCCCTTGAAAAGGGGAAATGTTTTAAGTTTGTTTTTTTGTAAAATAGAGAAAAACTATTCTGGCTTACGAACGGTATTTAATTACTATTTCTTTTTTTGTACATTTGGGGTATCTACACCTATTGTTTTGTCGTGGATTAATTAGCACCACACCTTCAACTATTTAGTCTTAATTTTTTTTTTAAATAAAATATACATTTGTTTCTTTCGCACTACAGCAGTGTTGTTATTTCTATTTCCTGGTGTCCTTCCCTTTTCCTAAAATCTCCTTGTTCATTCCTTTCTGCACCACTGTCCAAGAGTCGGGACAGCGGTGAAATTTTCTCTATACAGGGGAGCGGCTCTTGGCGTCGGCATCTTTAACATCCTTTCTTTTCTCACCCCGCCCTAAACCGACATTTTGAGCTAGTTCGGTGTGCTCACTATCTGTGAATGAGCAGAGAATCCTTCCCTTCTTCCTTTTTCTTCCAGCTCCCCGTTTAAACCCGTAACAAAGTGCTGGATCAATATATGACTTTTATAGAATTGCAATACAATTTATTAAACTTAAAATAGGGTGTTCCATTTAAGAATCATATGTCGTTATATTTTAAAATGTTTAAAAAAATGAAAAGTGGCAAATGATATATATCATTGAAATGAGAAAAAAAATGGGATTTATTGAGCTTAAAAAATACAAGGTGTCCCATTTAAAAAAATATAAGTTTGGCCCATATCTTAAAAACGGTACCTCCGAAAAAGAAATTAAGCACGCCACTGAACTTGGCGTAAAAAAATGTGTAAGATAGCGTTTAAATCTTTTTGATACCTTTAAAGATAACCGAGATATCGAGGGGGTCTAAAACGACACACTTTTCAAAATCGCCCTGTATCTCCCAAACTAAAACAGTTACAAAAAATCTAATTACGCCATCTTAAGTTTTATAAAAAAGTAGCAAAGGTTCGCGACAACCGCAAGTTTCTATCTTTTATAACAACCGAGACACCCCGCAATTACAACGAATTTGGGACACCCGGTACAATATCGTATAGATATGATATGATGTCTTTAAACAACAATATTTATAGGTTAAATAAAAAATTACATTATGTTATTAATAGATGCTCAACTAGTTCTGTTGCCTTAATTGACATTAATTTTAATCATGAACGAGCAATGTATACTCGACATGATCTGCATCTCAGTACTGCTGGAAAGAAGAATGTTGCAAGAACTATAATAAATTTTATCAACCATAACGCATTTTGTAATTTTAAAAGTTTTCAAAAAAATAATATTAGCATACATTTAGTTGAAAACGTAGTTTCTCAAAATAATTATGTCAAAGAATCTAATATTATTGCATCTGAAAATTGTGACAAAATTAGTGATGCTAATAAAAATAATTCGGTAGCGCAGGATTTTTTGTCAGCACAACTATATCAACAAACAATGTGATGGTACCTACAAATTTAAGTAATTTTAAGGGTAGTAAATGTCTTGGAATTTTACATCTAAATATTCAAGGAATTGCAAAAAAATGTTAGATTTAGAAATTTTTTTATCTCAATTTCCCAATATAAACGTTTTATGTTTTAATGAACATTGGATCGTAGATAATGAACTTATCAGTAGGTATGTGCAATAAGTAGGTATGTAAAATAAATCTTAGAGAAGGAGTTATGATACAAACTAAAAAAAATGTGTTACATAAACCTTGACCAAATAGAAAACTTATGTATTGAAAAAGAATTTGAATGTTGTGGCATTCAAATTTTAGACTCACTTACTTGGATCGTGTCAATCTACCGTACACCGTCTGGTAATATGAATGTTTTTTTGTGCAGCTTGAGCGTTTGCTAAATTTAATGGGTGGAATAAAAGACGGGTTATAATTTGCGGCGACTTCAACATAAATTTATTGGTTAACTCGAGAGAGGCGCATAATTTTCTATCCATGCTTGGTTCACTTAATTTTAAACCTAACTTTAATACTCCTACAAGAATTACTTCTAGCTCCCAAACGTGCATAGATAACATATTTACAAATTTTGAAATAAACGCCCCGATTGCTGATAACATTTATATCGACTTCTCAGACCACGATGTAGTGCTACTTTGCATACAGGAAATGAACAATCCGAATGCGCAAGTTCTGCAACGCATATCTAGAATAGGTAGGCGTTTCAACAAACAAAATTTAAATAAATTTTGTAATGTGTTAGCAACTGTGGATTTTCCTTTTCCAAAGAAAAGGCTTAGTGCTAAAATATATAAGAAGAATTGGATAACTGCGGGCATTAAAAAATCAAGTAAATCCAAACGTCAACTCAAGCACTTAATTACAGTTTTTCCACATCCTATTTTAATAGGTCATTATCGCTCGTAATGTAAGGTATTTAAATGTGTTTTAAAAATGCAAAAAAAATGTATGTAAGTAACCAAATAAGAAACTCATCTAATGTGGCAAAATTTGCTTGGGATATTATTAGATATAACCTTAAAGCAGACAACGAGGGAATGGGACGATTCAGCGCCGCCGTTTCAACGCCGGGACGTTTCAGCGCCGGCCCATTTCAGCGCCAATAAGTTTGTGCTAAATTAAATATTGGTATACATATATGATTTACTTTGGAAAACATTTTTTATCCGATTCTGTCAAAAATAACGTGTTATAAATTAGATATGTTCAATAAAGTATTATTTTTTGCTTTAGTAGTAAGGAAATGCTTTTCGTCCTAGGCCAAAAATGTAATTTTCGGTCGTAGTGCATAGTGCGAAAAACATTTTTCGCCCGTATAATATATGGTTTTATTTTATCCGATTATGTTTTTGATCCTATTATCGGTTATAAATATAAAAATATAATAAACCATCGACAAAATTTGTAAAGGTCGTTATGATCACCTTGTTCTTGTTCAAAATTGTAGTAATTATATAATTAATATGCAATCGTGAATAATTTAAAATAAAATAAATAAAATATTTTGTCGTCGTCGAAACATAAAATAAGTACCATTAAAATTTACGTTAGTCAATATTTTTTAAATAATATTGGTAAATCTGATTTTACATAATTTGATTATTTATTTGAAGGTTCTTAAGATTTAATTACCTGCAAGAGACTTAGTAGATTGGAAAGGCTGTTTTCAAGATAAGCAGTTCATAATAATTTAATCATTAAATAGTGATTAAATGGTATTAGTGCAATTTATAAATCCTTATACATAACTGGTTATTTCTGGAATTTATTAACCAGGCATTGTATGTACCATAATATTTAAAGAACTATTTGAGAGTACTTGAAATTATTTCAAAGGTAGTGGCCGTTACTGTTATAACATATATCAGTATAATTGTTTGAATTCAAACATTAAGATGGAAGTTCAAGAGGGAAAGCTAAATTTCACTATGATGGTTTTATGTATAATTTTGAAAAATGCTCTAAAACTAACGAGAATAGAAAATTTTGGCGCTGCGAGCAAATGGGACGTTGTAAGGCTCGAATTCATACAGAAGCTGGAGAAGTTATAAAACAAATTAATAATCATTCACACTCTTCATCGGCAGCTAGAGTGGCAGTAGCGCAGGTTGTTAGTAACATTAAACGTCGGGCCGAAAATACTATAGAAGGGACAGTAAGTGTTATTAATAATTGTTTAACAAATATAGCTCAAGGTTCGGAAGCAGTACTTCCAAATAACACAGCCTTGCGGAAAGTAGTAAGGCGTGTTCGGAACGCTATAAACGCAGTTCCTGCAGATCCAACAACTTTAGCAGAATTAGTTTTACCCGAAAAATACAGACAATATGTACCACAGCCAAACACTTCAGAAAATTTCTTACTTTGTGACAGCGGTGCAGGGCCGGCGAGAATTTTAATTTTTGGACGGGCAAGTTGGACCCAATTCTTGCGGACATCCGACACATGGTATGCAGATGGTACATTTGAAATTGCCCCCAGATTGTTTGCTCAAGTATATACAGTGATGGTAGAAAAGTTAGAAGGAGCTATACCAATATTTTATGCCCTGTTACCGGATAAGCAGCGCAATACGTATACAAGGATGTTCGAATTAATAAAAGGGCTGGAAGAAAATTTAAATGCAACTTCCATATATTGTGATTTTGAACAGGCAGCTTTTGGTGCAATGACTCAGTGTTTTCCAGGCGTTTCTATTAAAGGATGCTTCTTCAATCTATCTCAAAATATGCGGAAACAACATAGGTCAGTTTGGATTATTAAATCGTTACAATAATGACGCAGACTTTTGTTTACAAGCAAAAATGGTGATTGCATTAGCTTTTGTAAGGATCGAGTACCCAGATAATTATCTTGATGCACTTAATGATGAGTTACCTGAAGAACTTCACCCTTTGGTAGATTGGTTTGGAGATAATTACGTAGGCCGCATGAACAGACATGGAAATGGCAGACGTATACCTTTGTTTCCACCAGAAATTGTGGAATTTGTATGACTGAACAATAAACAAAAATAATTGTACAAATAATAACTGTGAAGCTGCCCATCGCCGACTACAATGTGAATTGGGAATGAACGACGAAATTAAAAAAATATCGGGATGCAGATGAACGCATACTCCGTATTGTTACCGAATACCGGAACAGAACCGAAGTGGAATATTTAAGAGGAATTGCCCACAATTATCAAATGACTGATTAGTTGATTATTATTATGAATATTGTACACACACACACACGCACGCACGCACGCACGCACGCACGCACGCACGCACGCACGCACGCACGCACGCACGCACGCACGCACGCACACACACACACACACACACACACACACACACACACACACACACACACACACACACACACACACACACACACACACACACACACACACAGCACAGCACACACACACACACACACACACACACACGCACACGCACACACGCACGCACCACGCACGCACGCACGCACGCACGCACGCACGCACGCACGCACGCACGCACGCACGCACGCACGCACGACACACGCACCACAGCACACACACGCACCACGCACAGCAACGCACCACGCACACACGACACACACACACACACACACACACACACACACACAACACACACACACACACACACACACACACACACACACACTCACACACACACACACACACACACACACACACACACACACACACACACACACACACACACACACACACACACACACACACACACACACACACACACACACACACACACACACACACACACACACACACACACACACACACACACACACACACACACACACACACACACACACACACACACACACACACACACACACACACACACACACACACACACACACACACACACACACACACACACACACACACACACACACACACACATATATATATATATATATATATATACAGGTAACAAACTCGATGGCCAAAACGAAAACAGCTGATTCCTTGGCCAAAATTTTAATACAGGGTGTGTCTATTGTTCTTGGGAAAGCAGCTGCATACAGTCTAGTAGCCTCACTCGCATTCCCTTAGGCAACACCATAATAATAATGAATATCGGCATATTCTTCATTTGAAAACATGACTCAGGAAGGAAAACACGAACACGAACAAGAACAATAATAATAACAAGAACAAGAACGACTCAAAAACTTTATAAATGTAAAGATAAACATAATGTTGTTAATTACCGTCCTGTAGCTATATTATCGCCGGTTTCTAAAGTATTTGAGAAGGCATTAAAAAGTCGTATTATATATTATTTTGTGGCAAACAAATACATTAGCGTGGAGCAACATGGATTTATTTCAGGTAAATCCACATCTACTGCGTTACATAGCATTGTAACTCACGTTATGAGTAATCTGAACGACAAAATGTATACTGCTAGCATCAATTGTGACTTGTCAAAGGTATTTGATATGATTGACCATGAAATCTTATTACATAAGTTATCCCACTACGGTATACGTGCACCAGTTTTAAATGTAATCAAGTCTTGCCTTCACTCACGTCTTCAATATGTAGAAATTGTTCATAAAAATGTTAACGTAATCTCCTCATTTAAATCAGAACAAGTTGTATGCGGAGTTCCTCAAGGATCTGTTTTAGGGCCTGTACTTTTCGTAATTTTTATAAGTGACCTACCGTACAACATTAATTTAGGTTTCTCATGTAAAACAACAATGTATGCAGATGACACAAATTTTGTAGTAGCTGGGAATACACTGGAAAACCTAAAATCTAATGCAGCAGAAACCCTGTCTCAAGCACACCATTGGTTTAACGAAAATAAAATGGTGATCAATTTGGATAAAAGCAACGTTTTACTTTTTCAAAATAATAGATCCCGTTTAAATAGTTTGTTGGTTGGGAACAAGGAAGTAACCTTTGTAAATTCAAGTAAACTTTTAGAACTGTACATTGATAACAACTTTAAGTGGCAGAATCATATTTTAAAACTAACTCAAAAATCAAACAAGGCTTTATTTGCTTTGCGACGATTAAAATATTTAAGTTACACAGGAACATTAAAAACAGAATACCATTCCTATTTTGAATCGCATCTGAGGTATGGCTTACTCTTCTGGGGTAACTCGAAATCAGCTACCGAGATTTGTAAGCTGCAGAAAAAGGCAATTCGTATATTAGCCGGTGTCGGTCTACGAGAATCATGTCGTTCTCATTTCATCAATCTAAATATTCACACCATGTATAATTTATTTATTTGTGAATGCCTAATTTTCGCACATAGAAATATAAATTCATTCAAACAAAATGCAGATTTTCATACGTATAACACCAGATCGCGTAATAAAATTAGGAATGAGACTACAAATTCAAGTATAGTGTACAAATATTTTAAAAATCAGGCAATACAGATGTCTAACCACTTATCAAATGAGATAAAAAGCCTCTAAGTCAACGTTTAAAAACAAAATTTGTAAGTATTTTGAAACATTTGCTTTTTACTCCACTCAAGGGTTTTTTGACACATCTCATAAAATTATATGGTGTAATTTAGTTACATATTAATATCACCTGTTAGTATATTTTGTTTTATTATGTGAGTTAAATAGTGTATTTACTTCTATTACTATTCCTCAATATGCTTTGCGTACTATATTTTATGTGTGTTTCATATAATGTATTTACTTCTACACCATTTGGTTAACCCTACGTTAGTCGCGTCAATTTTAGTCACGAGTTCGGTCGCGTGGTCTACGATTGTAGACCATTTTAATTGTTGTCTATAATAGCCAATTTGAATCTTTTTAAAAAATTAGTATAACATTACAGTTTAATGAAGCCTGCTCGTCCATACATGTTGAGATATACAGGGTTATTACAAATGATGCTCATGATTTCAAGTGCACATAAATCTAGTTTTATTTATCATACAAAAAAATAAAATGGTTACATTTTAAGAAAAACTTAAAAAGTTTCATCCCGGGTGCCAAGAATTATAAATATTCCACATGGGAACCCCTTGTGATACGACAGATGTTAAGCGTGTAATCAAGCTCTTGCCATACTTTGTTAAGTGTGTTCAGGTCGATTGTTTCGATAGCTCTGGTAATCCGTTGTTGGATCTCAGGTATGCTTTCTGGTGGTGTATACACTTTATGTTTGATGTATCCTCACAAGAAAAAATCACAGGGGGTGATGTCCGGAGATCTTGTAGGCCAGTTAAAGAGTGCACCATCACTTGGATCTGCACGGCCGATTCATCTGCCAGGCAGCCGATTTTGAAGTCCAGAATGAAGTTAAGTGATTCTTGTTCTAATTTCGGTAGAAGCCATTCCGTCATCATGTCCAAGATTTATTCCATTTATTGTTTGTCCAACAAAGAAAAAAGGTCCGTACACTTTGTTGTAAATGATAGTACAAGACAAATTAACTTTCGGAGTGTAAGTGCTCGATGTAGGTGTGTGGGTTCTCCGAACCCCATATTATGACATTATGTCTGTTTACGGTACCACACAAGTGGGATGTAGCTTCATCACTAAAGACTAAACATTTTACACAGTTTTAATTTTCCATCAATGCCTACATGTTCTCACAAAAAGAAGGTCTTAGAACTTTGTCCTTTGGTTTTAATGCTTGAACAAGCTGAAGTTTGTAAGGCTTGAAATTTATACGTTTACGTAAATTTTTCCAAACTGTTGGCTGTGGTATACTAAGCTGTTTGCTGCATTTAACAGTAGATTTCTATGGACTACGCGTAAAACTTTCCCTTATCTGCTCTACAGCGTCATTGCTTGCTGACTGATTTCTTTTTACAAATGCACCAATTTCTCTTAAAATTTAAGTACTATTTGTGACTGCTAGGAGAATCTTTATTAAATTTGGTTCTAAAATAACGTTGCATACTAATAACTGATTGGTTGATGTGATAATCCAACACATCAAATGCTTTCCTGTCTTCAAATTCAGCCATTACACAATTCACAACTAATTAACTTTAACAAATAGCTGATACGTACTTAAATCAATGTAAACAAAACTTTATGAGTTTTTCTTTCCAGTGGTACCAACTGAAATGGTCTTAAAACAGGTTAATCCAGTAATATTTATAATTGAAATCAGGAACATCATTTGTAATAACCCTGTATAGGTGACTTCCGGAAAAAAGATAAATATGCGGATATACGTTTTTTAAAGGTTTATTGACATTGACAGTATTAAACTTTATAACTAAAGCTAAACAAATAAAATCTATTTTATTTCAACTCGTACATATAAATGAAAATCACTCTGGACAAAATAAACAGTATCATAATCAAAATGGGCAAGTGATGAAGAAGTTAAAGTTGAGGTTTTTCATTCGGAGAAACATTCTACGCATGTATCTCTAACGTGCTCTTGGCATGCATATTTGCCGCATTTCATGCATGATTTTCTAGTGGATTTGTTCTTTCTTCGAGGACAAATAAAAAAACGTCCAACGTAATTTGCTGGCCTAGTCGGCGGCGGTGGAAGAACTGCCTCTTCAATACCAAATAGGGCTCGCGCTCGCCGCCTTAGTTCTACAGGTAATCTTATAATAGTTGATCGAAACTGTATTTACGGTTTTATAATTTCCCATAAAAACTTTTCAATAAAGTCGCTTCTTAAAATTTTTTTTCTTCGCGTTGATTGGCTTTGTAAACGCAAATGGCGTTTATACCGGAAATATTCAAAAGGTCATAAAATATAATCATTGGCCAACGACGTGTATTTCTTCCGACGTTATACATGGCACACAACTGGTCTACTAAATCTACACCTATCTTGGTTTTATTATAACAAGTTATGATTTCTGGTTTTTTGTCGTGTCGTCGCCCGTTTCGGGATCAATGACATCGTTGTGGTGCATAGACGAAATCAAAAGTACTGCTTTGTTTTTCTTAGAACAATATGAGACCAACGTACACTCCTCCTGAAATCCAAAAAGAGAAGTCTTTGCTTCCCTGTTCTTCTTCGGTAAAAATTCGGTAACTCGCGTTTATTTTTGCGGAGGGTACCAACATATGTCAACTTTTTCTGTTTTAACAATTTATTTGTCAGTGGTATACTCGAAAAAAAATTGTCGCCAGTAATATTGCGATTAGTTCCTTCTACCGGGTGTACTAATCGAAGCACAACCTCTTCGGCTGAGTTGCTAAACTTGTGTGGACCCCTTAGTTGTGTTCCTACATATGGTTCAAGATTAAATGTGTATGATGCTTTGGTATCAACTAAAGCGTACATCTTGATCTCATACTTTGCCGGTTTATTTGGTGTAAATTGTTTGAAGGAACAACGTCCTCTAAATGCTAATAACTGTTCGTCAACAGTTACATATTCACTAGCAATAAAGTTATTTTGAAAATATGCCAAAAACATTTCAAATAAGTCCCTAATTGGCGCAAGTTTATCTATTTCTCTTCTTTCATTTCTAGTTCTGAAGTCATCAAATCTCAGGCATCTTACAAGAAATCTAAATCGTCTTTCGCTCATTGCAAGGAAGCATCATTCGACCCCGTTACCCTTAGAATTGTCCCAAACTTTATGAAAATTTTTTTGCACTTCTCAGCGTACCAATCAAAAAGAGAATTCCTATAAATGCATTAATTTCTCGCTCATCAGTTGAACTCGCGTCCCGATCCGTTTCAAAGTTGTTTCGGATTTTGTCAATGTATATATTTGTTGAGTTAGTTATCACTCGAATAATCGTTTCGTTCACGAAGATATTCAGGCACTCGATTTCAGATCTCGTATTATGCGTATTACGTTTTGGTCCGGGTAAAAGTTTAATAATATTTTTAGGACGAACACGCACTTGTACATTGGGAGTATCATTCATCCACTTGGTTGTTCCATCTTTTCCAAGACAGAAACTCCTAGCGTTATCATCATTTGACTCTTCTTCTGACAAGGCATCTTCATTTTCATTTAATAGAACTTCCTCAGAGTCTCTTTCGTAGTCGTTTATTTCGCTGATATCCTCTTCTACGTCATCTTCGTCTTCGTCATCTAAGGGACTCTCTTCGCCGCTAGACAGTTCCTCAAACCATCTCCACCAAACATCTGAATCTCTACTACTCTTGTAAAGTCCTACTTACAAGTTTTACGTCAGGGTGCAATTTATTTATAAGCCCCCCTTTGGGTGGTAACCCAGCGTGGTTTTATTTTACCTCGGCTATGCTCAGTCGTGTTTATAAATTCTTATTAAACGGGGTGTGGTTCGTATTATTTAGTGGGCTTACACTGTCACCTTAAATAATTATACTTAAGCGGTTTAAAACGTATATTATCTATTAATTTAACAAACAAAAAGATATTAATAACAAAGTTAAATTAAGTATCCTAGGTCCTTAGGGCTTCTTGCTCTCGTTCTCCTGGGGAGGTCGCTTACTGGATGCGTAGTCGTTTCTGTGAACATATATATGTAATGATCCTGCAGATCCTTCCTAAAAATTCCAATCCTTGTAAATAAATCCATCAAAACTTATTTCCTATTTTCTTCCACAACTGCATGTACATGATTTAAACATGTTATCAGTTGTTCCCCACTCTCCCCACTCTCTCCCAAATCCCTATATAAATACTACGTCCATATCCAAATTATTCATTCTTATTTAGAATTCAGTCCTTATTAATATTTTGTTTGTATTCTCCTCTTAATTATATCCTGCCTGAAACCTGCCTCACCTACTTCCGAAAGTAGATTCATTCATTCCTGCATTCATTATTAAAATACACATCCTAATTCTTTATTAATCCTGTCTAAAACCTGCCTGATTTGCTTTCCTGCATTACCCTCATTCCTGAAATCATTCATTATTCCAGTCAGCTAAACTCACACCCCTTCCTGCTCATTTATATTCTTTCGTCACCATCGCCCCTATCTAGATAGGTATACGAACTTATTGTGGGTTCTAGCCCCGATTTGGGTATACCTACCGAACGTTGAGTGTGTGAAAGCAGACGGAGGGCCCTTACACCCCGAATGCTAATACACAATTAACTATCCAATTGTCTCCTCACCTGTTATCAAACCAAACAAGATTTCGAGCCCTATTAACTTGTTGAAGGTGTAAGCCGCGACAAGGATAGGTCATAGAGATTTAGGAGACGATAGAGAAGTGACGGTGGTATATTGCCCCGAAGCAATCTCTATAGTCACGATAAAGGTTATTCCTATAGTTCTACCTTTGACGGTCTCGGCTTGACCCGAAAAGGCTTCCTTAACCCTAAATATTCTTCCTATTTCTCCCCCTAATTATAACCCCTATATCATCTCCCTCCCTTATAAATCACCACCTGTCAACACCGGTACTCATAAGATCATACCTACCCACACATTTACCTTTATTTATTCAATCATTCAGTATAAACTTATTCAAAAACAAATCCTTATTTAGCCCTACATAATAACCATTATCAATCAAGTAGAAATTTATCCTACACCTGAAAACACCTGTTGTTTCTGTTTTAATTCCCCATAGCATTCCTACCTTAAATTATAATTAAACTAAAAGTACTTACTTACCCATTATATAACTCCCTTCCTACACCGCTAATACACCACCATTTCACACTAATTTAATTATTATCACATGTAATTAACAAAACAAATCGATTTACCATTACACCACGTTTTGATCATCTGTTTTAGATTTAAAACATCAAACACCCGAAAGGTTGGAAACTAAAATAGGCCAGCGGCGTAGACGTTTTGTAAAACCCTCCAGAATAATTAAACTAATATTTATTAGAATTCCGTTAAATTAAAGAACCGTTTAGTTTCAGATTTATTTATTTATTTATGTCGTTGTATTAGAATCAATATTATAATTTCAGTTTTCTTTGTAAATAAACCATTTCTGTATATATGATAATATTTGTAAAAGTAGGATAGGCAACCCAACCTACATCCAGGTATACAACCTAGTCTGAACCCCCTTTTGAGAAAGCTCTCATATTCAAGAAAAGAGTATACAGATTGTAAAATAAGAAATTTTACAACAGGTAAAGCCAGGTAGCAACTACCAGAACCAGGAAGCATTACATATATATATATATATATATATATATATATATATATATATATATATATATATATATATATAATCTTAATCTACTCCTACCTAGTATGTAATATTTATATTACGGTACTGTATTTACAGAAGCGGGTGTGGTAGCCTCAATACAGTTTTGGTCGGAAGCGCTAGCGCAATGAACTCGAGTCGTTTCGGGGACGGGGAAAAATCAATACCGTTCTCTGCTTATGCGCATGGCATATTTATTATTCTTCAGTAACTCTGGAGCGCTGAAGCTGGTATGTCGTACTCCAATGAAGCAATACACGCGAGAGATTCGCGTATCCAAATGCGAGATCTCTAGACTATATTTATTTGATTAGAACCGGTTTGAGAACGCGTTTAGATTATTTAAATAACTGGATTACGTCCTAACGGCGTAACTAAATTTAATTATATACAAATTATAAAGTAAACGAAATACTCGCTATACTAAAATGTTACAATAAAACGAATTTACTTTTATTAAGGTAAATCGTAATATACACGCGGTCGGGTTTCTATTATTACTACAGGTTAATATTAGATTAGATTATCTAATGTTTTAATTTCCGGTCGTATTCTAATTTATTTAAGAACGGTCGCACTAGGTATTTCGCGACGTTTATTCTTAATACAAATTTATGTAACAGGTTTCTTGCGTACTCTTCTGCGATTAAAGACACCGTGTGTGGTTATTGTGTTTGTTTGTATGTATTGTATGTAGGTGTATTAAGCTGGGGTCTTAGTGTCACCAGGAGACGGAAGGCAACAGCCTGTCTAACCTGTTTAACTAAGAAAAAGGTCGTAGGTCTTTACAGCCCTGTATCAAACCTTCACCCTCAAGTGTTTGCGAGTGACGTCGGGATCTAGCCTGCGTGGCACTCTTTGTGTATGTGGTGGTGTAACGTTAACGTTATAACTCCTGGAGACTAAACCCGGCGTTAATTACGTTCGGTAGTGTCTGATTGTAAATTGCTAGATTTTATAACTCTACAACTTACGTGTCTTTGAATTGCAGTTCGGGATCAAACTTTAGGTCGCCCGGCGCGAGGTGGTGCGCGTTATCACACGGTCGCGATGGAATCCTCGGCAGCGATCAGCAGGTCGGTGATTACAAGAAGCAATCGGTTCTGGCGGCTACTGGATATCAGGAACGGCGTGGCGGTCTAGGTTACGATCGAGCAGGTATTTCACGATTATGTTCTTCTCTTGAGCAGCAGGGGAGATCAGACGAATCGATGAATCGAATCGAATCTACTTCGAATTGAATCTTACAATTATTCCAATTCTCAATGATACGCGCGTCGCGGGTTTATAAAGGTGCATCTGTGGGCGGCTTCGCGGCTACCGTGCGGGGGATGCCGTTACGGGATTGGTTTAAATTGTTCTGACGTGCAAAAACTTACTGGTTTTTAGAAATACACGTCAGCGGTGATTAATGAATTAGTCGTGGTGCAATATTGCGTAAACTTTTGAAATTTGAGATATAGCGTGGTCCACGAATAATTTATTCTAAAAAGCATACGTAAAGGACGCTGGATCTTTACACTCTCAATACGGATTTCTTTAGGACCAGACATGTATATGTCTACAATTCACAAATATACGATAAGCTTTGGAAAGGAACAAACACATAATACTTATCAAAATATATGAAAATTACAAAAATAAAAAATTCAAGCGAGTCGCAAAATGTAGCACGGATAGTCGCGCGGTCCACGGTCGTAGACCAGTCGTATTTGATTCCCGAAAACTCATACTATAACCTTCGCAGATGGCATTTAGCATAATAACTACATAGTAGACACTATAACCAACAGCTACTCAAGGGTGTACACTGTACATGCGCAAACTAAACCAACACTTAATAGTCACACTGCAAACAAACGTAGTCTACGATTGTAGACCACGCGACTAACGTAGGGTTAAGAATAAAATATCTATCTATCTAATGAAGGGCATCATCTATCGTTTAAGCTGCAACGATATGGTGTGTGCTTATTGCTTAGGTAGGCTACCGGTCAGGTGGATGCCGAATGTTGTACGAATGCCCTCGATCGTTTTCCTCATCGTTTGGCTTCTTTGGGAATATGTACGCGCGGTTAAATAAAAAACAGGATTCATATTTGAAGTAACTATCTTCGATATTTATATATTTTGTTTTAAACAACCTATTTTGTTATATCTTGTACAAACTTGGTCCTTGAAAGAAGTAAGTGCAAATTTAAAGACTAGCACGATTTAAAGAATCGCTTACTACCAATTAAAAATAAATCAGTTCGGTATTAGGGTAGTCCCCAAGCAGGGATAAATAAGAAACTATTTTTGATTTGGTATTAAGCATAATCATTTTCTTAATCTATGTTTTTCATCCTAATAGTTTTTTGCTCATCACTTTATAAGAAGGGTCATTTTAAAGTTTAAAGCAACCTTATTGATACCCAATAAGGTAGTAAGGTTGTGGTATGTATCACTCTGTGTATGAGCATATATATGCAACCCTTCCTGTTTTTTTTTTGCATATTTAAATAAGGTAATTTTTTTTCAAATGGTACGTTTTTTAATAAATTTTAAATTAGTATAATTGAGTGAGAAGAAAAGATATTTTTAAAAAGCTGAAATTAATTTAACAGGTTGAGCGCCATGGCGGTCATTATGTTCGATTTTGACACTAGCTCGCAGGACAACGGCGGTCATAATACCCCCGATTTGTTCAAGAATTAAGTAGACATCACTCTGTGGTGGTCGCTGTTTCAATGTATTTTACATTAAGACGTGACCGATATGGTCCTAGAGAACACTTATACTCCGCTGGGCTATGAAAAACATCTTTTTCAACTCGGATATAAAGGAAAATGTATTTTTTTTAAGTGAGCTCATATTATTCAATATAAATTTATTGTATTCAAACCACAAGTACTTACAGATAAATGAACAATCAATGATAAAGAAGCAAACACAAAAACATGAAATTAACCCTGTGACTACTTATTTATGGTGAATGCAATTGAAGCAGTCCAAACACATATGGGGGTAACCAATACAATCGGCGCACACTGTTGTTACATTCTTTACCATATTCTTTGTAATTTCATTCTTCTGCTTCTTCTTATAACACCCACGACAATACTTTCGTGTATCTCTTGCCCTTCCCTCTTTTTTCTCCAGTCTGTGATTTCTCATCAATTTGCTATGATAATTGCGAGGCGTAGTATTTTCATCTACATTATCCGTTTCTGGAACATCTTCGTCTTTCAACAATCCGTCCAACACATTCTCCCTGAACTCTGTGACACTAATGGTTTTTCCTGTTACCTACTTATAAATGAAATGTGCATTTACCACAGTTGTTCCAAGTAAAAGTTCAATTGCTATTTTTCTATACCACTTTAGAGTACGTCGTAAAGCACAACTATAACTGAATAACTGATCAGATAGATCAATGGATGATTTTCCATCATTGTAGTCTACAATGACTTGAGGTTTTTGTATGGGCTCAGTCCTTCTCTGTATTTCAACCATCTTGTCGGCATTATTTGTAGAGAGCATAAGGACGTCTCTTTTATCATGTCATTTTAGCACGCATAACCCACGTGCATTTTCTCTCGCAATAACTTCACCTTTGCGTAATTTTTTCCCAGTAACTTCTTTCGGATTTCCTCGTCGATTTGAACGCAAGGTTTCTAATAGGTGTGTCTTATTATCAAGCAAAATATTCGCTAATTCTAAGCTTGAATAAGAATTATCCACTACGATAATTCGTCCACTATACAACAAATCTTTAGCAAGTGTAGTAATAACTTTTGTGGAAACAGAACAGCCTGCGTCATTTTCTTTACCAGCATAGATTTTCAAATTCTAAGTGTACCCATTTTCACAACACAACTTGAAGATTTTGATTCCGTACTTATACGCCTTTTGTGGGATGTACTGCTTCATAACAAGTCTTCCCTGGAACGGCACGAGACTTTCGTCATTACAGATTGTTTGTCCTGGTGTACATATATTTTGATAGTTTCTGGTCAAGTGGTTTACTAACAGTTGAATTTTATGTAATCTGTCGCCATCAACGCACTCATCATTGTCCGAGAAATGCCACATTCTCAGTAATATTTCAAAACGATTTCTGGACATTGTGGATGGTGCAACTTCATTCTTGTAAAAAGAATTTCTACTCCAGTAATTTCTGATGGAATTCATTCTTACTAACCCCATATATCCGAGAAGACCCAAAAATCGCTTTAGTTCACTGCGACTTGTAGGTTCCCAGGAATGAAGCCTTGATTTTCTTGGAGTATTACTTTCGTTCACGAGTGTTTGTGTAGCGTACTTGTTTCTTTGATTTACCATTTCGTCAAACATTTGATTTGTAACGAAAGTACAATAAAACTCATATGGAGACTAATCAGATAGAAGAGCAATATATGCCGGATTGGTGCCATGTGGACTGTCGAACTTGAAATTTTGATGGTTTCCTCGGGATAAAAACCATTCCGCTTCATCTGATATCTGTCTAATAGAGTTCCCAGAATCACCATTGCTTTCCGTCTCACGCTCATTCTCAAGCTCCGTAATTTCATGATTACTTTCTCGTGCTGATGAATTTTGTGGCTGTTTTTTGGAAACACTTATACTCGTTGAAGGATTGGGATTGTCGTAATTGATTCGCCCAGTTTCATCATCAGAACCTAATGTATCTCCTTCACTAGAACCGATGTCAATTTCTCAGCCAGTGAATCCGTCGAACTGAAGTCTTAAGAATCATTTTCTAAAGAAAAAACCCAAAATACAAAAACTAAATTACGAGCATTGAGATAATTATGACCTTCGCTGAATACCCTTCGTGCATTTTCTATGATAGTTTCGACACGGTTACTCATTCGATCCATATTTACAAGAATGTTGACGCAGATAAAACGTATGAATTGCGAGAAAAACAAACGCACACGTGTAACACATCAGCACAGCTAAAACTCGACGGGAATATTCGAGTCAGAACTTGCGCGTGACCGCCGCGCATGGCCGCTGCGGTCCTGCGCACCTCTAATAGCCGCTGGGGCCACGTCGGTCACGTATGCCCGCTGGCATAGTTTATATGAAAGAAAACAAAAATGTTAATTATTTTACATATTTTGGACACTTTAACATGTAACACTACCTATAGAATGCAAATGTTGTGTTGGTCCTGGGAGAAATTATCATGATTTCACCTTGGCGCTCAACCTGTTAATGAATAATGTCATAAAATAGCCGAATTTTGTGGTTTTTTATCATGTGTTTTATAATAACCGTAAAATTTTAAGCCAACTAAAATAGTATATTGTTTAACGAGTGACGAACGTAACATCTAAGCGAGAGAACAGTTTACCAAACTCGGCTTCGCCTCGAACTTAAGAAAATGTTTTCAACGAACACTATACTTTTTCGATGATCCCATAACAAACTTAAAAAAATAATGCAAAAAATTCTTTATTGAATTAAATTATAGAACTATAAATACTATTAAATTTGAAACATAAAGGGTCATAGAAAAAAAATATTTATTACCATAAACCGGATGTCATTTGCTATTAGTTTTACTAGGAATATTTTTTTAATTTACTGCAACAATGCAAAAGCTTTACTGAAGAAGTTTAGTCTGTAGATTACAGACGTTTCTGTACCTATAACTACCATATTTATTAAGTCAGTATAATCCTTGTTTATTGTAAGTAGAAGAGGGGCACCTTGGCCGCCATCTTGGATTTTGACGTCAGAACGATGCCCCACGTGGGAGACCATATTTTCACTCTTTTTTTGTTTTTTTCTTGTTTCCTGAGTTTTCTGCATAACTAGAAGCTGAGCTTGTAGCTGAAAGTTAAAAAACTCAATTCAAAATGTGCATTAAATACAAAAACGCATATTGATATTTTCCTCTTATTCCTCTTATTTCCGATTTCGGAATCGGAAAACGAAGTTAAAGTTTGGGAAATATCAACATTAGCATCTTTTATTGTATGAGATATTTTTCGTTGTTTGGAACCGCAAGTAATATCTAAATAAAGCAGTAAAATTATATTGTCTTAACGGGTGTATGTGTAATATACCTGTACGATTTATCGTTCCTCGTTCACCGGTTGTCTGTTCTGATTTGTCTTGCATCGCTCAAAAAATCATATATAATTGAGAATATACAAAAACACGAATGATTGAAACCTAATGAATTTGGAACTATTTCTTTGTTAGAGTCTTGTTCTTTGTTGACGTCAGATCCTTCTGACTCATCTTCTGACAACTCGATTTCCTCTATGGTTTTTCCTTTATACTTGGCGGCTGGCTTTCCCTTTGTTGATTGCCAGGAGCAGTTTTGACACCTTAGCAGTTTGGTATAATCCTTGAGGTAATCTAAAATACATGTACTTAAGTTCTGAAAGTTAACTTAAAATAGATGAGAAGAAAACAAAAATATGACTGTCGATAGAATTCATATATAAATGCATATTGACATTTTTCATATACCTATAATAAGATTCGTGAGTTTCCTTGGTGTGGCCCATAAAAGTTGCAAACTGTTCCATTTCCACGTCTGTGACGTTCAATACTTGAAGAACGCACGCTATTTGCTTCCGAAGTCGAGTAGATAGATCCTTATTTTTGACTTTTGATTGTGTGGCCAATTTATTGAGTGTTTGATAACCGTTTATCCATCGTTTTGGGCTTTTTGGATTGGCAAAGTGGTATTCGTTTGTTTGCGGAACGCAATCCTTACGGACGCTTATCCTTACTTCGATCAATTTTTGGACTGTTTTTGGAAATAGTATAGGCACCGGTTTACTTCCTTTTCCCCCAGTTACTACTCTTTAAAATTACAATTACAAGTATTCGTTCACTTTCTGTTAAAGTGGCATAAAACTCTTCCTGTTGATTGTGTGTTTCTGGTTTGCAGTAGGTTTGCAGTTTGAGGTACTGAACTTCACCAATACGTTTTCTATTTAATAAGATTACACTAGCCAAGACATTTTCTGATAATCGTCTGTATTCCTTGACTAAGTTATGTTTCTGTGATATGTTTTGAATGGCTTTTCTCGCTTGTTTTATCACATGCTTTTGAAACTTTATTATGTCGCTTGTTAAAGGCAATAACTTTGGTTTCTCCCATTTCTTGTCATTCATGTCTTTTAACGCTAAACTAGAAATTTCTGAATTCCAGTGGTTCGTGATTAAATTTCTCAAACGTTTAATATTTTTAAGATTATCTTCTGGGTCGTCACAAAGAAAAAATCTACTTTCTTTGATCTTTGCCGCGATGTCGCATACTTGTTTTAATGTTGTACCCATATGTGTAGCTAAGCTGCCACTGGAAAGTGTACGGGATGTTGGATCATACCCAGTGATTATTTTTGTCGCCGATATTATATCATCAAAAAATTCAGGTTTTAATACTTCGAAAATGGTGTTTATTCGCATCATTTGGCGTAGAGTTATTAAAAGTCTGCTTAATTCCCTCATTTTATTTGAAATCGTATTCCTAATTTGAACTCGTTTATGTTTCTGCAATAAACTTTCACCATAGCTGCATATTAGTAGATCATTCATGGCCACCTGAGATATTTGATCAGTTCTCATATCTGTAAATACTTCTTGTTTTAACCGTAACGAATCGTAAAATTCTTTGTTTGCTGAACACATGACAAATATTTGTGATTCTGTCAGATGATTTTCACGCTGACCCGGTGTTTTACCTGTTGTATGCAATTCACAGCGATTTCGATGCCTTTTCAAATAAGTTTTTTTAAAAATTCCAAAACAAAATTGGCAGATGATGTAATCATCCTGCCTTAACGTGTCTAATTCTTTTGGTCTCCTAACTGGTCGAAGTTGATTTATCTGCTCGGAGATCGCAAAATTCCTTTATCTACGAATAAGTTTAATAATTTTCTGTCTCTTAGGATCGTTGGGTTTTAGAGACAATAATTCCATTACTGCACCTTCTTCTTTATGGTTTCTTATTAAATGTCGAGAGAAATGTGTAACATCTGTGAAGCAATATGGACAAGAATACTTTTTTGTCCAAGTTCTACAACCAACAGCTCACTGTACACTTCCACGCGATTCCTGGAATCAAGCACATATTTTTTCAACCCTTTTTACTTTACAGTTTTGACTTACTTGAATAAGTTGCCCAAATTTGGACGTAGTGTCTATATTCTGTAGTTGATTCACAATCATAGAAATTTCAGAGGTTACTAGTTCCCCAACACCTTGAGATTCTTCATATTCCGTAGAGGTTTCTGTACCTTCTGAAATCACTTCTTCACTGGATAGGACATGATTTTCTATGGAAGTACTATTGAAAATACTTGATGAAGCAGATAGTGGTTGCAGTTCTGTGCAATCAAGCATGTTTAAATCTATTCCGGAACAATTAAACGTATAATCTGGCTTAGTTCTGTCTTCATTATTAGGAACAACGATCTGAGCAGTACAAAAAAACGTGTATTTATATTTACGTGAAAGGTAATAGAGAAACGAGTTACGTTAGTTGTGTACCAAATCTAAAAATTTAAAAGCAAACTGACTAGTTTGCTTTTACACTGAGTAGTGTTGTTAACAGTTAGAGAAAATGAAAGCAAAATGTGTTCTAATTCTGGTAGAATTGGACAACTTTTTTAGAGGGGTTGAAGAAAGATAGTCAAAGAACTCGTGCGTATTGCTTTACTGTTCAGCCAAATAGTAGATTTCGCAACTAGTGCGCTGTTTACACATTTCTTGATGCGAGGTCGTTCTTTTTTACCCGAGGCGTAGCCGAGGGATAAAATATATTGATACGTGTAAAACTCGGTTGATGAATTTATGGTCTTTAATTTGCGACTCCTCGTGTATGTTGTTGGAAAACGGCAACATTGTCACTAAATATCGTTTCAATTTAAAATATTTCAAACACGTGATACTTTAAAATTCTGGATTGGTGAAAATAATCAGGCTATGGGTTTTTTTTTTTGGTTTTCTGGTACTTCGAGATAAGAAGGAAAACGCGATTTTGGGTAAAATGCGTAGCGAGAAGCACATGTAAAATTTGGAAAAGGTGTTCCTAAAAATTGGATTGAATTGTTCAAGAAAATTTTTAACTCAGCGCCTGTTGCTGGTTTTATTCTTTTTCCATATAAATAAGTCCTGTTGGGGACTTCGAATTTAGTTCGGCTTTAATTTTTTGGTTGCTTCTGCTACACATTGGCTTCGATCAAGAGGTTTCTTTCCTGGTTCATACACATTTACTGAAGATTAACATCCTTCGTGCTCCATAAGAGGTAGTTAAATCGTTGCTGGCAACACATTTGGATATCATTCGTTAGAGGTGTGAAATGTTGGTTATGGGTCTTCGAACCTGAATGAAAACAGTGTACGATTACTCCTTCTCCTAATATCTTCCGCATTAACAGAAGAAATATATGTTACACCTACGACTCGGTTCTGATAAGTATTATTGTTGCACGCATACAAAATTTTACCTGGTGAGTGACTTTTGCTAGTTTTCTGTATCAAGAGGCTCTCGTTATCTGTACTTTACTGAAAGTTTTTATAACCATTACATTACTGTGTTTGCTACTTGTATTAGTGTGTTATCACAATTATTTTAAGCCTGAAACTAATGCTTATACTTTATGGTTAAACCTTTGCTTAGTAATCGAGAGTAACATCATACACTTTTACCTGTAAAAGATAAGTTGGGTTATTTCCAAAGTTTCGCTTATACTTACATTTGACATTACAATCCAATTTGTACTTTATCTGTCAATCTCTAACGTTTCTTATGTACTAGTTTTACTCTGATAAATAACCATAGTTGTTCAATGGTTAGAACTACTTGTGTTTACTGCACATACAATCAGCTGTTGTTGACTGAATGCTGCTAGTCGAGTTTAAATATACCATATATGTCATAAAATTTATGCAAACTGCTGGGGTTTCAATTACTGTGTAAAGCAAATTGCTTATTTAACTGTTATCATTGGGGTGTATAACACTTGTTATTTTACTTATTTCTGAGTACAAGTTTAATAATTGTTAGTATAAAACTGTTTGAAATAGGATTTACTAAGTTGATTTTTTGTTGGTTGGTAGCCCTATGCTTACCAATAACTGTATCAATTTGTGCTGCGCCTTTGCTAACTTCTTGTATTGCAATTGCCGAATCGGTAATGAGCTTCGCCTTTCACATATTTTTAAACGCTTCATGCTTACTATTTTGTTTATAATGCTCATGTTAACTAAATTTAATAATATTTTGTGCTTGCATAAGTAAACAACTGGGTAGACATCTAGTGCTAATTTTCGCTTTATATTCGGGGTTTAATTGCGTCCGGTTGATTGGAAACCGATAAACTAATCCGACGTAGAGCTCTTCGTGGAATATCGGGTTAAAAGATTTAAATTTCGGATAAATAATATATATATGTTTGGGTATTCTTTTCTTTTAGGGTCAACGCTAGATGCCGAACCGTATGGGGTCTGTGTAGGTACATTTTTAAGTAATTAATAGTTTGCTGAAAGGTAAGTTGATTACTGCGGATTCATGTTGTAGTTATATTATAAGTAGAGTATTATTTATTGTATGGGTAATATTTCCTTACGAAGTGGTATTTATGTCAGCGAGTTGTCGCTTCATCAAGTTTTGTTTTGGTAAAGGTTTACGGATTTAAATTATTATTTATACCAGTTGTACTATTTCATAGTGGGTATATTAAAAGTGGTGTTAAACAATTGTAAGTTCTTTCATTAATCCTGTGATCTACGATCAAATTCCTAACCAGTTCCTCATCCGTGTGGACTTAGTTCACCATTTTCTTTTAACTGTCTCTTTTGTCCTATGTGGCCGTAGCCCTTTTCTTGATAGAGGGGCGATAAAGAAGTCAATCAAGTGGTGCCCTTTTTTAAACTTTATGTATTTCCTTTCTCCTGCCAAAACGCCCATGCATCCAAGTGCTGAACCGACCGACTGAGCTTCCGGCTAATTCCTCTTTTCCTTGTTACTGCACCTTGGTCACAAATTTCTACCAATATCCTTTTGTGCACGTAACAATATGACCGAGCACCAAAAAGGTGACAGCGCACGTGTTGCGAATAAAATTTTTTGTAATCGTTTACATAAAATTAGAAAAAAATTAAATTTTGAAATATTTGTTGACAAATGTCAAATTAAATACATAAATAAAAAAGTTTATGTATTTAGTTATATACCACTTTTCGCTTTATGTATTAAAAGTAACGATTACAAAAAAGTAATTTTTTTAATTGCGGATATTGAAGCACTGTTAATTTGGAAGTTTTAGTAAATGTCAAACTAAAAGAAAACAAAATTTTTTCTATATTAATAGTATCAATGTTTAATCATAATAATATATCACATTCATATCATTAATATGAAAAAGTAAAGTTACTACTATTAGTATTATTACTGTTATTATCCGCTGCCTTGACAACCTCGATACCTATTGCCTAACTTTGGAAACATAAAAAAAACCTTTTCCTACAGTATAGATATAAATAGTTCCATACCCAAACGAACTGTTACTTTTTTTGATTGAGTAGCAAGTTTAGGAATATTGATCTTTTATTCTATTAAATGATATCAGAAATGTCAATTTTATTGAACGATTTTCCGAAAAAACTTTGATCGTATTGAAATTTAACACAAAAAGTGACTGTAAAATATGACAGATCCTTTTTTGCTTTTGATTGTAGACAAAAACGTAATAGAATGCTCAAACAAACTCCACAAGTGAGGCCAAAAGTGCTTAACGCTTATCTCCATTGTAAGAAAAATGCGCACTTGGTTACACATAAATTGAATTAGTCTGTCTAAACTGTATAGATTTGGAATACAACGTGCACCTCTGAATGTTGTTATTTGTGCCCGTTTGATTATTGGAATTAGAAAATCGGATGCTTCGGGTTCCTGTGAAGTTGTTGCGGAACATATGCTGAACTCTACGCTACGACAACTTTTCTAAAAGGTATATATTGTCAAAATCATTTAACATGTGTTCTAATGAACAGTATTGCATATACTAACCTCAATTGCATGTGAACTACTGATAGAAGTCATCATTTTAGTTTTACTTGATTCTTCATCAACACCTGCAACACATACTTTTAATAGTAACAGTATAAGTGGGATATCAACAATGAATGATCGAAAAAAAACTGCTTTTTACAGAATTTTTACCAAAAGTTTATTCCAAGTTACTAGTGAAATTAGGCACAAATATTTATTTCATCTTCGATTGACATTTCATAAACGTACATAGATTTTTCCTTTTTCAATTATTCCTTTATCTACATTTGTATTACAATAAAATAGTTTTTTTCAAAACTCATTAATAAATTAACCAGGACTTTCAAGGTAAATTTATTCGTATATTTTAAGCCTTTTTCGTAAATAATTTTTTTTTAGGTTATAATGCCTTTTACTGTGGAACAAGACAAGTTTATTTTGGAAGCTTATTTCCGAAACGGCGAAAAAGATGTAGATGGAAACTGGAAGTATTCAGTACGATTATGTGTTGAAGAATATCAACATCACTTTCAGAACATCGAATTAGATGATGATGTTTTATGCCGACACATTCGAAGAATTGTTAGTTGTTTTCATGAGTATGGTAGTGTTTGCAACGGAAAATCTACGGGTCCCACAACTGTACTTACAGAGGAAGTAGTGGAAAATGTACGCACACATTTGGAAAGAAGGCCGGCAAAACCATTAAGACAATTGGCCCAGCAAACAGGTAATTTTGCATTATACAAAACATGGTTGACATGAATGTGTAAGCAATAAAATAAAAAGAATCTTAAAAACCAAAACATTACATAAGTAAAGTTAGATTGACAACATTGTACATATTTCAATATGAGCAATTGTTACAGGTCTTTCTTATGGTACATGCCATAAAGCAGTCAAACGTCAACTACATTTTCATGCTTACAAAATAACGGTTGTGCAAGATTTTAGATTTTCAAAACCGTTTAGAATATTGCCGATGGTTCAACAACAACTTGAGAGATGACGAAACACTAAACTTAAGTTTCTTTACGGATGAAGCTTGGTTCCATTTATCTGGTTATGTGAATTCGCAGAATTACCGTATGTGTTCAGCAGAAAATCCACGCGTTTTTGAAGAAACTACTTTACATCCTGTGAAAATAGGTGTTTGGGCTGCTGTCAGGAAGAAGAATTGTAGGTCCCATTTTATTTGAAGATACAGTAACTGCGGCTCGATACAAAACTATTTTGGAACCCTTCATTTATCAACTGCACGACGACGAGCTCCAACATAGATATTTTCAGCATGATAACACAACAGCTCATACAGCTAATCAAACACTGACTTTTTTACGTGAACATTTTGATGAAAGAGTTATAAGTGCGGGAGTTTGGCCCCCAAGATCACCTGACCTCACTCCACTGGATTATTTTCTATTTGGACATTTAAAAAGTAAAATCTACAAGACGCGCCTTCATACAGTTGAATTTAAAAATGCAATAACTGACGCAATTCAAAATATTACAGAAGCTCAATTAATAAATTTATTTGAAAATATGAAACGAAGAGTAGATGCCTGTAATGCAAACAATGGTGGTCACTTTGAAATTGTTTTATAGATAATTGCCAAGTTTAATTTTATTTTTCTATTTTTAACTGTAATATAAACATATAACAGACCATTCATTCCAACGGGTAGTGAGGTGTGCGTCGGGATATCGTTATATTTGTATGTAAATAATATTTGCACTAATTGAAAATCTTTACTCATTATTTACTATACTTTAGCTGAATTGATCTCATTTACATGCACGTTTGAGATCTAAAAAAACAATGCATTATTAATTCATTATTTGCTGTTTTAGATCAATATATACAAGATTTGAGTTATCTTAAAAAACAATAGGTACATCATAAAGTAGACATGGTGACTAGTTCCATATAAGAAGGACTAAATCAGTGGTATATAATCTGAAATAAGTTTTTGTTCAAAAATTAGTATGCAATTCAAAAGTACTATCTAGCATTAAGTTAAATAAGTTTTTTTTTCCATTATAATGTATTTGTGATGTTCAGCAGTGTACATTCAAAGGTGGTCAGCAAAAATGGTGTACCTGACTTGTGCTGAATATGTTGAATGTATGCATTTATAATAAACTAACCAGTCATACATGTAATTTGTTTTCACTAATATTATTTAACAAATATATCATACATTGATTTCTGATTAATGACAAATTCATTTAAATGTTTTAATGTCATTGTAAAGGTAACATCATCCAATATCACTCCTTTTTTTAAATATTCACTCTCCACATATTCACACACTTTCTTCGAGTTCTCAACTGTAATTTTTTTCAATTCTTCATTGCCAGTTGCTTAACACCTTCCATTTGAAATGTCACATTCCTCACTGCTATCCGATTTTTCAATGGGATTTAATTCAGAGGGTATAAAGGGAGACGAAAGACAGCGTGACCATTTTCAACTAGTAGCTTGTCTAGAACGGTTTCTTCAGCAACACATTCTTGTGATTGGGATAATGGCATTGTCATCGTTCCTTATTTTTCTTTTTTCATAAATTGGTACACATTGTAGATAATTTGCCGCCATTGGGTTCGAATTACCTTTCGATTATTCATTTTCAACCTGACAACAAAATTAATACATTATTGCCTATTTCAAACCACTCATGTCAATATAAACAAAAAGATCATTAAACGCTCATCTAAACAGTTTTTACTCTCTAAACTGTACCTTATTCTCGTAACCAAATTGAGGTTAAAAAACAAAATTTGTTTTAAACATTACATTTGTATATAAAAGCACTTACAAAACTTGAATTTGACGAGTAAATACCATGTATTGGTTTAATACACCAGAAATACGCCTTGGAAATCCAGAAAATCTGTAGTATCATTTAAAAATAATAAATGATAATTTTTAACCAAATTTTTACATACCTTATAACAATTTCCCTTTAGTCTTAAGAAAGACTAAATTACAATTTTTTGTACGTCTACATAATACGCAATTCGTCATTCACCAAAGTTTTTGTGATTTATGGTAGTATTTATTTTAATATCTGCGTTTACACCACTGGACATAGCACCATTTTCATTTTAAGTATGCGGAACGGTAGTACTGTTCTAGAAGCGGCACGGTCAAACAATGATGGTCGCACTGTACTGCAAAACGAGCGCGCAGTTTCACAGTTTGAATAATCCGACCGCAAAGTACAAATTAGACAAACTGAAAATTTAATGCCTAATAGTATAGGATGTGGGATAAGAATTCTTAACTGTTGCACCATTATTGTGTTTATGCGCAGTTTTATAATTTTGTTTGTGGGTATGTAGAGCAAAGTGTTAGCTATAGAAAAAAGTGATTTTCTTAGGGATATAATATTTAAACAAAGTTTCAATCATTAATGTGAACCCTTTTCGTTTGAATCAGAACGACTGAGATTTGAAACCTGGAAACTGATAACGACTTTATGAGTATTGGTACAGAGCAACATTTAATGCTAATCCACAATGATTATACCAAAAAAACAATGTAAAGCATATAAAAACGCAGTAGTTTATAGGTATTTGGCATCGGGCCTTGTGAAAGGAATTGATTGTAAGCAGTTTACCAACAAATTTACAGTTATGGCACCTATTGACATTGTAACCTGTTTTATATACTGTGTTTTACCAGGTTTTGAAAAGAACAATTTTTTTATATCCTTCGGTACTACTCTTTTGAAAAACGAATAGTTTATAACACTTTCAAAAGTGAAAAGTCCTGTAATAAACACTACTAAACATTCACCCAATAAAAAACCGCAGGGACTAAAACGTACACTTTGCTTCCTCATGTTACGGACTAAAGTGCGACTTTTACTCCCATGGGATTAAGTAGTTTTTTGATCCCAAGGAATTAAAGGTAAAATAAAACTACTAAAATCAGCAATCCATGGTTCAATAAGCACGTTTACCAACGTCACAGGGGACCTTAAGGATATAATCGCGTTTACACGCGTGGTAGTAGTAGTACACAAAGCGATACTAGGTGACACGTTAGCAACATTGTCTAAACGTGGGCGTGGTAGAGCGCTCGCTTTGTAAGCAAGAGAACCCAGATTGAAATATCCAGTAAGATCGTTTTTTTTTCAGTAACTTTTATAACGATTAAGTACTAATGTTGAGTGTGTCACAATGTAACGAAAATAAAAAAAAAAATTATTAACCAAAGAAAAAAATATATATCTTATTTTTGGTCGAAAAAATTTAAATGTACTATATAGAAATGATGAGAACAAATAATGAAATAATATATAGCGTTGGTATTATATCACCCCCAATAACGATAGGGTGATTTAATTTAAATCAATTGCGCGCGTCGTCGAAGTTAGCTGCAGTTTCCTTCTTTAACGCGTAAAAACATTTTTTAACAGTCAACGATATTAATCAAGTTTTTAACCACACACAAAAAAATTAATACCTACACTTTACAGTGGCTCACACTGGTGTTGAAATGTCTTTTAATGTTCGATTCATGAAAATGTGAACGATTATAGTGAGTATTATACATATAATACTTGTGTATATATATAAAATATGGTCAGTTAACCTAAAAAAAATTGTGACGATAAGTGTGCAATTGATAATAATTCCTGTTTTTTTTTTGTAGATAATTTTTGTTTATTTATTATTTTTTTACACAAGTTTGTTTTGCTCTGTTTTATGAAGCTTATAATAAATAAAAAAGGGAAGAAGAAGAAGAACGGATCACACAGCACAATAGTGAAGGGAATGTGAATGCATGTGGTAGGTAAGAGGTACTAATATAGGTACCGGGTGGTCCTAAAGTAAGGAATAAATTCAATATCTCGTAAAGGACAATTTTATTCAAAAATCGACCCGTCGATTTTATATTTTTCAGGCATATTTTGCAAAAAAATGTTATACAGGGTGCCTCAAAAGATTTGCTAAAAAAAATTTTTTTTTTAAATTGCAACCCAATTTTTTTATTGTATTTTTGGATTGCCCTTACAATTCTAAACATTTGTCGTGCAGCATGTGCTATACCTAAGTCTAAGCGTTTTGGAGTTATTCGCATACAAAATTTAAAAATTGAAAAAAGGTCATGAAGAAAACGAGATGGAACATCCGGATTTGCCACACCATAACATCTGGTTCCAACAAGATGGTGCTCTCCTACATTTTGCTGTGGTAGTTCGAACTTATTTGCACGACACTTTCCCAAACAGGTGGATTGGAAGGAGCGGTGTTATTGAGTGGCCGCCAAGATCACCCGATCTAACACCACTAGACTTTTTTTTATGGGGATACCTTAAAGGCAAGGTATTTAAAAGCCAACCGGCAAATCTAGACGATTTAAAACAACGCATCCGTCAAGAAATACGTCGAATAACGCCCGAAATGGTTCGAAATGTGCAGCAGGAATTTGTAGATCGATTAGGCTATTGTCAGTTGACTAACGGAGGAACATTTGCTGAAATAAAATTATTTTTAAGTTTACAAATCTTTGTTTTCGATATAATAAAACGTTATAAAAATTATTTTATTTTTCGTTTTCTTCATGACCTTTTTTCAATTTTTAAATTTTGAATGCGAATAACTACAAAACGCTTGGGCTTAGGTATAGCACATGCTGTATGACAAATGTTTAGAATTGTAAGGGCAATCCAAAAATGCAATAAAAAAATTGGGTTGCAATTTGAAAAAAAATTTTTTTTTTGCAAATCTTTTTTGAGACACCCTGTATAAATTTTTTTTTTCGCAAAATATGCCCCGAAGAAATATAAAATCGACGAGCCCGAGCGATTTTTGAAAAAAATTGTGCTTTACGAGATATTAAATTTACTACTTACTTTATGACCACCCGGTATATGTGAAGACTATTATAAGGAGGAAGAGGAATGAATTAATGATCTTATCTGTTCGTAGGTGGGTTGATGACTGAAGATGGCAGCTGACGAACCTTAGGTAGATCGGTTTTTCTTGTTTGTTTTCGAAACCAGCAATTGCAGACTGAGACGATACCAACAGCTATAATGTGTGATGAATTTGATAGTGAACCAATATGATGACACGTCGTGAACTTTAAAAAATTTTGAACTCTACCAGGAGGGCTAAAATGAAGTACTAATGTAACGAATAAGTTCTACAGTGGCTTCATTACTTAAGGACAATGGAGTCCCCTTTTCTCTCGTGTAAGTTTCTAATTTGTAAGTTAAAGAAATTCTTTGTATAAATCCGCTTTTTTTTATTTTAGCGTAACTTTTGTTAACCAAATTGAAACTAACGTAGAAATAAAAATCCCTTCTACTAAAAGGAAGATCGAAACAGCTGATCTGCATATTTCAACGTTAGACAAAGAATAGCTCTTTTAACAATGGTCAAGCCTTATCAAGCATTTCGGAAGAATGTCAAGAAAACAGATTAGAATTTATTTAATTTTTGATACCGGTAGTGACATCTACCATTTTTAACCAAAGTGTTAAAAAAGGAATCTATTTTAATATAATTATAAATTAGAATTTTTTGAAAATTGAACTGATGAGATTGAATGCATGGACAGGAAAAAATGCATGAATGGATTAGTAAAATTATATATACACACACGCACACACACACACACACACACACACACACACACACACACAACATATATATATATATATATATATATATATATATATATATATATATATATATATATATATATATACAGGTCGCACAACTAAAGATGATTTGGAGGTCAGATGCGCATTCGTCCGTTTTCAAATATTCTACCAGCGGCAATTGAGAAGTTCAGTAGCGTGGCAGATAAATTGTTTCAAGTGTATATTACGTGATTGTACGTATACAAACATAATTATTAACACATTTTCTTAATACCTTTGGAAATTTTACATTTAAGTTAATGAAATTAGAATGTTTTTAAACAGATTAGGAAATTATCCTTTATTATACAAACATCATTCCGCGATTACGTGAAAGTGGACCTTTCCACTAAATTTGTTTTTATTACTTATGGATTCTTAATTAGAAATTACACTAATTATGGGTGCAATCAGTTTCAATTGTCAACGGAAAACTGCGTTCATTCTGGTTTTAAATTTGAACAAGAGTAATTGTGTAATACGATATCGTGATTATGAGCTCTACACCTACCTTAGGTCAGCACGGACCAGTGATACGCAGTCAAACGCGCGAGGTTGTGTACAATGTGTATAATTATTTCAAAAACATTAATCCTTCGAACACATTAAAAGAACTTAAAGAAATAACACGCGCAGCAACTAAGGTGTCTATTGCTACGGTGTCCAGAATTATCAAGGAAGGCGAAGCAGACGTAGAAGAAGGGAAGCCTCAATTTTCGAGTCCCGGAAAAAAACGTCCACGTGAATCTCCAGTAACACATCTACAACCATACGAAAAAACTATTTTTCGCAACTTTATATATAACTTCCATAAAACGGAGAGTGCTAGAGTGAATGTAAATGCTTTGTGTAATAAACTTATGGCGGATTTGGATTGGAAGGGTGTTGCATCATCGTTAAGATATATTTTCACGAAACTTGGTTTTAAATGGCGTACAAACGAAAACAACAGAAAATTTATAGAATGGAACGATATTCTAGCACTGAGGATTTCCTACTTGCAACGAATAAAATATTACCGGGGATTAAAGCGCCCCATTGCGTATATGGATAAAACGTATGTTGACAGTGGACACACTCAATCAAAATCATGGAGTGATGGTAGTGAAAGTGGGCTAAAGTGTAACATATCTAAAGGACCACGAATGATTGTAGTGCATGCGGGGGGTGAAATGGGATTTCTAGATGGTTGTAGTTTGGTTTTTAAATCTGGGCTAAAAAGTGGAGATTACATGACGATATGAACTCGACAAACTATGAAAAATGGTTGCAGGAGAAGCTTTTACCGAATTTGCCGCCAAATTCGGTACTGGTGATAGATAACGCGCCTTATCATAATATCCAAGTTAATCGAGCCCCATCCAGTACTTCTAAAAAAGAAGAAATGGTGAAGTGGTTAGTTGAAAAAAAATTATCATTTACTCCGCAAATGTTCAAACCGCAGTTATACGATATTATTAAACAACACAAAAAACAGTATATTACGTACAAATTTGATGACCTATTACACAAAAAGAATCATACTATACTCAGACTTCCACCCTATCATCCTGATTTAAATCCAATAGAATTAATCTGGGCACAAATAAAAAACAATATCGCAAAAAGAAACGTGACATTCAATTTTAACGAAGTAAAAGCTTTATTGGAAGAAGAAATTTCGACTGTTACGCAGGACCATTGGCGAAATTGTTGCAAGAAAATCATTGAAAATGAAGACAATTACTTAAAAAACGAACATTTTCTTGATATACAAACGGAACGTATAGTAATAAATTTGGGAGAAGAAACAGTTCGGACGACGAATTTAGTGATTGTGATTGATTTTTTATTACATTATATGATATATAAGTATTTTTACATGTTCGCAATGTATATAAATTATTACATTAATAAAATAACATAACACTTTAAATGTGATTTTGTACATGTACCAACGATTAATTACGCCGCCCCTGGTAAGTGATTTTAAGCTGTTACAATTGACGATTATTCCCGAACGCAATGACTAATCTGCGCGACCCGAATCATCTTTAATTGTGCGACCTGTATATATATATATATATATATATATATATATATATATATATATATATATATTATAATAAGTTTATTGGGTATCGGCTTAGAAAATTTTTTTTTTTTTTTATTGATTTTTTGTCAAATTTTCGTCTGTGATTACAGGCTTCATCAGGACTAAAACTAACAAAATTCTCTAAATTATGAACAATACATAATTAATACACTTACATCTTAGAAGTAAATTTTGTTGATTGATGTATAATATAATTTTGAAGTGTAAAAAACAATGTGTCAATTAGAATGTAATCTGAGCTAACTAAATTATATTAATAAAGGACAATTCTAAATCAAGTAACAAGTATTAAAGCGTGTCACTATATGAAAGGCTGTTTATATTTATTTACAATGAATTATTGGGATTTTAAGTTTTTGTAAATTAAAAATAGACCAGCATAACTAGTGTTTAAATGATTAGTGTCAGACTTAAAATTCATTGTTTCATTATTATTAATGTGAAACATTTCAAGGAAGAGTCTCTCACTATAGTTTTCTGCTTTGTCAATTATTTTACTTCGTTAAATTTAATAGTATGATCTAGATCTAAACTGTGAACTGTTAAAGCACATCTCTTTTTTTGTAATTTACAGTCACTTTTGTGTAAAGCTATTCTACTTTTCAGCCAGTTAGTTGTGTGTCCTATGTAACACAAATTGCAGACATTGCATGGTATGGAATAAATTACGTTATATTCTAGTTCTGTGGGTGTTTTATCTTTAATTTTTGAAAATAAATTGTTAATCGTGTTTATGTTATAAAAAACTATTTTTATGTTTTTGAATTTAGTGAAAATTTTGATTATTTTGTTACTAATTTGTGGTACAAAGGGAAATTTTTTATATAAAATTAAGTTAGGATCAATTTGGTCCGCTATCTCGTTTTTAGTATTATTTATAACATTACGAAAAAGTAAATTATTAATTAAGTTTCTTGGATAATCATTATTAACAAGAACATCACTCAGTTTTTAAGATTTTGTGTATTAATGACGGATGTACAATATTAATTATTCTATTTTTAAACCTAAAATGATATTTCTTTTCATAAAGAAAGTGGCTAGAATAATAATTTATGTATCTACCGAACTGGTGGGTTTGATGTACCAATCAATAATTAATTATTATTTTTGTTAATTAAATGCATATCCAAGAATGGAACACTATTATTGATTTCATGTTTTACAGTAAATTGTATATTAGGGTTGTAATTGTTAAAAACATTTAAAATGTTGTCTATTTGCTCTCTAGGGCCTATTAAAATTAAATCATCTACGTATTTTTTTATTAAAGTAACTTTACAAGTAAGTTTTGGTAAACTAACATCTATAAAATCATCTAATACAATTTGAGCTAGTATCGGACTTAATGGAGATCCCATAGGTGTACCAAAAATTTGTTTGTAAAATTTATCCCTAAAGGTAAAATAGGTGTTATCAAAAATAAATTTAATTATACTAATAAAAGTGTGGTTTGGAATATTAACGTGATTATGAATGAACGTCCATTTTTTATTAATGATTTCTAAAACTAAACTTAAAATCAAATTGGTCTCACAAGTTTTAATTAATAAATTTAACAATTGATGGATAAAATGAAATGAAATTCTCAAAAAACTGAACTATTAATTTTCTATTGGAATAATGCTCCTCCTTTTTCCGCATAGATTTCAATGCGAGCTCTGAATTCATTGAAACTGCGCCTTATTTCTTCGATTGAAAGGGTCTGGACAGCATTCCGTATCCTATTTTTCAATTGCTCTTCATCATTGTCTAATGGCTCACTGTACACAATTTGTTTTAAACGACCCCACAGATAAAAGTCCATTATTGTGAGATCAGGACTTCTCGGCGGCCATAAAATGGGACCTTCTCTTCCTATCCCGTTATCATGGAACTCTGTATTGAGCCACTGGCGAACAGTACGGCATAATGAGCAGGGCACCCATCGTGCTGGAAGAACATTTCAATTTGGTAGTTCAATGGCAATTCATCCAGTTTATCAGTTAAAATATTTTGCAACATTTCCAAATATGAATAACGGTTTAAATTTTGATCAAAAGATATGGGCCAATAATTCCATGGTACGAAACCGCACACCACACATTAACTTTTTTCAAACATTGTCTGCGACTAGCAATTCGGAAGTTTGGATTCGTCCTACTCCAGTAACGGCAATGTTGGGAGGAAACGACTCCGTTAGTTGAAAAGTTCGATTCATCGGAGAACATTATTCGTTTATGAAAATTTGAATCTTCCAAAACTCTATGCCCATTTCCAAACAAAAATCCAGACGTTTGGATTTATCACCGGTCTCTAAAGTTTGCCTAAATTGCGGCTTAAATGGTATAATTTTGTTCTCCTTGAAGATTCTTTGTAAATGAGATTTACTTATCCTAATTCGTAGTGCCCTCCTTCTTAAAGACAACCTTGGAACTTCTGTTGCGGAATGAACGGCGAGAACAGTAGCAGCATCTTCTTCATCGAACAACTTCTTTGGCTTCTTTAGGTTTAAAACCGAGCCCGTTTGAAGGAATTTAGTTACCAAGTTTTTTGCTCCGGCATTCGAAATTGCAACCTCCAGGTATTTTTGGGTGAATTTTCTGATAACAACTCGGTAGCACTCTTCCCCAGTTCCGTAACATTGAATTAGATAAATTCTTTGTTGTAAAGTTAACATTACAGCATACAATTCAAATTAGCATGAGTTAATTTGCATTTCAACAGCATTATCACATTTGACAATTTCTGTCAGTGGTGTTTTTCAATGAAATCCGCCTACTAAAGTTACTTCTAAAAATTAGGACATTCTAAGTTCAATTTTTCAAGAAAAATGATATTATCTCGAGAACCGTACGAGTAAAATAGAAAGTAATTTGTGTTTCGGGGGTTTGAAAACAAGCAGGACAAATCATCAAGAATGAAATTTTCTGAGAAATGAAAAATAAGAGAATTTTCCTCTTTAAAGTCGATCCGGGACATACTGTATATATATATATATATATATATATATATATATATATATATATATATATATTATGTATATATATATATATATATATATATATATATACATATATATATATATATATATATAAAATTTGTAGTGTTTAAATATATAAATATAATGAAAGGAGATTTAAATCTTTGATGGGGATAAAATTCTAATTAAATTTGAAATGGATATTATTATATAAGATTCTATTTGTGCACCGTACTAGCTCAAATCTCTTTAGAGGATAGAGTTCTGATTTGAAGGGAATAATTAACTGGTTCAATATTATGTGGATTCCACGTTATATTAAAAATCCTATATGTTAAATGTACCTTAATAAAATTTATACCATAACGCATGCGTTGTGAATTCAATGAACTCAAGGATCAAAATGTCAGATTTGCTAAAAGATGATGATTTTAACTGGATAATTGAAATTAAAATTTGGAAATAAAACTAAATTTCTACTTGTTTTGCAGATGTTTACACAACTATGGCATAAACATTTACACCTATACATACAAATAATAAGTGCAGGAAATCACTCAAATAAAGATACAACTAACAGGGTTATGATTAAAAATTGACTCACATGTGCATTGTCCTATCTGCAAACGGATGTTTTCATACAGCTGGTTCCAATTGTTCATGTAAGCTCTTTCCAATTGATGATCGAAGTTCTTGATCCACCAAGTTCGCTGCTACAATACGTCCAATAATTTCACACTGGCCCTCGGATTGATGGTTGCTTTGTTGTGGTAAACGTGTTTATTATAGGTTTAAAAGTTTCACTCAGCCACAAAATTTATTGATAATGATATTTATTTAATTGTATTAAGATGTTTCAAACTTATCGGTTTAAGTAATGTTTTAAGATTGTAGAAATTTTAAATTATTATCACTTTCTTTTTAGCATCCGAATGGAATATTAATTATTAAAATGTCGCAGCAGGAATAAAATACCAGTTGGAAGAAAAAAAATTATTACAATTTTATTTTGGAAAACGTATCCACAAATTAAATTAAACAAACGAATCTTTTAAAAACGTCAAACATTAATCGTAACAACTATGAAATTTAATTCGTAATGAGCTTTACGAACATGGACAAATATCGGTAACCTAACTTTATTTTAACAACTGTAGGTTAAAAACAATTGTTTCTGAACTTCTCGTCTCTCCGTTAAACTTGTATTAAAATCTCCCGATAATAGTTGTGGTTAAATAACTTACTTGTTCACAAAAACACTACACTTTTTTAAACTTTGCAAAACAATTGGATTAAACAGAAAAATATAGAGAGAGAGATTCTGTTCAGGAACAATTCTTTATATACCCTTCTGTTAGTTACCATATTTTCATTTTTTTTAGAAATCCAAATAATGTAACCAAGTCTATGATTATGAAAATGAAACTTACCATTAATTAATAAAATATTATCTTTTTGGGATTTTTAATGGTGTATTTAAATTATAAATCAAACGTTTCGATAACACTAACAGTTATCTTCGTCAGTAGTAATGTTTGTTAAAATTGTTAAAGATGTAGTAAACAATTTTGTCAGATTTGAAAATTCAAATTTGAATTTTTCAAATTTGACAAAATTGATTTGAAAAATTCAAATTTGAATTTTTCAAATTTGACAAAATTGTTTACTACATCTTTAACAATTTTAACAAACATTACTGACGAAGATAACTGTATTTATCGAAACTTTAGATTGTAATTTAAATACTTAAAATCCAAAAATAAGTATTTTATTACAAGTCTGTGATTGATCAGAATAAATTCGAAAACTTAAGTAAATTATAAATTATGCTATAACTTTTTTATAAAGCTATTGATTTCAATTTTAAAAACAGAAATGAAAAATCTTAAATTTAGTGGAAAATTCTATTTAACATAGTAAATTTGTATAGTCAACCCCATTTCACAAAATTTATGTTTAAATGACTTGTACATGTTAAATTACTGTGTGGAAATGAGGAAAACCTCCTATTAATCACATTAACAAATCATTTTCATCTCATATTAATCTAAAAAAACTATAAATTTGTAAAAAACCTTAAATTTAAAACTTAACCTAACTTTATTTTAAATACACAAATAATTTGCGTTTAAAAACGTTCAAATCAACCAAAATGTCATCCATATAACTTATAAAATCTGTTTTTGTCATATTCAATGTTCACCTTGCTTGTATTGCCTAAATTTAAGTCACTTTAATAAACCGTATTGTCTAACACACTTCTTCAAAAATCTAACATAAAAATGTATTTGCATGTAAATATCTTTATGTAAAATTGTTCTGTACAATGTTCTTAATGTTTATTATGCACCACTTTGTTTATCGCACATCCGCTTCCATTTATATTGTGAGTAATCATTAAATTATGTTCGTATTGTAACCCTTTCTCGAATTTTAACATTTTTCCTGCATTTTATCTTACTTATAATATGTCCCTAATATAAACATAACTCTACACTATGTGTTAAACACCTGTAAAACATCCAAATGCCAAAATACTTTTAATGAACTGTAATTTAATGAAACAAAACTAAGTACTTAATCGTACTTACAGAAATAACTTTATTTAACCTTCCTGACATGTTTTTATGTGGCACAATGCTTTTTATGATTGAACCAAATTGTACAAATTTTATTAAGCCTGTTTTAACCAAAACAAATCCACTTTCTTGCAATCGTATACCAAATTACATCAATTAAATGCATCGTAAACGTATCATACTTGATCTCAACTTGTTCTAAAGAAATTACCAGTTTAAACTCTCCAATCCCTGTCTTAATCTTATCTAATCATCTCAATATACATATATATATATATATATATATATATATATATATATATGTATATTGAATGAAACGACCAGACCATTGTACATTAAGAGTGGATGCAACTGTATATTGTGTGAATGAGAATTGTGAGAATGAATAAAAAATGAAAGTTAACCCCTAAGCTATAAATTAAGTGTTTAATTTAAATTATAAAACTGTAAAACATAAAAATGTTGTGTTTAATGACTATTGAACTGTAACAAGTGTTTCTTTCACTATCGTATAAATTTCTAAGCTTTAGTCATTGTGGTGCAAAAAATACCGAGGTGATTGTTGCCATCGCTACGCTCTGGTAACCATCTTCGCGCTCGGGATTAAATGTAGCATTTTAGTCCCTTGATTCATAATATACTATTATCGCAAACACCTCCATTTTTTTAACTCGCCTACCAAAGGAACAGCTATTGTGATCGGACAAAATTTTGGATTAAACTCACATATGCGTTTTGATGATCTCTGGGTCCAACTACTGGTTTTTTGAAAAATGTGCGCTGTGAACATGTATACCGGGTTGTGACTTACAAAATGCAGTATAGGGATTACAACACAAAATACTTGATGTCGAATTATTGGCTTCCATAAATTTTAGAGCTGTTACGTCACCATTAAACATGATTTACGTAATATGATTGTATGCTTTGTTCTTCTTTCGGTAACACCGGATTTTTTTTAAAACATGAATGTATTACTTAGTAATTTTCAACTTCCAACATACATATACACATGTGTAGGTATAGAATGTTATGCAATCGACTTTTTTTTACAACCGTTAAATCGACTTATTAGGTCGTTTTACAATTTTTGGGCAAGTGTGTGTCCACGATAATACCTACGCACTTAAAATTTTGTATATAAGCTAGTTTTCATTTGACTTAGAACTGATTAAAGTTTGGGAGAAATCCAGCGGCGGAGAGGGGTGGTTTATTAGGGTTAGTTTTTGGTTTTATCAAATATTTCTAAAACAGCTGCATATTCCGAAGATATAAAAACATATGGATTAATTATAGTCTATGCAATTTTTTGGTACGACGCATAATTTAGCGGTAAGAAAATTCCTAAGGTAATAATTAAATTAATATCTGAATAACCACTCATTTTATTAGAAAAAGTATAGACGTATGTTTTAAAGTTAATTTAATTTTACATTTCTTCATAAAGTTTCTTAATGTAACGCAAGGTAATTCTAAGAAATAATTAAGTAAGAATGAAAATGGTTAAACTGTTTTATTGACATGCGTCGTACCAAATTACATAGAACATAATTAATCGATATGTTTAAGGTGTATATGTATTTAGGTATTTTTATACCTTTGAAATATAAGGCTGTTTTAGAAATATTTGATAAAAATCAAAAATAATCGTAATAAACCCCCTCGCCGCCGATGGATTCATAGACACACGCACGCACGCGCATACGCACACATACACATTATGGTCGATATTGACGAAGCTTGGCCAAAAGTTGTAAAATGAGCTAATAAGTCGATTTAGCGATAGCGAAAAAAATCCGATTGCATAACCTTCTAGACCTACATATGTATGTATATGTAGGTTGGAAGGTAAAAATGTTATTAAAATTATTGCATTTGTTTTAATTTCCATTTTGTAGGTTGGAATGCCGCGTTATTCCACACCAGATATTTAATTTACTGTTAGCAGATACTCAAAACTGCCTTAAGAAATTGAATGAAATTTTCAGGTAGTAAATTAGAATATGTACTTTTTATTCATTTTACGAAAACCAGGGTCTAGGAAAACCATAATTAATTTAAGAAACAGCACAAACTTATAACAATTTGGATGGATGCATTATTGGTTAAAATTTCATATATTTTCAGCTAAAAATAATTAAGTTACATGACTTCAAAGTCCCCGTATGTAAAATATGTGCAAAAACAGCTCTTTTTTGATTTCTTTATAAGAGGTAAGAGGTTCACTTACAATTTTCATATTTAATGGCCGTTGGTAGATGTGTATAAGGTAGATTCATGTCAAATATCAAAAGAATCGAACACCAAATAAAAAATGATAACATTCTAAACTCAGGTGTCTTGCTTTTTGAAACCGATAGTAGTAGTAAATGAATTTGAAGTACAAGTACTTACCAGTCATTTCGCTAATATTGTTGATGGCTAATTCCACCAACTTTCTTCCTCGCAAACTCATTTTTTACACTAACACTCAAATAACTTGTTTTCACTTTGGCTTCAATTACCAAATGAGTCCGAATTTGAAACATCGATTCATTTGCAAATTATAATTATGTTAAGAAACGCCCACAGGCTAATATAAGATTTGTTTTAAGAAGGAAATGTCCAAAAATTAAACTATTGAAATGTAAATTGTTAATTGTTAAAGCTATTCTTTTGTAATTGTGACATGCAATAAAATTTAGATAACAATCAGTTTGATACCAGATAAGCATATTAAAAATTCCTTATAATCAATTTAAATACAGGGTCCGCCAATTGTGCGTGGACGAAGCTTTATGAGTTTATACAATATCGTTTTCAAAATTATTTATTGCAGGATTGTGTGGGATCTTTCGGGTTACAATTAGAAAATATTTTCGCAAAAATTACTACTCGTATATAGGGTATTACAATACAAAGTTATATTTTTTTAATTGGAACATACCGTATATTATTATAAATTTGGATTCCCTGGTTAATTTTAAGGGCACTTTATTCACTAAATCAGGTATCTTAAACGCGCAATTTAGGCGCTGCATTCCATTTTTTGAAAATTTAGAGGTTGAAAAGAAAAATTGTAACAACCGTATGGAGAAATGTGTAACACAAAAATTTTAATGGTTGATTAGTCATAGACTGTGCTACATAAAATGGTAAAAATAGTACTATTATCTTATTTAATTTTCGAGATATCGTAATGCAAAGTATAAGATTTTCATTCATAGATAACTTGATTTTTTTAAATGGAAAGGTATACATTGTTTTACATTGTTAGATAGGACATTTAATTACATTTTTTTTATGATATAACATTGTTGGTATTTATGTTTTGCCGTTTTTTGATAATCCAGCTTTTTTACTGAATTTATCGATTTTGGAAGAAAATAATTTTAAATTAAATGTTCAAATTGTCGACTACGCTGATTTAGACAATACTGAATTCTTTTAATAAAAGAAGCTTCAACCCGATCTAACATATTAGGAGTAATTGTAGCAAAAACACTTCTAATTCGCAATTTCATATTCTCAGCAGTTGTTGGTTCTTCCTCATATACTTTATTCTTCACAAAGCCCCAAAGAAAAAAATCCAATGGAGTTATATCGGGAGATCTAGCTGGCCAAGGTATCGGTCCTTGTCTTCCTATCCAATTTTCGTGCAACGTCGAATTTAACCACTGGGTTACAATTCTGGCATGATGAGGAGGTGCCCCATCTTGTTGGAAATACATACCTCTTCTTTGAGCCAAAGGTACATTCTCCAATAAATGATATAATTCGTTTTCTAGAAAATTATGATATTCTACCTCAGTGAGTGTGCCATTGAAAAAAAAAGGACCAACAATAGTTCCGCCGAATATACCTGCGCAAACATTCACTGACCATTTATTTTGAGAGACTAACCGAAATTGGTGTGGATTTTCATTTGAATAAAAATGAAAATTATGTCTGTTCACAAATCCATTTCGATGAAATGTATATTCGTCGGTAAATAATATCTCCGATATAAAATTTTCGTTCACATTTAACTGTTGTTGAACCCACTGGCAAAAATTAATTCGATTTTGAAAATCTTGTTCTTTCAGCTCTTGATGTAATTGTACATGATAGGGGTGAAATTTATTTTTCTTTAACATTCGTCTCACGGAAGTTTGACTGATTTCTAAATTGTCACTTAATTTCGGAATACTAACGTGGGGGTTTTCAACTGTAGCTACAAGTACACGAAATTCATTTTCTTCATTTGTAACAACTTTAGCTCTTTCGTTTTCAGGATATCCAACACTTCCAGTCCTTTCAAATCTTTCTAAAAGATTGCGAAACGATTCTTCTCTTGGTTGTCTTCGATCAGGATAACGCTGCCCGTAGATTCGACAAGCCAATAAACAATTTTTGTTTGATTCTCCAAGCACAAATATCATGTCAACTAATTCATTTTGCAAAAAATTACTCATTATAATTCTTAAATAAACGTATTACGTATATGATGAATGATGTTCGTAAAGTTAAGCGTCAAACATTCACACTGCAAAAAAGTAATTAACTCAGTTACGTTTGAACATACACGTGAAATGACAAAACAGATACTATTGCTGAATTTTGTTTCTAATATTCTTTTGTTTTCATAGCTTCATGTGATTTAAACAATTATACATACATATGTAAACCTACGAAAATCGACAAATTCAGTAAAGAAGCTAGATTATCAAAAAACCGCAAACAATAAATACCAACAATGTTATATCAAAAAAATTGTAATTAAATTTCCTATCTATCAATGTAACTCAATGTATACCTTTCCATTTAAATAAATCAAGTTATCTATGATTAAAACTCTTAAACTTTGCAAATTCAGTAAAAAGCTGGATTATCAAAAACGGCAAAACATAAATACCAACAATGTTATATCAAAAAATGAATTAAATTTCCTATCTAACAATGTAAAACAATGTATACCTTTCCATTTAAAAAATCAATTTATCTATTATTGAAAATCTTAAACTTTGCATTACGATATCTGGAAAATTAAAAAATATAATATTACTATTTTTACGATTTTATGTAGCACAGTCTATGACTAATCAACCATTAAAATTTTAGTGTTACACATTTCTCAATACGGTTGTTACAATTTTTCTTTTCAACCTCTAAATTTTCAAAAAATGGAATGCAGCGCCTAAATTGCGCGTTTAAGATACCTGATTTAGTGAATAAAGTGCCCTTAAAATTAACCAGGGAATCCAAATTTATAATAATATACGGTATGTTCCAATTAAAAAAATATAACTTTGTGTTGTAATACCCTATATACGAGTAGTAATTTTTGCGAAAATATTTTCTAATTGTAACCCGAAAGATCCCACACCATCCTGCAATAAATAATTTTGAAAACGATATTGTATAAACTCATAAAGCTTCGTCCACGCACTATTGGCGGACCCTGTATATATCGACCTGCATAAGACGATTAAACAAAAGACCGTTGTCTAATACTTAAATTATTTCTATTGTATAGGATTATGGGGAATATTTAATTATGCACAGGACAAATATACAAAATAGCTTCCTAGGATTATTTTTTTCAGTTTGAAGTGCAGAAATAATATTACAAATTAAAATAATTCGTACTTTATATCTTAACCTACATGTCATATAAGTTTCACGTAAATGCTACATTTTATACTGTAGTTGTCATTTCAATTGTAATGTTAGAATAAAGCGTAGGTACTTTTTTAAAATTAAATTTTACATGAATTACTCATGTTAAATGTACCCAATAATCTTTTTGCACTAATTTCAACGCTACTACTTGGCCTGGTATTGTTAAGGCAGAGTTTATTCAAAATTCCATTAAATAATATTTAACCTAAACATAAATATTACCCAATTACCAATGTCTAAAAATTGCCCTTTTAATTTAAACGTGAAACATTTTTTTTCACCTTGCATGTTTATATTTAAAATATTCTTGTTACGGTTCTACACGAGTAAATTCATATTCTGTAACAATCTGTTAGTATAATTTAAAAATATTTTTAAATTTTTATAAAACATTTAAATGCCTGGTTTTAAAAAAGATTTTAAAAATTGAAATGGATTGGATTACATAAGCACGCATGGGTCTAACGTGAGTTTGGCCTGTCTATTCAAAATGTTCACAAGCTAGGTCTTCTCGTAAAATATATGTAACATAGTTCACTTATATAATAAACTATTGTTATATTTTACTTTATACATTTCTAAACATAGACTGAAATTGCTACACAATTGGCCTATTTTTTATACAATCACCATTTCGATAAAAAATATAAGTTAATATTGTTGTTCTATTCAGTACTAATTAGTAGAAATTTACACCACATACGGAAAGTTTAAATAATCGTATTTAATAGTTTCTTGCCCTTGTTTACTATGTAGAAAAAATGCAGATTACATTTATTTTTAAACTGCCATTATTTTATACTTAATCAGCGCAAACTAACAAACACGTAGCACATGTAACATGTGATACTTCTTAATTTTAACGATTAAATAATGTATCATTTAAAAACGTTACTGTAATGACAATGCATTTCATTTATTACAATGAATCATGGGTTAAGAATAAAAATAAATCGAACTTCTGTGTTAAAAAAAAATTGTTAATTGCAAACACTCTATACTTCTAACAAGAAGTAAGTTTTAAAAATGACAACGATTTATTTATAGTACCTTTAGAAAATTGCTTATAACATAACGAACAAGCATCAAGTAAGTGCATTGTTTCAATTATAGTGCAATCATGGATAAATTTATTATTGTCAAAAGTATTAATAAAAATTTTAAAATATTGAAGATGATAACATTACTAAATTAAAATAATCGATTAGACGTGTCAGTTTGACTTTAATTGCTGTTAGAATCAAAGTACTATTTTAATTTTACAGATGTTTATAGCTTTCAACTTTATTATGTAAACGTTGTTACCCATTTTCGTGTATATCATATTATATAGTTAGTCTTTAATATTTTGCTACAGTTTGCTTTTACCGCAGCAACGTTGTCGGGACGCAAAAGTACCTAAGAGCATATACTTTGTATAAAAAAACGAGTTGTGTAAGCAACCCTTACCTCGGGATTCATAGCGACCTAATAACGGATCGGGCTCCACAGAGTACACTTGGTATATATATATATATATATATATATATATATATATATATATATATATATATATATACATAAATAGTGTGTCTCAAAGGTTTATAAGTTATTTGTAAAGTTACATAGATGAAAATTGGGACGTTTACATTAGCAATCAGGTTCTAACCAACAAAAATATTTTCAGTGATGAAGTGTTGACGTTTCTACTCAAAATTAAAAGCAACTTTGATAATTCAAATGCAACACATTGTATATTATTCAATTCTTTAATGCCTGGAATATATCTAAATACGTCTTATGTATGAAGTCCTATTCCTATCTTCAACTATTTATAACTGATAGGCCATTTTGACGCTTTGACAGGCTTAGTTTTTCATAATCTATCGATTGACAAATACAAAAACTTCTAATCTTTTAGCAAGGAATTTATTGAAAAATTGGTTAAACAAATTAAATAGGTGCTATCCACCTTCGTTACATTAGAAATGAAAACTGTGGAGACGCGTCATGCTTGACATAGGTAAAAGTAAGATTAGATGTTGTCAATCTCATCTGCTTCGCTTTTCAATAATGGCTAATTTAAATAAATGAGGAAGAATTATATTGCTTATGAGGTGTGGTTACGGAGACCGAGTGAGGTCCAATAAAGAGGTGCCGGATTTATTCAGTAACCATTTTGTAAGCTGCGTTTGCTTACTTTAATCAAAGTTTACTTCAATTTGTCACGGTCGAGCTCAACCGGTTTTTAATTATATAAAAGGGAGTTGTTCGTTGTTACTGGAGTCGATCAATATTACCAGGTTCATCCACACTGACAAATATACTAGGAAGGGTTTTAGGCGTATATTATTCCTAATAGGTTTATAAAATCTAAATATTTATACTTAATACTATTACAATTAACATAAAACGATAAGTAAACAAAATAACGAAATAATTCATGTAAAATAAACACAAATATCAGGAAGTACCAAGACCTGGCTCAGCATTTCGAGAGTTGGTCCAGGATTGTCTGGGTATATGGATTGGAACGGAGGTCGTCAGGCCGCTTCTCTCCTTACGTTTTCTGTCAAAATACGGTTGCCGGGATGTTTATACACTCAAAAGAACTGATCCTAACTTATATTACGATATAGAAAAGTTTTATTTATTTTAAAAATAAAATTAAAATTGTAAAAGCCGGACGAGCCGAGTAGCTGTAGGCAGAAAAGTTTTATACAGTTATTATAATTTTGTTTCTAATAGTAGACTAGGTCATGTGGTGATAAGATAAGTCTCTCTACCGGTTTTTACGATTTAAAGAGAGATTTTCACTTCATGCATCTTACAAGGAATGCGAGTTTAAATTGATAAATGCAATTATTATACCTTTAACTTTTATGAAAGTGAATTTTAAAGGAACTAAATAAGATTTACATAGTTTCATTAACTATTTATTTATTTGCAGCAGGTTATTAATTACTGTGTAACAATATATTTTTAATTAGTCTTAGTAATTAGCGGAAGTTTTATTAAAACAGAATTGGTGGTGCTTACGTGTTATTAAACTCCTTAGAATTGAAAATGAATACCTATGTATTATATTCTGGATGCGGGCGCGCTTAAGGCGCTTCTGGGTTCGACAGCGTCAATAGTAGCTACCTGGGGTTGATCTAAGTCGACTTCGATTTTGATAATAACAATGATAAGGTATTTAAACCTTCCGGAACGATTTAGTTTAAATATTTTCAGGTACAGGATAAATTAAACGTTTTACATGTAGGTACCGTGGACTTGAAGAATGGTTTTCCCTTTAGGTCTGAATGTGAAGGTTAGGTTTTTCCTTTTTATTCCGCCAACAAAAAAACGTGATTGAGTCCTTAAATGAATTAATTATGCACCATTGAATATCGATAAGAGTAAAATTAAAAGATAACCGTTAATTATAGATAGAGATTTATCTTTGTTTCAAAATTAAAACTTATCAAGTACTATAAACAACCGTTAATAAAAAAATACAAGTTTTTTTTTGTTATTCCGAAATTAAAACATGATAAGTAGTAATACAGTTTGTATTCAAACGCACATGTTAAATGGAAATTACATTCAAAACCTTTCATATCAATGTTAGAGAATGATAAGGAACCAAAGCATTCAAATAAACTTTAAAATCCGATCAATCTAACTAAGAGAGTTTTAAATTAATACATACAAGTGATAATCAACACCGTCCTTATAAATTAGTTAATTTACTTAGTGAAAATTGCATTGTTAAAATAATATAACAGTTTCGATATAAATAATTAAAGTTAAACCTGAAATACTTTCTATGAATTCCAACTACAAAAGAATGTATCTAATCTTTTACTATTGTATGAAGTTTGGCATATTTAAATAACGCGAACACTGACAGATGTGTCAAACAGTAACCAGCTTCTGGAATTGCGTGATTTCGAGTTGATATAAGTGTTATTAATTACTAATTAAACCGTTAGATAGAATAAGTACTTTTTGTTAATGGAAACAGGCCAAATTTTATATCAACCGTTCTGTTACTTCATAACTGTTACGCTGTCACCTCATCGTTAAAATTGTGGAATTTCAATCCATTCCCCACTTTTAAATGCCGTACTCTATGTAAGTTTATGCTTTCACAAAATGATTATCTTTTCGTTCTCACTGTAGCAAGTATAGAACAAGCTAAAGCTTACTGATAAGTATGAGGTAAAGAGTAGTTTAACAATTGATTAATCTAATTAAACTTAATAAAGACTCGCTCTGTAATTAAGTTCGAAACCTAGTTCATTTGTTTCGATAAGTAGCAAGGAAATTACTTGATTGATTAAACCGTAACCAGTGAAATTTGAATAATTCACAGAGTTCATATTTATTAAGTATCATTTATTTTCATCCATCATTGGTGAACAAATTTTGCTTGAACACATTACTCACATTTATTGATAATCCTCATGGTTCCCTGCGGAAGTCAGCAGCAGCTATTGATATAAGTCGTTCATCAGTGTCAAGAATTCTGAAGGAAAATAAATTTTACCCCTATAAGATTTATCTTGTTCAAGAGCTGTCAGACGATGATTTCGGTAGAAGAAACGATTTTTGTGAGATCATGACGGCTAAGTGGGACGAGAATAGTGATTTCTTCAATAACATTGTTTTTTCTGACGAAGCGACGTTTATGCTAAAGGGGAGTGTGAATCGTCATAATTATAGGTACTGGCCAGATCAAAATCCGCATAGGATGGACAAGCGCATTCCTAGCACCACCAGAAAGTAAATGTTTGGGCAGGTTGTATGGAACTCGTTCCTGAAACTCAACGTGTGTGTGACCTAAACTATCAAAGTACATGGTTTCATCAGAATAGAGCTCCTCCCCACTATACTCGGATAGTACGGGAATATTTGAATACCACTTTTTCTAACAGGAGGTCTCCCGACCTCTCGCCATTAGCTCACATTTTCTGGGGAATCTAAAAAATAAAGTATACGCTACAAAACCAGAGACCTCGACGATTTAAGACAACGCATACAAATTGAGTCTGATCTTATTACCAAAGATATGGATCACAAGGTTATCGACAAATTTTACTATTACCTAACCTTTTGCAAGAAAATGGTTGAAGATAGGAACAGGACTTCAGACATAAGATGCATTTAGATTTATTCCGGGAATTAAAAACTTGAATAATGTACATGGTGTTCCGTTTGAATTATCAAAGTTGCTTTTAATTTCTAGTAGAAGCTGCAACACTGCATCACTGAAAATACTTTTGTTTGGTAGAGCATGATAGCTACTGTAAACTCCCCAGTTTTCATCTATGTCACTTTACAAATAACTGAGATAATTGAGCGTTTCCAAACTTTTTGGACACACTGTATATAATTTCTCTACTATTTAAGGACTTACGATAACAATATGTAATATGTATTTTTTTTTCTACTTAAGCTAAATTTAAACTTTATCAACATTTAACCAAATGCTTCCTCGTGCAGATAGCGAAAAACTATTTGAATTCATCTTTAAAGGTAACTTAGTCTTTTCACTCAAAGTAAAACGAAACTTTCGTATCAACAATGTAAGTGCTATACCCGTTTCCATAAACCCAAATTTGTTTGCTAAAATTATAGCTTTTAAAAATTGTTTAAAATTGTATACAAACATTTTACCAATGCATTGCCTTGGTCCTTCTCCGAAGGGCATATATGTAAACGGTATTATATTTTTCCTATGTCCTGGACTAAATCTGTCGGGGTCAAACCTTTCTGGCTCAGGAAAGTAGTCAGAGTCGTTCTGAAGTCCAAATAAAGGTATAAATACCTTCGTTCCTTTTTCTATTATGTATTCAGTGTTGGGTATTTTGTAATCTAGCACACACTTTCGAATTAATATTGATAATGGTGGATATTTTCTCAGTACCTCTAAAAGTAATAAATTGTATAATAATATTGTTACTCGTAAAAAATATATTTACCATTAATCACTTGCTTCATGTATTCCATTTGATTAATTGCTTCATAAGTAAACCCTTTTTGGTGTTCAAGAACTGATTTGATTTCATCTCGAAGTTTTTCTTGGACGTCTTGGTTTTGAGCTAATTCGAATAAGCAGAATGCAATTGTGGTAGAAGTAGTTTGAAATCCTGCGATAAAGAAGACAAACGTTTGAGCCATTACTTCTTTAATTGTTAAAAATTTCTGTTCTTTCAATTCCAACAATATTTGGAAAAAATCGTTACGGCATATATTGTTTCTTTCTCTATATTGGACAGTATCTTTAACAATCTCACAAAAGAATTGAGATACATCTTTAGGAATGCTAAGAACTCCAAACATACGTGCAAGTGTTGGACTAGCAATGGAAAATAACGCTTTGCCCGTTTCCCATTTGGTTTTAGTAAAAAATCTGTTAAACATTCTTTTAAATTCTGATTTTGGATGCTTAAAACTATAACAAACAATTCCAAAAGCACAACTACTAATTACATCAGTAGTAAAATTGGCCGATAAATCCTTAATATCAACTGGTGTGTGTTTGTTGGAATATATGTCAACTGCATCCGTCAACTGTTCTCCACAATCAACTATCGTTCTAAACATCATCTTCATTTTGCCTGATGTAAAGGTTGGTGTTAGTTTCATTCTTAAACTTTTCCATCTTTTTCCTTCTAATGTAGAAAGATTAGCGCTCAGTGGATCGTCCTTTTCATTGAAATAAAAACCACGATCGACGAAATGATGAAAATCCTTTGACATTATATGCTTGATGTAGTGTACATCAATTGGCATGTATGTGGGTGTTGTAAATGTAAATAGGCCAACATGCTTGAGTCCTTTTCTCTTTGATTCTGCATAACAATTGGTTATTAATTCTCTAAATGAAATTTTTGATTGAAAAGGATTAACTAATGTTCCAAATGGAATCGATGGCTTAATGTACGGAATTTTTTTCCTTTCCCAATATTTAAACGCCCATTTAAAATAGATTACTGGGCAAATTATTAACGTAATAAGTAATACTGTAATACACGACCAGAAACTATATACAAGTATTGCCATTTTGTTACTTAAAACAAATTTTCCATATTTACAGCATTGTTTAATTAAACTGTTTTGAATATTTATGAGTATAAATAAGCAATAGGTTATCCTTTACTTGACATAAGTGATAAAATTATATGAAATATTTAGGATGATAAGTGGGTCCAGATCAGATATTTTATCTGAAATAAATGATAATATTGCAATCAGAAACACAGTGCACTTCTAAATTATAGGACAGATTATTTTTACGCTATCTTTCTACGTACAACATATCAACACTTGTACACCAACACAAAACATAGTATAAATATAACGAAACGAACTATATGCAGAACAATTATATACGTCGCTGAAGTTAGCATCAGTTTCAGAATTGAGAAATGATTTTTTACAGTGGACCAGATAAGTTAAACCCAAAAAAGTAATATAAAATGTAACATTAATGTCAACAAAAATAACACCAAATATGTCATCCAAACTAAACATTAATTCATACCCTAAACGTAAACAATCTAATAATAAAGTAAATTATAAGTAACAGCCTTTGAAGGGAACAAAACCACCCCTTCCTCAGAATATCTGATTAACGGTCCACAAAAGGTGAAAATGCGCTAGTGCAATAATTGTATAAATGTATTCTTAGAAGTAGAATAACATATATTTCAGATTTGAAAATAATCGCATTCAAGGAGGGAAAGCCACCCCTTCGTAGGTATTACAATGACAGTCCATAAAGGGTGCAAATGAGTTTGTGCCACAATAGAATTTTGCTATAAGATGTATTTTTAGAAGTAGAACAACATATGTTTCAGATTTAAAAATAATCGCATTCAAAGAGGGAAACCTACCCCTTCGTAGGTATTACAGTGACTGTCCATAAAGAATGCAAATAAGTTTGTGCCACAATAAAATTTTGCTATAAGATATATTTTTAGAAGTAGAACAACATTTATTTCAGATTTGAAAATTATCACATTCAAAGAGGGAAAACTACCCCTTCGTACGTATTACAGTGATGGTCCATAAAGGGTGCAAATGAGTTTGTGCCACAATAAAATTTTGCTATAAGTTGTATTTTTAGAAGTAAAACAACATATATTTCAGATTTGAAAATAATCGCATTCAAAGAGGGAAAACTACCCCTTCGTAGGTATTACAATGACAGTCCATAAAGAATGCAAATGAGTTTGTGCCACAATAGAATTTTGATAAAAGTTGTACTTTTAGAAATAAAACAACATATATTTCAGATTTGAAAATAATCGCATTCAAAGAAGGAAATCCACCCCTTCGTAGGTATTACAATGACAGTATATAGAGGGTGCAAATGAGTTTGTGCCATAATAAAATTTTGCTATAAGATGTATTTTTAGAAGTAAAACAACATATATTACAGATTTGAAAATAATCGCATTCAAAGAGGGAAAACTACCCCTTCGTAGGAATTACAGTGACTGTCCATAAAGGGTGCAAATGAGTTTGTGCCTCAATAAAATTTTGCTATAAGACGTATTTTTAGAAGTAGAAAAACATATATTTCAGATTTGAAAATAATGCATTCAAAGAGGGAAAACTACCCCTTCGTAGGAATTGCAGTGACTGTCCATAAAGGGTGCAAATAAGTTTGTGCCACAATAAAATTTTGCTATAAGATGTATATTTAGAAGTAGAACAACATATAATTCAGATTTGAAAGTAATCGCATTCAAAGAGGGATAACTACCCCTTCGTAAGTATTACAGTGACTGCCCATAAAGGGTGCAAATGAGTTTGTGCCACAATTAAATTTTGCTATAAGATGTATTTTTAGAAGTAGAACAACATATATTTCAGATTTGAAAATAATCGCATTCAAAGAGGGAAAACTACCCCTTCGTAAGTATTACAGTGACTGTCCATAAAGGGTGCAAATGGGTTTGTGGCACAATAAAATTTTGCTATAAGATATAATTTTAGAAGTAGAACAACATTTATTTCAGATTTAAAAATTATCGCATTCTAAGAGGGAAAACTACCCCTCCGTACGTATTACAATGATGGTCCATAAAGGGTGCAAATGAGTTTGTGCCACAATAAAATTTTGCTATAAGATGTATTTTTAGAAGTAGAACAACATATGTTTCAGATTTAAAAATAATCGCATTCAAAGAAGGAAAACTACCCCTTCGTAGGTATTACAGTGACTGTCCATAAAGAATGCAAATAAGTTTGTGCCACAATAAAATTTTGCTATAAGATGTATTTTTAGAAGTAGAACAACATACATTTCAGATTTAAAAATAATCGCATGCAAAGAGGGAAACTACCCCTTCGTATGTATTACAGAGACTGTCCATAAAGAATGCAAATAAGTTTGTACCACAATAACATTTTGCTATAAGATGTATTTTTAGAAGTAGAACAACATATATTTCAGATTCAAAAATAATCGCATGCAAAGAGGGAAAACTACCCCTTCGTATGTATTACAGTGACTGTCCATAAAGGGTGCAAATGAGTTTGTGCCACAATTAAATTTTGCTATAAGATGTATTTTTAGAAGTAGCACAACATATATTTCAGATTTAAAAATAATTGCATGCAAAGAGGGAAAACTACCCCTTCGTATGTATTACAGTGACTGTCCATAAAGGGTGCAAATGAGTTTGTGCCACAATTAAATTTTGCTATAAGATGTATTTTTAGAAGTAGAACAACATATGTTTCAGATTTAAAAATAATCGCATTCAAAGAGGGAAAACTACCCCTTCGTAAGTATTACAGTGACTGTCCATAAAGGGTGCAAATGGGTTTGTGGCACAATAAAATTTTGCTATAAGATATAATTTTAGAAGTAGAACAACATTTATTTCAGATTTAAAAATTATCGCATTCAAAGAGGGAAAACTACCCCTTCGTACGTATTACAATGATGGTCCATAAAGGGTGCAAATGAGTTTGTGCCACAATAAAATTTTGCTATAAGATGTATATTTAGAAGTAGAACAACATATATTTCAGATTTGAAAATAATCGCATTCAAAGAGGGAAAACTACCCCTTCGTAAGTATTACAGTGACTGTCCATAAAGGGTGCAAACGAGTTTGTGCCACAATAAAATTTTGTTATAGAATGTATTCTTAGAAGTAGAATTACATATATTTGAGATTTGAAAATAATAGCATTCAAAGAGGGTATTACAGTGACTGTCCATAAAGGATGCAAATGTGTTTGTGCCACAATAAAATGTTGCTGTAAGATGTATTTTTAGTAGTAGAACAACATATAATTCAGATTTGAAAATAATCGCATTCAAAGAGGGAAAACTACCCCTTACTGAACATTAGTGACAGTCCTTGAAGCGTGCAAATGAGTTTGAGCCACGATGAAATTTTGCTATAGGATATATTTTTAGAAGTAGAACAACATATATTCAGATTTGAAAATAATCGCATTCAAAGAGAAAAAACTACCCCTTCGTACGTATTACATTGATTGTCCATAAAGGGTGCAAATGAGTTTGTGACAGAATAAAGATTTGCTATAAGTTGTATTTTTAGAAGTAAAACATCATATATTTCAAATTTGAAAATAATCGTTTTCAAAGAGGGAAAACTACCCCTTCGTAGGTATTACAATGGCAGTCCATTAAGAATGCAAATGAGTTTGTGCCACAATAAAATTTTGCTATAAGATGTATTTTTAGAAGTAGAACAACATATAATTCAGATTTGAAAACAATCGCATTCAAAGAGGGAAAACTACCCCTTCGTGGGTATTACAGTGACTGTTCATAAAGGGTGCAAATGAGTTTGTGCCACAATAAAATTTTGCTATAAGATGTATTTTTAGAAGTAAAACAACATATAATTCAGGTTTGAAAATAATCGCATTCAAAGAGGGAAAACTACCCCTTTTTAACATTACAGTGATAGTCCTTAATTTTGATTTGATATGATTTTGATTTTGAGCCACGATGAAATTTTGCTATAGGATATATTTTTAGAAGTAGAACAACATATATTTGAGATTTGAAAATAATCGCAATCAAAAAGGGAAAACTACTCCTTCGTAGGTATTACAATGACATTCCATAAAGGGTGCAAATGAGTTTGTGCCACAATTAAATTTTGCTATAAGATGTATTTTTAGAGGTAGAACAACATATATTTCAGATTTGAAAATAATCGCATTCAAAGAGGGAAAACTACCCCTTCGTTGGTATTACAATGACAGTCCATAAAGGGTGCAAATGAGTTTGTGCCACAGTAAAATTTTGCTATAAGTTGTATTTTTAGAAGCAAAACAACATATCTTTCAGATTTGAAAATAATCGCATTCAAAGAGGAAAAACTACCCCTTCGTTGGAATTACAATGACAGTCCATAAAGAATGCAAATGAGTTTGTGCCACAATAGAATTTTACCTATAAGATGTATTTTTAAAAGTAAAACAACATATAATTCAGATTTGAAAATAATCGCATTTAAAGAGGGAAAACTACCCCTTCGTAAGTATTACAGTGACTGTCCATAAAGGGTGCAAATGAGTTTGGGCCACAATAAAACTTTGCTATAAGTTGTATTTTTAGAAGTAAAACAACATATATTTCAGATTTGAAAATAACCGCATTCAAAGAGGGAAAACTACCCCTTCGCAGGTGTTACAGTGACTGTCCATAAAGGCTGCAAATGAGTTTTAGAAAACTACCCCTTTCTGAACATTAGTGACAGTCCTTAAAGCGTGCAAATGAGTTTGAGCCACGATGAAATTTTGCTATAGGATATATTTTTAGAAGTAGAACAACATATATTCAGATTTGAAAATAATCGCATTCAAAGAGAAAAAACTACCCCTTCGTACGTATTACATTGATTGTCCATGAAGGGTGCAAATGAGTTTGTGACACAATAAAGATTTGCTATAAGTTGTATTTTTAGAAGTAAAACATCATATATTTCAAGTTTGGAAATAATCGTATTCAAAGAGGGAAAACTACCCCTTCGTAGGTATTACAATGGCAGTCCATTAAGAATGCAAATGAGTTTGTGCCACAATAAAATTTTGCTATAAGATGTATTTTTAGAAGTAGAACAACATACAATTCAGATTTGAAAACAATCGCATTCAAAGAGGGAAAACTACCCCTTCGTGGGTATTACAGTGACTGTTCATAAAGGGTGCAAATGAGTTTGTGCCACAATAAAATTTTGCTATAAGATGTATTTTTAGAAGTAAAACAATATATAATTCAGATTTGAAAATAATCGCATTCAAGGAGGGAAAACTACCCCTTTTTAACATTACAGTGATAGTCCTTAATTTTGATTTTGAGCCACGATGAAATTTTGCTATAGGATATATTTTTAGAAGTAGAACAACATATATTTGAGATTTGAAAATAATCGTAATCAAAAAGGGAAAACTATCCCTTCGTAGGTATTACAATGACATTCCATAAAGGGTGCAAATGAGTTTGTGCCACAATTAAAGTTTGCTATAAGATGTATTTTTAGAGGTAGAACAACATATAATTCAGATTTAAAAATAATCGCATTCAAAGACGGAAAACTACCCCTTTCTAAACATTACAGTGACAGTCCTTAAAGGGTGCAAATGAGTTTGAGCCACGATGAAATTTTGCTATAGGATATATTTTTACAAGTAAAACAACATTTATTTAAGATTTGAAAATAATCGCATTCAAAAAGGGAAAACTACCCCTTCGTAAGTATTACAATGACATTCCATGAAGGATGCAAATGAGTTTGTGCCACAATGAAATCGTGCTATAAGTGGTTTTTTTTGGAATTAGAACAACATGTAATTCAGATTTGAAAATAATCGCATTCAAAGAGGGAAAACTACCCCTTCGTATGTATTACTGTGACTGTCCATAAAGGGTGCAAATGAGTTTGTGCCACAATTAAATTCTGCTATAAGATGTATTTTTAGAGGTAGAACAACATATAATTCAGATTTAAAAATAATCGCATTCAAAGAGGGAAAACTACCCCTTTCTAAACATTACAGTGACAGTCCTTAAAGGGTGCAAATGAGTTTGAACCACGATGAAATTTTGCTATAGGATATATTTTTTGAAGTAGAACAACATATATTTGAGATTTGAAAATAATCGCATTCAAAAAGGGAAAACTACCCCTTCGTACGTATTACAGTGGCATTCCATAAAGGGTGCAAATGAGTTTGTGCCACAATTAAATTTTGCTATAAGATGTATTTTTAGAGGTAGAACAACATATAATTCAGATTTAAAAATAATCGCATTCAAAGAGGGAAAGCTACCCCTTTCTAAACATTACAGTGACAGTCCTTAAAGGGTGCAAATGAGTTTGAACCACGATGAAATTTTGCTATAGGATATATTTTTAGAAGTAGAACAACATATATTTGAGATTTGAAAATAATCGCAATCAAAAAGGGAAAACTTCCCCTTCGTAGGTATTACAATGACATTCCATAAAGGGTGCAAATGAGTTTGTGCCACAATTAAGTTTTGCTATAAGATGTATTTTTAGAGGTAGAACAACGTATAATTTAGAGTTAAAAATAATCGCATTCAAAGAGGGAAAACTACCCCTTTCTAAACATTACAGTGATAGTCCTTAAAGGGTGCAAATGAGTTTGAACCACGATGAAATATTGCTATAGGATATATTTTTTGAAGTAGCACAACATATATTTGAGATTTGAAAATAATCGCATTCAAAAAGGGAAAACTACCCCTTCGTACGTGTTACAATGGCATTCCATAAAGGGTGCAAATGAGTTTGTTCCACAATGAAATTCTGCTGTAGGATGTATTTTTAGAAGTAGAACAACATATATTTGAGATTTGAAAATAATCGCATTCAAAGAGGGAAAACTATCCCCTTTTAGGTATCACAACAATAGTCCGTATAGGGTGCAGTTGAGTATGTGCCACAATAAAATTTTGCTATAGGATGTATTTTTAGAAGTAGAACAACATATATTTGAGATTTGAAAATAATCGCATTCAAAGAGGGAAAATTACCCCTTTCTAAACATTACAGTGACAGTCCTTAAAGGGTGCAAATGAGTTTGAGCCACGATGAAATTTTGCTATAGGATATCTTTTTAGAAGTAGAACAACATATATTTGAGATTTGAAAATAATCGCATTCAAAAAGGGAAAACTACCCCTTCGTAAGTATTATAATAACAGTCTTTAATCAAAATTCGCTGCACCTGAATTTTGAAAGTTCAGCTCTTCAAAGAATATAGAGCTTCTTGTGATTATTGCCGAATTATCAATGTTACTTTACCGATTTTCATATCAAACGTGTTGAAATGCTTTTATTTTTTGGTTTGTCAGTATTTGCAATACATAGTGGTAGCGAGTAACAGAACAACTGTATGTAATCCAGTGCAATTTAGCCACCTAAGATTTGTAATGTTGATGCTGATAGATGGGAAAGTGTTTTGCCCGAGGTATTGCGTTCTGTTAGATTTTTATTTGTGAATGTACCAACTGTACTCATTAACGTACGTTCAATAATAAAAGCAGAACGAGCTGTGGAGTTGCTGTATGAATTTTATGTAGATGCACGCCCATAAATGTGAATACGCTCCATTACGGAAATAAGGTAGAGGTATTAGGTTTGAACTCAGACTGCGCATGTATGAATGGAACCAAGGGGAAAAATAATCTCCCCTATCGATGAAACATCTGGCTTCAAGAAGTAACATCATTAATTTCAGGAAAATCAGAGACCAATGAAATTTACGTTTACGGTTCCGTCGGAAGAAAAAAGAGGAATTAAAACAAAAATAGTCAAATTCGACTAAGAATTAGACAAACACCAAATAGAGAAATTCCAGACGATTGTTAAATATATAATAAAAATAATAATAATAAAGTGGTGATGTAATTTGTACATTGATTAAACGCCAAATGTAATCTCTAACTACAAATTTTAAACAAATTGAAATACTAACCTTTCACCACTAATTATATGCCGTCTCGTCCACAATCGGTATAATAAATATAGGGAGGGTTCTATTATATTGACTCGTTAACACACATGAAATGCGGCTTGTTTCTCACCTGCTTAATTATTTTCCTTTCTCTAATTAATAAAAAAACAATGTAAAAAATTATAAAAAAATATATAATTAAATGTATTCTCGAGCGCCATGTTATCTTTGTCAAGGAATAACAAAACCTAAATAATGAACAATAAAAACTTTCTATAAATATCAAAAATTAACAATGTGCAGTTAAGTTTATTTACCCAATATATGGATGGTTAAGGAGAGGAAAGAAATGGTTTTAAAGCTAAGCTTAAAAAATATAAAATCACCACATAAATACCTCAGTATAATGATTTTCTTAGACAGCTTCCAGTGTTTAATTATGGATGCGGAACGGTCAACCAGTATGAAAGCGTTTCTACATCTTCCTTGCGTATACTTGTAACAACGCGATCAATTATGTATTTGAAGGGATTTTCGATCCACTAAACTTATTGTATTCTTGATGTTATATTGTATTAAAATTGCATTTTAAGATGATATTATTTGAATGAAGAGAATCTTGCGTAAATAAGTAACTTAAGAGCCATTTAAAATATAAATATAAGTATGAGTAAGTAAGTAAGTAAATAAGTGCCTTATGTGAGTATAAGGGAATAATATAAGTACTATAATGAGTGTACTTGAGTGTACGTGAGTGTACGTGAGTGTACGTGAGTGTACGTGGGTGCCACCAAAATTCTGATGGCACCAAATATAAAAATTAAGTAAAAACCATTATAACAATGTCTTCTGCTTTAACATTCAGCAGCAAGTGAAGTAAAAAGTAGAGGCTTTCAGAAACGCTTCTGTAAGTGCCCCCCCCCTCAAGAAGTAGTCACGCATTGCACGCAATACAATGATCGGAGTCCAATCTTTAAAAGAAAGGGAACTATAACTATTTATGTAATATTACACCCAAAATATATGTTCTAGGAAATGCAATTTAAGTTGCCTTTCTCAATTTTACATGTAAATAATTAAAAACTCCTCTAATTTTACGCCAAATAAATTAATGATCTTAGATTAACGTAGTTTTTAATACAACCACAAAAAAAGGTTGTTACAAATAGTTGAGGAAAATGTGACACAATTGACATAGTTACTGTAGTTTGTTTATAGTTATGACTGTTAATTTACATCTATTAGTGTTTTTACTGGAATAAAGCTTAAAGTAGCACAGGTTATTTTATTGCAAATGTGAAATAAGGTACATATTATCGTAACAAAGAATATTTTTATGCCGACTAAACCTTTTTGGTCCCACTATGTATTACTATATTAAAAAGTTATCCAAAACTGATATTACGTTTCCAAATAAACTTCCTCTAAGGTGTAGGGCACAGGATACTCATAATTGCGCATGTCTTCGATATTGTAGAGTTCACAATACTTATCCACAACACTAACACCACTAGACTCTTTAATGCCATAGAATTTATTAGTTATAATGTTACAGATATAACTTAATAAAACGAAAACTATAAACAGCGTGTCATCAATTTGGATCAGTTTTTGAATTAATTTTGACCTTGTTACGGCATCCTGTAAGGTTAAGAATGTCGTGAAGTATTCCCATTTCATGTGATTTATTGGATCTGTACTCGTTCTATATCTAAAACATTCGTCACTTGTATATCTAGTATCGTAAATGTGTCTTAGTTTAGTTTTATATTGATTTATTACTAAATAGTATTCGAAATCCAACCAAGTAATTGACTTTGTAAATTTGGAAGATCTGAAAGGATTCAAGTCGCAATTGATGCAGTATTGACAATTGAAAACAAAATTGGCATCATCAATATTTTCTACTACGTGACTAATATTGGTACATTCTTCCACATGCAGCCATCGTTGGCAAGTGCTGCATTGTATGAGTTTTCTTGCTTCGCTTTCTTCTCCACAACGCATGCAGTTTTCGTACATATTTTCTAATGTTATAATTAAAGCGCGCTGAATACTTAATCGAAATAATTTCCCAAATCGTCGAAAACTGTATTAATGTTATTTTTTTTGACAACAAATGAATATAATAAATAACATAAACCCCACAATTAACGCTATCTACTTGCTGATGGTATTTGGGCGTGTGGGGTTGCTAGTCCCCCATCGGGTGCCTCCCCAGGTGGCGGATCGGGGAATGCTCGCCAGATATGGCGGGTACCGGGGAAATGAAATACCTGGGGCGGACAAAAACTAGTGGGCATTGGGCAACAGCAATGTCAGGACTGGATCAAAGCGAAGAAGAAGGACTTTGATACGGCTGGATACCAGAATGTCAGAGGCGCCTTCCGTGTTAGGAAGAATGGCTCTGTTACTGCGATGAGGAAGGCAAGGGGAAACCACCTCATTATAATTCCCAAGAACATTCAACATGGCAACGAATGACAATTTAGATGTGAATACTGATCATGGAAATCGGAATCCAAGATCCGGCAGGGGAAGAGCTCAAAGAGACTGCAGGGCTTCCCAGGTCGTCACACAACGAAATCCCTGCAAAACAGCACTTAAAATATGCGGAAAGGTAATAAAAATATGTACATGGAACGTAAGGACAATGCACCGAGCAGAGAAAATCAATAATGCTATACAAGAGATGAACAGAATAGGAATTGACATAATGGGCGTAAGCAAGATGCGATGGCCTGGCACAGGAAAATGCATAGTTGACGAACACACCATTTATTACTCTAGTAATGAAGAAAATCAACACCTACATGGAGTAGGAATGATTATATCGAGAGAACTACAACAATACGTTACTAACTTTATACCTATCTCAGAAAGAATAATAGTTATACAAATAAATAGTACTCCGGTTAGATTAAATATCCTTCAAATATGTGCCCCTACCGCAGACAAACCTGACGAAGAAGTAGAACAGTTCTGTAAGACAGTAACAGACACTATAAAACAATTTAATAAACATGATATAACAATAAAATACTTATCTTTTTTGGGATTTTTTAATGGTGTACTTTAAATTATACAATCTAAACGTTTCGATAACACTTACAGTTCTCTTCGTCAGTAGTAATGTTTGTTAAAAATTGTTAAAGATGTAGTAAACAATTTTGTCAAATTTGAAAAATTAAAACATAAACAATTACCAATTATATGTTAAATTACCACAACACTATAATTTAACATAAGTAGTTGAAATTAAATTAAAATTAAAAATTACAAAGAATGTTCTGCATTGTGCTTTTCATTGTTAATAACGCTTCCAATTATTGATAAAGATATCTCTTTGTTAGATTTAACTGGGTTATTTTATTTGATGTAATGTTTGGATTTGTGAATGCTTCTATCATTTTAAAATTGAAGTTTTTCACAACTTTACACTTACACCATAACTCGATTAAATTTTGTTAAATGTGTTTTTTGGCTGGCAAATTTCATTGTTAGGTTTCGTCGTAGAGAGTGTTCTGGTTTGTCATCTTTGAGGCAGTTTAATAATATTTAATTTTATGACCTAGTTATTCTTTACTAAAAATTTTATAGTTGGCTTTATGTTTCCCAAACTGTTATACTAATAGCAGGCTTATGTTTATGTTTTAATGTTTCAAATTTGACAAAATTGTTTACTACATCTTTAACAATTTTTAACAAACATTACTACTGACGAAGATAACTGTAAGTGTTATCGAAACGTTTAGATTGTATAATTTAAAGTACACCATTAAAAAATCCGAAAAAAGATAAGTATTTTATTATGAGTGTTAATGGTGAAAGTTTACATTTTTATATGATATAACAATAGTCATGGGGGATCTGAACGCCAAGATTGGGAAAGGAAGGTATGGTGAAATAGATGGTGAGCATGGGCTAGGTGTAAGGAACGAACGAGGCGATAAACTCAAAGTATTTGCAGAGGAGGAGGAACTGATAATCTTAAACACATTTTTCAAATTGCCGCCACGACGATTATACACCTGGACCTGACCACAAGATCAGCATGGAAATATTGTGAGGAACCAAATCGACTACATTATGATCAATAAGAGATTCCGCAACAGTTGCTTGTCAGTCAAAACGTATCCTGGCGCCGACATTTCGTCAGACCACTGCCCAGTGGTTGGAAAATTTAGGCTTAAAGCAGTGACAGAACTAATATCAGAAAAATGTAAGACTATAGAAATAACAAACGATACGGAGGAAACTCTAAACCAAATAACAAAAATAGTAACTGATATTATAGTGACAATGGACATGGAAGAAATGAGAAAAGAAAGGGATGGACGACAGGCAATATACTAAAACTTATGGAGGAAAGAAGGAAGGTAAAAAATAAGAAAGATAGATACAATGATATTCAAAGACAGATAAAATACGAAATAAGGATAGCAAAAGAGGAATGGTACAGGAAGCTGTGTCAGGATATTGAAACACTGGAACAAAAGCATGATCTATTCAACATGCACAAAAAAGTCAAACAAGTAGCTGGAATATATACCCAATACAACTGGGATAGTACAGAATAAAGATGGGAAAATCATTAAGGAAGAGAGAGAAAGAATGAACGTATGGGAAAAATACGTAAATGACCTTTTTGAAGACAACAGACCAGAACAACCTCCGATAATTAACAATTTAGATAGTCTACCAATTACAACAGAAGAAGTGAGAAAGGCGACATTAAGTTTAAAAGATAGGAAATCCACTGGCCCTGATCATATATATGCTGAGTTACTAAAATTGGTAGATACAGAAATCATACAGCAGATAACAAAATTATTTAATAATATATACTTTTCAGGAAAGATACCAAAGATATGGCTAAAGTCGACATTCATACCAATACCTAAAAAACAGAGAGCTAAATACTGTAACGATTACCGCACCATCAGCCTCATGAGTCATTTCCTAAAGCTTTTCCTAAAAATTATACATCAAAGCATTTACCGAAAATGTGAGGAACACATCACCCGTACACAGTTTGGATTTCGAAATGCCGTAGGAACACGAGACGCTCTATTTAGTGTCCAAGTTCTAATACAACGCTGTAGAGATGTTAATTTCGATGTCTTTGCGTGCTTCATTGATTATCATAAGGTATTTGATAATGTACTGCATGATAAGCTTGTTGATATACTAAAAGAGATTGGACTGAATACACAAGATATTAAAATAATTAGTAACATATATTGGTACCAAACAGCAAGTATACGTAGACAAGAAGAAGGCTCAGAAGATATTCATATTAAAAAGGGGGTGAGACAGGGATGCGTTTTATCACCTCTGTTGTTCAATCTGTATTCGGATAAAATTCTTCAAGAAGTTATGGAAGGTATTAATAGCGGAATCAAAATTAATGGCGAATATATTAATAATATAAGGTACGCGGACGATACAGTGTTACTTACAAACAGCCTCGAAAGCGTGCAAGAAACATTGGAAAGAGTAGTCGAAGTGAGCCAAAGAATGAATTTCACAAAAACAAAGTATATGATAGTGTCAAAAAATAATAACCAGGCTGGACAACTACATATAAACAACCAACAAATACAAAGAGTGCAGACATGTACATACTTAGGAACAACAATCAACGAAACTTGGGATCATTCGGCTGAAATTAGGGGCAGAATAGAGAAAGCTAGAAGTACATTCATGAAGATGTCGAAAATATTCAAAAGTCATGATTTACCGTTAGTACTGAAAACCCGATTACTAAAATGTTATATCTTCCCAGTGTTACTGTATGGAGCCGAGGCGTGGACCCTAACAGAAGCCTCGTGCAAGAAGCTCGAAGCGTTCTAAATGTGGTTATATCGCCGAATCTTAAGAATTTCATGGATGGACCACATCACTAATAAAACGATCCAAGAAAGAATGGGGAAAGAAAAGGAAATCCTTTTAACAGTAAAAACCCGAAAACTAGAATATCTTGGACATATTATGCGAAACAACCAACGATACGAGCTATTGCAACTAATCCTCCAAGGAAAGGTAGTAGGCAGAAGAGGTCCGGGGAGAAGAAGAATATCATGGCTGAAAAACTTACGAGTATGGTACAACACAACAACGGTAGGACTGTTTCGAGCCGTGATTGATAAAGTACGCGTTGCCATTATGATAGCCAACATCCGAAACGGATAGGCACCGGAAGAAGAAGAAGATAATTTTCCATTTACGCATGTTTAGTATTGCAACTTTGGTTATTCTTTAATTTTTCCGATTATCATCGCTTCGTCCAAATCGTACGCGTCACTAGGGTTTAGAATGCACACACTTGTATTCATAATGTCTAAAACGATCAAAACCCAATGCAATTGTCTGTCATTATATGGTAACAGAATATATTTAACTTCATCAAGATTTTTTATATAAGGATCAAACTTGGTGAAATTAGTCGGTTTTTGGTGAAATAAAATGTATGTAGTAACAGTATCAATATAGTACAAACATTTGTTATCTTTAAGTAATGAAAACGCCATTGCATCTATACAGTAATCGGTTAACCATCTGGCATTTCCTTGAGGTATAACATCTAATACATTTATTGTTGAAACCAAACACATTATATCTGAACTATGTAAGATAATAGTTTGTTTCTCATATTTATATTTGCCAAATACGAAATGTTGCTGTTTAATTGCATTATCCAAATAATGCTCTAGATTTAAAAAAAGTCCATTTTACAAAGCAACGTTGTCGGAACAATCCAACGTAGACTCTACAGGTGATCTATTTACAGTTTGACTTGTAGTTCTTCCATCTATGTTGCAGAAATTTTTTAAGTAGGGTGGGTTAAAGTACTCCTTTTTCGTTTTGTTCTACTTCTCTTCGACAGATGGATCGTCAATTTCTGAAAATTGTTGGGGTGGATCCTTCACGGGCGCAAGACCAACATCCAGCTCGACCGTTTTTAAGGTGATAGATAGGCTCTCTTTAATTAAATCTATAAAACGGCTTATTTTCAAATTGGATTGCCCTTGTAATATGTCCTGTTTTAAAATCTTGAACCGGCATTCGATGTTTGCATTGCTGTAACGCCCTACATTTAAAATATCACTCCATAATGGAGCAAATGGAATAATATTTGCGTTCTTCCCTTAAATGTTCCAACTCGTTATTTTTATTGATATCCACCTGAACTTGTTCATATATTTTGAAAAAATGGAGTTTCAATATATTCTCCACGTACTTGTTCATCGTCAAATTTGTTTTCAATGAACTCTTCCATAAAACTGCGCAAGGTATGAAAATTGTTGTCTTTTATTGAGTAGAGGAATTGGATAGCCTTCTTCACCTCCACAGTGTATTTTGGATAAAGCAGCATAACTGCTACGTTTTCAAAATTATAAGATAGCTCTTCTAACGAAGTACTAATGGACAGTACTGCAACTGCCGGCACTAATGTATGTTTAGTTATTTTATTATTCACAAGTTTTACTATTTTAGTGCATATCATTTTTATGAAATGAGCACAACATGATCGTATTATAATAATTTTGTCAAATTTATTGTCAAAATAAATATCACTAACGTAGGTAAAAGATATTTTTAAGTACTTAAACAATGTCATATCGTTTAAACCTTGGCATAATGCAGAAATTAAAGCAAAACTCCAATCTACAATAACTACGCGAAAAATTGGCCAAGTTTTATAACATAAAACTTGCACAAAATACTTAAATTGTATAAAAAAACTAGCAATCGTAGCCGCATTATGTTTTGAAGAAATCATTTCGGCCACTGGAACTGTTTTTCCTTTCATGTTAACTACTAAGGCATAATACAAGACCATTTTACCTATTTCCCATTTGTTGGGACGTACTACGGATCCCATGGCATCAAAAAATTCATCCAACTTCCGTCTTCTTAAAAAGGACCTTAATTTGATGTTTGGAGTACAAATGTACTAACGTACTGTATACAGGGTTTTCAAAATTAAGTCGGCACTATTGCTACCTTCGTTATTATTGGTGCTACGAAGTCGGTTAAATGGGCAAAGAAGTAGCATTTTTTCCGTTCGTCTCGATGGTAAAATCAAAATAAAAATTGAACTTCGTGTTCGCGAGTTGTGTCAAAAATTTCCATTTTTTTAAATGGCACACGCAGTACGCAATAACCTTAATCCATAGAAAATTAAATTCTGAACAAAAAAGTTTCTATGACATTTAACCCTAATGTTAAAAATGACAACGTTATTGATCATTTATTGAATTCGTCAAGGTGGTTGTTATTCCGTGAACAATATTTGTCATTTTCACCAATGTCATCAGAATTGATATGTCAAAGTGAAGTTTGCTAATAAAGAGTTAAGAGTTTGTGTTTTTTGAATAGAAAAATGCCTTTCACCCATTCAGAAAAGTGTGATATGTTAGAATGTTACATCGTTTGTCAAAAAACAGTTATCGAGCGCGTGAGCGTTACAGTGATTTGTTTCCTACGCGTCATTTGCCGGATAGAAGATACTTTTTGGTTTTGTATCGTAAATTTAGATCTAATTCGAGCGTGTTTAAGATATCCAGATCTAATAAACAATGTATAATTAGTGAAGAAACTGAAATTAATGTGTTAGCTTATTTTGAAGCACATCCCAACAACTCAATTAATGATTTAGTGCAAGAAAATGGACTATGTTTGGGTTCCATTCACAATATTCTAAAAAAGTATAAGTTTTTGCCGTATAAGTTTCGACCTACACAGACACTAGTACCAGGAGATCAAGAAAGACGCGTTCAGTTTTGTCACTGGTTTATTAATCAAATGAGAACCAATCATGATTTGTGGAGTTCAATTCTATGGAGTGACGAATCAACTTTTTCTAATAAGGGCATGTTCAACAGGAAAAACAGCCATCTTTGGAGTCGAGAAAATCCGATGCTCTACGGATCTTGTAACCCGCAGAGACGCTTCAGTGTTAATGTCTGGTGCGGTGTAATTGGCTCGATAATTGTTGTTCCAGTATTTTATCAGGGTGCGTTAACTGGTGAGCGGTACGCCGAAATGTAGACCGCCACACTCCAAGACTTCTTGGATGATGTAAATTTAATGGATAGGCAGAATATTTATTTCCAACAAGACGAAGCTCCTCCCCATAATGTTCGTCATATAGATACAATATTAAACAATTTTTTTGATGACAACTAATGGGCCTATCCGTATGCCTCCTCGATCACCTGACATTACTCCAATGGATTTTTTCTTTTGGGGATATGTGAAGAGTGTGGTGTACAACAGGCGATATGATAACCTTGAGGATCTCCAGCAAATCATCGTTCACGCCATCAATAATATTGATGGTAGATCCATTGCTAAGGCTACTAAAAGTGTCTACAAGCGGCCCAGAAATGCTTGGAGCAAGAGGGTGATGTTTTCGAGCATCTAATTTGAGTTTTGTTTTGTTTCGCTGTTTCTTATTATTATTATCCTGTTTCAATTGTCTGATATTCTTTTCATTTTCTACTCTATGGTAATACAGAAACCACCTTGATGAATTTGGTAAATGATCAATAACTTTGTCATTTTTTACATTAGGGTGAAGTGTCTAGGAACTTATTCGTTCAGAATTTAATTTTCTATTCTATCGATATTGGGTGTGTCATTTAAAAAAATGGAAATTTTTGACATAACTCGCGAACGAACGATGTTCACTTTTCATTTTGATTTCACCATCGTAACGAGCGGAAAAAATGCTACTTCTTTGCCCATTTAACCGACTTCATAGCACCAATAATAACGAAGATAGCAATAGTGCCGACTTAACTTTGAAAACCCTGTATATTTATCTTCCTTAGGTTTAGCTAAAGATTTTAACAACAAGTCTACAAAAGCGTTTTGATGCAAATCTTTTTCGGCTAAAGCTTCTGATTTAGCTTTTTGATAAACTGACAATGAGCGAATCATTTGCCAGTTACCATCCATAAACACATCTGCATCCACTTCTTTTATATGTTGTGATCGAATAGTACTGGGTAAAGTACTTTTTAATTTCTTTTTTACTTCCCGTCTTTCCATGCCCCTTAATTGATAAGAACACTGCCCTACATGTATCGTATTTATAGGACCTTTAAAAAACACGTTAATTTTAATGAGTTTTTGTTTAAAACGCAAATTAGTTTGTAAAAACGACAATGCTTGTGTTTACATTTTGCGTATTCTACCAAAATAAGGTCACCGGTTTTGATTAATCTTTTATTTATTCTAAAACCTTTGAAGGCAAACACACACGTAATGGACCTATTTTCAAACTCTTGTTTTAAAAATGCATGTCTTAATTCAGAATTTCCAATGTCTATCGTCTTGCTTAATTTAGAGGTGAATGTCAGAAGAGTTCCAAAGTTAGAATAACCAAAGTTTCTATTGCAGATTGAAGACTGTTGTTCTCAGAAATAATAACACTTAGTACCTTCGTCACTTCCATCGCTCTTATGCACGTCATCACACAAAAGTTTTTCGGCAGAAAGTTTTCGATTATTATTATTCTCATTGCCATCCATTTCAATATCGTTAAATTCAAATTCCTGACTTAACGTTAACTTTAGTAATAACGTCTCCTTCGATTTTATTAGCATGGCTTACTTTTATCTGGGCATTATCTATTTCTAAATGTCTTCAATATCTACGAAGTTGGACGTAAAGTAATTTTCTGTTTTTCGCAGAATCCGTTGTATTTAAAAATTTCCAAAAACGAGACAAGGCGGAATCAGTATTTTGGTGGGAGCACTGGCGCAGTTCGTTTAATGAATTTTTCTTTTCTCTAATGAAACTCTGTATATCATTCTCAGAAAACAAAATTCTCTTAGGTCGGCCCATTTTTAATGATGATATCAAGTATTTTATAAACCTACTCTAAACTAATAACACGCTTATATATATATATATATATATATATATATATATATATATATATATATATATATATATATATATATATATATATATATATATTATATACAAGTGGTAAAACTACTTTAATTAAGCTATGAACCAAAAGGTTATCTACTAAACAATATAATAAATCAAACAACAAAATGGAGTATTAAACTGAATCAATATTCGACTTGTGGAAAAATAGAAAATAAAAATGGAAAAATTTTACCTAAACCCTAAACTAACAAAGACAAGTATAACAATTTGCGAAAATCGAAAAAATACTATGTTAAGGCAAAGAAAATATATTTATTTTATTATACACTTAAAAAGAAGCAATAAAAAGCTAAAATTAGTCTTATAGAAAGCGAACATAAAATTTGTCCAAACACGTGAACATTCAATACACACGTAATCATGCATATAACTGCACATAGATACTCAGGGTATCAATTCACGGCAGCAACAGCAATGTGTACTGTATCTGTCGAAAGGAAACAATTTTCAAACTAATTTAAAACAGATGAAGATAGGCAACTAAAATTTTAAAAACTTCTGCAAAATTATATAATTTATTTATCGAATAGTCAATATTGCGACATTTACCATCGTCCCCTTCAAAACAATCCAGGAAAAGACATATTATTACTATCAATAGCTCCATAAAACGCGAATACTTCCAAATCTACTGATATTCTAGCCCGTTTTAACTAAGAATACTCTTTTTCTTAAAACTGCATGTAGAGCATAGTCTTTGCACCCCTAACGCATTTACATATGTATATATATATATATATATATATATATATATATATATACAGTGTGGTCACTTAAGTGTGCAACATATGGCCGACTTGTCATTCCATAAGAAAAATTTAATTTAGGGCTTGAAACTAAAAAATAGAAAGTGCAAAAAAAATCCAAATTGATATGTAAATTCTGCATAAAAAATATCTTAAAATACATGGAAATTTGGAAATTGGAGTGTCCTATAATTTCACTAATCCTTAGGAGTAATTCGTCTAATTTAACCAAATCTGTATCTTTTATAATAAGCGAGATCCCCATGCTGAAATGTTATCTGGGACATAGATATATATATATATATATATATATATATATATATATATATATATATATATATATATATATATATATATATATATATTGTTATGCACCGAACTAGCTCATACATCTCATAATCGGGAATAGAGTTCAATTAGATTTGTTGACAAAAGAAATAAATATAATTTACACTTTGATATAAATTTACTTGTTATATGTGAATTTAATTGCATTTAAGGGTAAAAGTGAAATCATGAAATGGTTCTTTATTATGTAAATTCCAAATTATAATAAATAGATGGTATATGAAATGGACCATAATTAAACTTGCACAATAACGCATGCGTAGGGTCTTAACTGAAAAATAATAGCAGCCTGTCAAAATTGTGAAATGGAAAATTCTTAAAAATGTGAATTTAACTATTTTATAACTGAAATTGAAATGTTGAAAGAATAATAAAAGTTCAATTACTTTACAGATGTTTACGCCGTTATTGCATAAACACATACACATACAATGAAACACAATGCAGGAAATTACACAAATAATGGAAACAATTTAAGGGTTATGATAAATAAACTCACATGTGCATCGGCATATTTCCAAAAGATGTTTTTATTTGGCTGGTTCCATATAAAATTTCGGTAGGCTTCCTCCCATAGGTAGTCGATGTTACTGGTTCGCTGTTCAAATCGTTGCTGCATATACTTGCAATCTTCTACCAACGTACACCTAGTTGAATGACGACTTTTCTTTTTTTGGTAATCGTGATGTTGCTTATAAATGCTTAAATAACTTCAACTAAGCACAGTGTTTTTAATTACAATTTATTTGTGTTGTTTTAAACGTTGATAAAATTTACGATTCAAGAATTTTATTTTAAGTTCGTAAAACTTTATTTCATATTCACTTTTTGTTTTAGGTCCGGGTATGGAATAACGTTTATTACTATTATATGTCGCTCCAGAAAAATAAACAACGATTCAGAAAACTGAATAATTTTATTTACGACAAGCATAAACAAAAACAAAAACACATCAATCGAATTTTGAATACGTTAAATTTGAATCGAAACAAAACATTATTATTATAGAAGATTATCGGTAACCTAACTTTATATATGATCGTAGGTTAAGAACAATTGTTTCTGAATTCTCGGCTCTTCACTAACCGCGTTTCAAAATTTCCAATAGTAAACGTAGCTTGAAACTTACATGTTAACACAAAACACAATACTTTGACTTTTCGTCAGAAAAATAAAAAATTTGAAGAACAATTGGAAGAGAGAGAATAATTCAGAATCAATTCCTTATATACTATCCTGTTAGCTACAACAACTTTTTCTGTACAATACAAACAAAGTAGCTAAGCCTGTGATTGGTTTAAACAAATTTGAAAACTTTTGTAAAATACAAATTATGCCATAACTTTCTTAAAGTACTTCTGATTTACATTTTGATAACAGAATTGGAATATGTGCATAATTCCGCACAAAATGATACCTCACGAGCCATATATTGGTTCAAACATGTACGATTTGACATATTCTAATCCAAATTTACTTATATCTAAAAAACCTTAAACTCTACATCTAAACTAAATACATATTCGTGATCTACACGAAAAACTGAATTAGAAAACATTTATTTAAACCCAAATATCTTAACTTTAAAGGAAAATTCGTTTTCACATAGGAAATTTATATAGTTAACCTCATTTTCTTAATTTTATGTTTAAATAGCTTGTACAAAGTAAATTTCTACATGAAAATGAGGGAAACCTCCTATTATTTGCTCTAATTATTTATTCTATGCTCAAACTATTCTATAAAAACTATAAATTTGCAAAAATCTTAAAATTAAAACTTAACCTAACTTTATACACATATTCACCTAATTTTCGTTTCTAATATCCACATTACTTGAAATGTTACTCTAATAATTTGTTAAAACTGCCTCCAACATCACCAATGTTCACTTTTATTATACTGTCTAAAACTTTCTCAACTCAACAATCCATATTGTTAAACACACTTCTTCAAAAATTTTGCACAAAAAGTATTTATATGTAAAATATCCACATGTAAAATTGTTGTTTAAATCATCTTTAATGTTTACAATGCACTACTTCATCTGTTGCACTTTTTTGTACACTAATTTTGTGAGTAAAAACTAATCATGACCGCACCATAACCCTTTCTTAAGATTTTAAATCTTTCCTGCATTTTATCTAACTCGATACATGTTCTAAATATAATTATAAATCTAAACTGTGTGGTAAACATCTATAAGGTTTCTAAAATGCCAAAATACTTTATATAAACTGTAAATTTCATGAAATATGTTCTAGGAACTTAATCGTACTTACAAATATAACCCCATCTGACCTTCCTGACATGCTCCTTATATAGCCCAATGTTTTTTATGATTAAACAAACTTGTGCAAATTTCACCAAGCCTCTTTCATTAAATCAAAATCAATTTCTTTCACTCGTTTAACTATATTACCTAATAAAATGCTGTGTAAAAATATTCTAATTTAACTCAAATTGCCCAATATAAGAAATACTAGACTACGAGATACACGGATATCATAATTAATAAAGCAACAAACATTATCATACCGTTACTTGCAATACAACGGGATTCCGAGTATTTTCCAGATCCTGAAACGTTTAATCTAGACAGATTTAGTCCGGAAAATAAAAGTGATGCAATATCGTTTACTTACATGCCTTTTGGTGAAGGACCACGACAGTGTATTGCTAAAGTTGTAATCCAAGTTCTAACTAGATCTAAAAGGTGTAATTCCAGCTATGATATTTGGGCTTATGCAAACAGGAGTTGGACTTACACTATTGTTACGGAAGTTTCGTTTTACTCTAAATGAGAAAACCAAACTGCCGTTAGTAATGAACTACAATTTTTTTACTATGTCAGCACTAGGGAATATTTGGTTAAATGTCCATACAGTTTAATGATAAGTGTTTATATGTAGGAGTGGTCTTTATGTTTTGATATTAGTGTTAGTATTTGACATTTTTGTATTAGAATTAAGCTTTCGAGAAGTTTGACTATAAAAATTCCAAACCTACAGTTTTGTTTGTGTCCATAATGGAACAGTTGCGGATACGAAGTGTAATATTAACCTATTCTACTAAGTAAACTAGGAAAAGTAAATGTGGAGTCAATTAGTCATATAAGTTAAAGGTATAGGAATCTGTACTACCTTTAAAGAAAGCCAGGATTTTAGAGCCGGGTTTTCCATATGCCAAGTGAAAATGCTCCATTCGCGATACAATCGCGTATTTCAAGGATACAAGTCGATCAGGTCCTTAAATTGCTATTTTTCCAAGCACAAGAAAGTAGTCATAACTAGTAATTGGTGGTGGTGGTGGTGGTGTGTGTGTGTGTGTGTGTGTGTGTGTGTGTGTGTGTGTGTGTGTGTGTGTGTGTGTTAGTGTACGTGTGTGTGGGTATGCGTATGCGTATACAAGGGTGTACGTGTGTGTGAGTGCGTCCGTACATACTTGTGCTCGTGCGTGCGTGCTTTCGTGTGTCATGAGCGTGTGTGTTGGTGTGGGTAAGTGAGTGTTGGTGTGTGTATTAGTGTGTGCTTGTTTATATGAGTTATGTACATATGCGTGTGCATGGGTGTGTATGCACTTTGTAGTGATAGTGGCAATTTGTGTGTGAGTAATTCGGTAGAGTGTTACCGGTTCTTATAGTGACGACTGCCACTCTGTTGTCACTTTATTTTCCTCTTCAGCATTTTACACTTACTGCACTTAGCGTATTCCAGTGAGATCTATATGCCGTTTAATAGCCTCCTTTTTGATTTTGTTGTTAAATAACGTGTAATTTTGAAATAGAGCTCTGGTGTCCAAGTTGGCTAGAAAACAATTTCTCCTACTTGTCTTATCTACAGTGTAGTGACAACTTTGAAATTAGGTCACGTTAACGTTGCGATCTTGTAAATAATTGTGGTTTAAAAGCGCCACGAATAAATAAGGTTTAATAAATTTAATAAATAGATGGGTGTAAATGTTCTCAAAACAAATCGTTAAACTAACCAGAGATCCAAAGCACTCAATAAAAGATAATGCCGTTGTCTCAGTCGGTAAATTAAAGCAGGCCGATTCAATCTTTTCGATTTGCTTAATTACCACAAATTTCTGCTTGGTTATTTCCACTTAACATCAATATAGTAACTGCAATGTAACAATAATAAAAATTATCTCGGAGGCCAAGTTATTTTTTTATTATGCTAGAAATAACTAAACCGAGGATACAATAAAAAATTTACCACAATGTCAAAATAAAAAATATACAAACTATGTTTATTAAATATTTAAATTTGGAATTATATAAAATACATCTTAAAAACTAATTGTAATAGCCTTAAATTACTAAATTATGGATATAAATACCTGTTCGAAAATTTTTGTACACAACTTTTTGATAACATCTGGTATCTAAACGAATACGGAAATGCAAACCAAAGGTGATCTTTGCACCAATATTGCGCAATATGTCGTAATAACAATGCTGTACTTTGTAAACCATACCAAAGTTGAACTTTACTTTTTACAAATTTATCTTCATGAAATTTGAATGATCAAGTGTTTATTGCATTCTCTCGAATGTTAAAATAAAAAATGGGATCTAAATTTAGATCTGAATTAAGTGCAAAATTGCAATCATAAGCATCGAAAATACCAAAAGTGGTAAAAATGTAAAAGTAAAAGTAAGTAAAAAAAGTGCCTGCAAAAAGCAAATGTTTTAGATTTTCAATATAATACGAGTTAAAAGTATCTTACCATTAAATCAATGACACTTTTCACTAAATTTAGGTGGAAACCCAAAAATGGTTTCCTGTTCCAAATAGAATACATCAAGAAATGCTAAAAGGACGCTTAGGAAGTCAGGTGATATAGCGGTGAGCGAAAAAATGTGCGCAAAAAATTAAGTCAAAGATAAGGCGGCATAAACTCGTAAAAAGATATGCAACTTAAGTTACACCAAAATGCAAATTAAGTTGCCTACATTTCAGAAAGCCAAATGTCCCTTTTACCGATTTTGCGATACAATCGCGTATTTCAAGGATACAAGTCGATCAGGTCCTTAAATTGCTATTGTTCCAAGCACAAGAAAGTAGTCATAACTATTAATATCCAAACTATGAAATATCAACGAAAACGTAGGCCTCCTTCAAGGTGATAGAGCTGAATCAAACTGCTCGATGTTACCAATCCAGGGTGACAATGCTATTTGTTTAATTGTTGGACACATATATAAATACATATATATATATATATATATATATATATATATATATATATATATATATATATATATATATATAAACAGGTTCTCATATAAACTTGCACTGACGGATAGACGTCATGAAGGGCGTACTAAATGTATTCCCTACTTGGTACAAAACCAACCAATATATCAACTTACGCCATGTAAGAAAATAAATTAATAAGATATGTATCTTAATACAATCTAACGCAATTAAAGTGTAATGAACGAAGCTTTACATTATCTCAATACAGAAAGACACAAATAACAATTCCGATTAACAAAACGAAATTGTTGCTTAGAATTAATATTTTTTTGCTTCCTTCTGGACAGGCGGCTACAGCTGTGGGCTGAAATAATATCATTAATACTGCCTCTGGCGCCATAATTAACTCTGGATTAATTCAAATAATAAAGCAGGCGCACAGATCGCTATTCTTGACATCAGAAAATCTATATTTTCATATTTACTCATTTAATTTTTTATTTCTACTAACGTTTAATGTATACACAGCTAAGCTGTTACAACTTTCAGGGTTAATTTTATTAGGAAAACCTAGTTAAAGTTTGAAAGTAAAAATTGAAAGACATGAAAGTAGACAACATTGTAACAACAAAAACAGCAATCTAATAGAGATCTAGATGCTAACTTGAAAAAAAATATGATGTGAAACAACATACGACCTTCCAACTTGCATACTGCAAATTAAAAGAAATAAAGTAGGATAACTATGTAACCTGTCACGTGTCCAACCTGCCCGGTCACATAAAGGAAAAGAATGATGAGAGCTAGACTGAGAACTCAGTCTAACGGCTAAGATACTGCACTTTCTTGAGGTGGGTGGTTTTGAAGTGTAGATGAACTGTAGATATATATATATATATATATATATATATATATATATATATATATATATATAGGTTAGTTAGAAAGCAGAAAGAAAATTGTAGTCAGAGTGATAATGAGAACACACATGAAAAGGACGCCACAAGTTTTTACAGAGGCAGGTAAATTATCCCGAAAGTGAACTTCGCCCTTTGGACATCGTAATCCGCATAGCAGCTGGTCATTTAGCTTATGTATATTCTTTGTGTCCAAATAAAGACATTATTATTATTATTATTATTATTATTATTATATTATTATTATTATTATTATTATTATTATTATTATTATTATTATTATTATTATTTCTTGAGATAGAGTTTGAACCAGGAGAAGAAACAGGAATAGAGAATAAACAACAATTCCTTCAATAACCGTAATTTATTTCCAAATGTGTGAGTACGTGCATGCGTATGTGCGCGAGTGCGTGAGTGCGTACATGCGTACGTGCGTGCGTACTGCAAGTGTGCAAGCGTGTGTGTGCCCGTACGTGTGCGTGTGCACTTGAGTGTGCGTGTGTGCGTGCGCGTACGCGCGCTTGCATGAGTACGTGTGTGCGTGTCTGTGTGTGTGTCTATGTGTATATCTGTATGTGTGGATGTATGTTAATATCCACGATAACTCCAGAACGCAAATACCTACGTACTTAAAATTTTCGTCTTATTTGGTTTAGAGCTGATCATATTTTGAGAGAAATCCAGCGTCACAGAGGAGGGGGGTTATTAGGGTCAGTTTTTTGTTTTTAAAAAATATTTATAAAACAGCTACATATGTCAAAGCTATAAAAATACCTAGATATAGACCTTATGCATATCGATTAATTATGGTATCTGCAATTTTTTGATACGACGCGTAATATAGCGGCAAGAAAATTCCTAAGATAGAATTTATGTATTTGTTAAATTTTTTTTCATTATAAGAATAACGATTAATTTTATAAGAAAAATTGTGGAAGTATTTTTTTAAAGAAAATTTAATTTTAGATAAATTTTCTTTCTAAAGTTTTTTAATGTAAAGCCAAATAAATGTGAAAATTAAATAAATATGATGGAAAATGCTGAAGCTGTATTATTGGTATTTTTATAGGAGCTGGCGGTCAACATGTATTTATGTCTATGAATCTCTGTCTGACATGAAGTTTTAAGTGTCACTCTGATATAGATTATTGTTTTTGTTTTACAATGTTACCCGTTTTCGTAATGAACGTATAAAAAAGAGGTTGCATAGTTGTTCTAAAAAATTAAAATTAAAACAAAGCTGTCGACCGCTGATGATGATAGCGTAGCTATTGAAACGCGTCCTGTGTTTTTTAATTTTGTGTGGTACGTGGGTGCATTTTGTTTGTTATATAAAAGTATTTTAATTAAGGATATTGGAGGAATTGGGAAGACAAGAGGGGGGGCAGTTAACCAAGGATTATATACCGTGGCCAATGGTGAATTCTGAAAAAAGTTTACGTATATATGAAATTCCTGTAAAACTTAAGGACTTAGTTAAGATCATAAAGGTGCTGCTAATATGTTCATCAATGTTTATTATAAGAACATGGGTATTGGCAAGCCATTAGGGTCATACTCGTTGTTAACGAATGGTATTTTAGCGTAAAATTACCAGCCATAAATGCTGCAGAACATCTTCATAAGCAATCACACCTATAAGCTTTAGAGACGCAACAGTTGCTGTCGCTGATAATCCGCAATTGAGCGAGGCAGACGTCGCTGCTAGGATGTGAGATGTGGGTAGCACGTGATTATAAGATCGATCGGCGATCAAGCAGCGTTACTACCGAGTCTTACCTGTCGTGTAAAAGTATACTGACCGAAAATTGTAACAGATACTGAATACCATTGAATACCATTCAACATTTTTCGATTTTTCGTAGATTACTCAAGCTTAGCACAGTTAACGAGTACGGCAGCCATCAACAGTCTCGTATATTCTTGGTAAATATCGAGAAGTAAGTTATCTCTCCCATTTCCACGTGAAATTCGCCTTTTGGTGGTTACAAATGGAAAAGCATTCAATCAATACACCTCTTTGTTCTTGAAAAATAGGAGATGCTATTTAGATTGCACAACTTCGTCTCAACCTGCCAAATAAGATTATTGGAAGAGAACTTCATGTATTTCTGTATCGCAACGACATGATTATAATGACATATACGTTTGAATAACGTCTGAAAATACTAGAAGTGTTTAGGCTTGAGTAAAGGGAACACTCTCATCAATTACGAATAATTTAAGTTCTGCAGATTTCAAATGGAGTACCTGGGATGTGATGTGCCCAGCAAGGTTAGCGTAAAGATAACCACCTGCAAATCCCGTAAGTTGGTACTTCCGCGTGTTACCGTCCTCTTCTGCTAAATCTGTCGGAAATAGCACTGATTACGGCAATGCAGATGGGAGGGTATAAATTCAGGTGAACCGATACGTGCCAAAAGTTATTAATAAATATCAAACGATTGTTTGTAATTGCATTTGCCCTTAGCTGTTCAAATCAAATAAAGCCATCTGGAGCGCAACCTAGTGGAAGAGGAGAGTATCATTTGGTGCCTAGCCTTTGTTCCGCTCTGTACAACGGGATTTAGCAGAATTGACCAAAGATAAGTCACTGAATGGTCGTTGGTACAACAAGGTAATTAAAGATGTTAGGGAGGAAAATTTACGGGTCGGAGTTTGAAGAGACGCAGAAACTGCATAGTATGTCAAAGGTTTGGAAAATGCTGATTTCCCTATACCCATTTTCAATGATTTTCTTGTTAATTCAAATTTTCTACTTTAATTCAATTTTTGACAGAAACCAACATATCGTTTGTATTTCGAAGTACAATGAACATGAGTGAAACGGCAGAAATTCGCTTTAATTAGAATATGAAAATAAAATAGGAACATAACAAAATTTAGAACGTAATAACAAACGAGAAGCTAAAAATTAGTACATAATGACAAGAGATAATAAATGAATGTAAAATTCTAACAATTGTTCTGTATGGCTGAGTAACTCTGTCATGTTCTATTCGAAAAACCGACATCCGAAGTTCGCCTGGACACAGATTAGTAAACGCATCGTGAACACGGTTCAATAATTTCTCTGTAGTTTGTACCGGCATAGTTCTTTTAAGCGGACCCAGAAGTGAAAATCCAAGGGTGTCTAATCCTCGTGGCCAGTTAATGGGCCACTGTGGGTGGATACGCCGATTCTCAAACATCAAGGTAAACTGCTGGTGTGTAGCTGTAGTGGAATGTGCTGGAGTACTATCCAGCTGATATAAACCGATTCCTGGGTCACGTGGAGGTAGAGTATTTAGAAAATTAGTAAGAACCCTAACGAGTATTTCCAGGCGTCTAGACCCATTCACTTGACACTTGATATGGAACCCTATAGTCCATGATTAAACAATAAACATTGAAACTAAAATGGTCCTGGTGATTATTTTATCTTATTAGAAGTGGGTTATCTTATTCCCAGTAGTGATTATTTCGGCGATTTGTTATTTCTTAACTTCTGAATTTTGATTCATCACTCCACATAATCTTATGAAGAAATCTAGGATCTTCAATCATTCTTACGCACATCAACTCACAAAAGTGGACTCGTCCTGCTTCATTACCCAGGCGTAATCCGTGTTATCTCAGCCCAAAGGATGCAGTTTATATTTTCTTAACATTCTGTGAATAGGTGCTCTTGAAATATCAAAATTTAGCGCTGCTTCTGAACTTGAACTACGTATTTAAGCTTAAAAATAAGGCATCACATGCTTCTCGTTATCTTTATTATGTATTAGGAGTATTGGGTGGTTCCGAATTGCCCTCAGACTCTCAGTTGCCATAAACCTAGCGTCGATTCTTGCGAATTTTCCGAGTCTTCATGGTAAATCCGGATATAGTTCGTTTAATAATATCCGTGTTCGTTTAACAATTCGTCGACATTCACCATGTGATGAAACAAATTTATGCAATATTCTTCAATATTTTTCATTATAAACACACACAAACACACAAACACAGACACACACACACACGCACACGCACACGCACACGCACACGCACACGCACACCACAGCACACGCACACGCACACGCACGCACGCACACGCACACGCACACGCCGCACCGCACGCACACGCACACGCACACGCACACGCACACGCACACGACACGCACACGCACACGCACCGACACGCGCACGCGCACGCGCACGCACGCGCACCACGCACACGCACACGCACACGCACACGCACACGCACACGCACACGCACACGCACACGCACACGCCACACGCACACGCACACACACGACACGCACACGCACACGCACACGCACCCGCACACGCACACGCACACGCACACGCACACGCACACGCACACGCACACGACAGCACACGCACACGCACACGCACACGCACAGCAACGCACACACAGCACACGCACACGCACACGCACACGCACACGCACACGCACACGCACACGCACACGCACACGCACACACACACAACACACAACACACAACACACAAACACACAAACACACAAACACACAAAACACAAACACACAAACCACAAATCACAACACAAACACAACATGCACATACAACACACAACACACAAACACACAACACACATACACAAACACAAACACACAACAACACACAAACACACAAAACACAACAAACACAAAACTACAAACACAATAAAACATATAATAAAACAAAAATACACATAACACATATACACACATAACAATAAAAATCAAATACACAACAATAAACTATTAATAATAACACATAACAAATAAATCATAAACACACAAACACAAACACAACTAAATACACAAACAACATACAATACTAACACAAACACAATATACACATAACTAATAAACACATCAATAACATATCATACAATAATAACACAAAACACAAACATAATAACACAAACATCAAAACATAAAATATAAACACATAAATACATAACACACATAAATATAAACAAAAAAATAACAACAACAAACACAATAACAACAATAACATAAAAACACATAAACATACACATAAACACATATAAACAAACAAACACAATACAACATAACACACAACAACATAACACACATAAACAATACAAACATAAACACATAACACAAACACAAACACACAAACAACAAAACACAAATACACACAAACACAAACACACAAAACATAATACACAACACAAACACATACACAAAATCACATAAAACAAACACACAAACACACATAACACAAACTACAACACACATAACACACAAACACACAAACATACACAAACACAAAAACACAAACACACAATACACAAACACAAACACACAAACACACAGACACCAAACACAAACACACAAACACACACAACACACAAACACACACAACTACACAACACACAACAATAACACAACACACAATACACAAACACACAAACACATCAAACTACACAAACACACAAAACACAACACACAAACACAAATACCACAAACACACAAACACACAAACACACAAAACACAACAAACAACATAACACACAAACACACAACACACACAAACACAAACACAAAACACAAACACACAAATCATCAATAACATCAATACATCAAACGCACATTCGCACCGTGACCAGCAGCGCACGACGGCACACGCACACGAAGCACAGCACACGCACACGACACACAGCACACGTACACGCACACGCACACACACCACCACAGCACACGACACGACACACACGCACACGACCACGCACACGCACACGCACACGCACGCACGCACGCACGCAGACGCACGCAGCACGCACGCACGCACACACACACACACACACACACACACAACACAAACAACAAATATATATATATATATATATATATATATATATATATATATTCATTTAATTATTAGTTAGTTCGTTTAATTCTTCTGGATTTTCTCCGTGTTTGTTAACTTTTATTTATCTACGTTTCGGTTCCATTTCTTAGAAACCTTTTTCAAGAAATCAAAAACTGTGACACGTAGTTGACGTGAACAGGGTGTATTGATATTCTTAATTTTAGTGTTCTGTATGAGTAGATTGAGATCTCCGTTTCTGACTATATGTAAAAGTACCATGTCGCTCCAGTGTAGAATTGTGTGGTTCATTATGAGTAATTCATATCATCTGTGGTGAATTATAAAAAGGAACTGGTGTCATGTTTCGTATAAGAGGTTTCCATTTATGTGGTCTTCGTTGGCCGACATCTCCTTTGTTTAATGGGTGAGGTCGTCTCTCTATTTCAGTGGCTTCTCTAATTATTCTTTTTTGTAGTGTGTTTCCTGGAGCCATCAATTTAACTCCATCAATGTTAATTTTATGTCCAGTTTCTATTCTGTGATTTGCTAAAGATTATGATAGAACTTTATGTGTAATCGATGTGTTCTTATGCTCGTACAGAAATTCTTCTATTTGTTTGGCCATTGTAAGATTTAAAACATCCATTACATTTTATTTCATAAACACCTCGGTTTTCACCAAGAACTTTGTCTTTTGGATTAAGAAGTAATTGGGAAATGTAAGGTATATAACTCACCTACACATGAGCTATCTCGCTACTTAAATGTGGTTAAGTGTTATTAATTTCTAATTAAACCGTTAGATAGGACATACATGCTTTTGTTAGTAGAAACCGGCAAAATTTTATACGAATCTCTCCGTTATTCCATAATTAATAATTTTGGCACGACAACAAAAGTCTTAGATTATTGATTGATCTAATAATAATTAAAACAGCTTGATAGGCGTTAAAAACATGGAATTCCCAAGTTGCCCTTCTTTTAATATTTCGTACTCTATATAGGGAAGTGTCATGGTCAAAAGATTATCTTTTCGTTCTCACTGCTTTAAGTGCACAGACGAAAGTTCTATTTTATTAATGAGTATGAGGTAAAGCGTAGTTTACAATTAATTAGTAAAATTATACTTAATAAATACTCGCTTCGTAATTAGGTTTGAAAGCTAGTTAATTTATTTGGACACAAGTAGTAAAAAGTTGCTTCCCTATTGGCCATCGTGTCCATAGAAACCGTAATCATTGCAATGGAAATAAATTAACAGAGTTTATATTTATTGGGAATCATTCATTTTCGTTCATCATTGGTGAAGGAACTTTGTTTGTCAAGGGGACCTATGACCTTTGTCAAGTACCGTATCCGCCTTCCGTCAGTAGTGATTTTGTTTTAGGTACATCTTTTACCGAAGGATAAGACTCTGAAATTTTATCCTCCACTACGAGACCTGGAGTAGCCGTTTGGAACCGAACAAGTTCGGGACTAACCCCAAAGGGACCGGGATCGGTTGCCGTAGGTCGGGTTTCGACGTTATCTATAACAAATTTTCTTAAACCTAAATGAGTTTCTGCAATTTTCGCGGTTTGTGCTTTTTTTTTCTTCAAGCGTTAATTAAAAGTTAATAAGGTGGTTTGTTTACGTTGCTGGTGTATGGAAGGATCAGAGGACAGTGTATTTTTCGTTGACTAGTTTTTTGACAAACGACTACAATTTCAATCAGGTACGTAATTCGTTTATCACCTGTGTTTAATGATTAGCGAGTAATTAAGCACTCGATATATGGGGATGAAATCTTTTTGGTGTGGAGGAGATTACATTAAATGAATATAATTGTACACGGTTGAATGGAAAGTTGATATATTACAACAGGTTGGTATTGACCTTAACGAATATTATTAAATTAAATTAAACGTGGTGATATCGGGTCGAACGTAATAGAATGAAATGGAGTTTGTATAATTTTGTGTTAATTAAAGTTAATTAACACATTAAACATAATTAAAGTTTCTGGTGTAAAATGGTTGCTCTGGAAATTAAATGGAGAAACATTTTTAATATCAAGTGTTAAAATAATATGAAGTGGAGGCAGGGTGTACTAAGTTGTGTTTAATAATTAATAGTAAGGTTAGATAAAATCGCATTTAGTGAATTTCATTCGGCTGGTGTTATATTGAAATTACAGGATAAGGTGATGGAATGAATTTGATACTAGGTAGCAGGAGTTCGGACAGTTCAAGAGGGTGTGTGACAATGGGAGTATACAGGGGTAAGTGATATATTTACAGTATGTTGGTGACGGTATAAGTTTTATATTTATTAATCAGGATCAGGTATTTAATTAATGATTTCTGTACACTCTTCGGGGTGTTACCTCCGAATGAATGGTAGATAGGGATAAGGTTTACAAGATTAGATAAGGGATGTGATTTAGACTATATTTGTAACGGTATGAGTTTTATTTTGTGAATCGTGATTAGGTAGGTGACTAATGATTTCTATACACTCTTCAGAGTGTTACCTCCGAATGAATGGTAGATAGGGGTAAGGTATATACAAGGGTAATATGGAAAATTCTAGAGATGTCATGGTATAGGATTACCTCATAAATGGGGTCGAAACCACCATTAACAGAGCAATACTATTAATAATATTTATCCATCCTTCGAGGTACGTACATCGATAGGGCAAATTTGAAATTGTTTCTCGGATGTTAGGGTTAGAGAGAAAATGGGCTTCGCAAAGCAGCCTTACTTCTTGGGGCCGCAGCAACCAGTAGTAGAACCACGTTACTGGGTAACTACTTACCTCGTGGTACAAACACCGAGAAAGTGTAAATAGGTACTTATGTTTCTGGATAATTATTTTCGTAACTGGAATTAGGATATCTAGAGATCAGGAAATATGTCAGGCAGGTTAGAATCGAATTAATGACAGGCTGGTTGTAATAAACAGGCAGGTAATGCGTTTAGTTTTCACTGTACAGGATAGGTAGCTCCAGATCAAGTGGAAATAAATCGAATTGAAATAGAATAGGATGAGTGAAGGTGAGTATGGTTATTTATAGTGGATTTACTTGGAGAGGGAAAATGAGTGGGAAACTGATTTATAAACAACACTACATTCAGTTTGAAGAAACAAACAGGAAAGAAGTTTTGATGGGAATTTCTGTACTAGGATTGGATAATTAATTTGTGATGATTTTTAGGATCATTACAGAGTTCTCTGTTGTAAGCTGGGTATTGTTGTTCTGCGTTTGATAGCTTGCGTAACAGGAATACTAGTAACTGATGCATAGGTTGTAACCGATATTTCAGCGGCTGGCTGATTGTGGGTGTGTAAGTGATGCTGCTTTTGCGAACCGTACTTTGCAATTTTCAAACGCTGCTCGTGCTTCCTCGTTCCACTGTATCAGGTGGTTTCCTTTTATTTTCCCTTTTAAGAGGTCGTTTAATGGTGCTTGCGTTATGGCTGCGTTTGGTATAAAATATCGGAAGTAATTGATCATGCGTAGGATTTGCTGCAATTGTTTGGTGTTTTGGGCGTTTGAAATTCTTGTATTGCTTTGACTTTTTCTGGAAGTGGTCGCGTTCCTTCCTCCGAAACGTGGTAGCCAAGGAATTCCACTTGTATTTCTCCGAATGTGCACTTCGCCGGGTTGATGACAATCAGATTGTCTTGCAATTTCTTGAATAACCTAGATGCATTTCGTGTTCTTCTTCCATGAATCTCTGGAAGGTCTGCGCCGCGTTGCGTAGCCGAACGTCATGTAAGGCAATTCGAACAATCCGAACGGTGTGGTTATTTCGGTTTTGGGTACGTCTTCTTCTGCTATCGGGATCTGGTGGTAGGCTTTTATTATGTTTATTGTGTCAATATGAAATTAGGTACCAAAATTATTTTCCATAAAATCTAGGACAAGTTTGTTAATCAGCAAAATCCAACCAGTGGTGGGCCATTTTTAGGGGATTAGTAAATTAAAAAAATGAATTGCTTCAAATTTTAAAAAGTTACATAATTAAAAAAACAAACTAATACTTTTTTATATAATTTCAATATAAAAAGATATATAATAACCAGTGGTGCGCCGTTTTTAGGGTACAAAATTGTGCATTTCTTAATTTACCAACCGATTTTTTTTAAAGTAGGGCATTGGGAGTTTTTAAGATCGCTAAGCATAAATCATTTGTCAAAACTAAAAAATTGAAAATGGCGGATCAAAAATGGGGGATTATTGTGTTTAAAATTAGATAAGATTAAAATTCAGGTATGGTGGGCTAATGATCAATTTTGCAACTTTGTTAATTTGTAAAACATTATCTACATAAAAAAATGTTAAGAACAGCCAGTGGCGCACAGTTTTTAGGGTACATGTTTTTTTAAAGTCAGTATTGGGTGTTTTTAAGATCGCTAAGAATAAATCATTTGTCAAAATTAAATGGCTGATCAAAAAAGAATTATTGTGTTTAAAAACCGATATGACTCAAATTCAGATATTGTGGGTTTTGAAGTTATTTATTTACATATATGAGAAAGCATTATGGTAGATAATTTGGTACCGGTTCTAGCATAATAGCATCTTGAAATTGTTGCATAAGAAGCCGTCGATCTGCGTTTTCAATTCCATGTTCCTGGTCCCATAGCCTGCGCCATACAGCTTGCATCATGTGGAATATGCAAAGTAATGTGGTTGACGTAGAAAATATAGTATAGAGCGCAAGTATTTCTGCAGCTCAATTATATGTCACGAAAAGGGAAGGCGCTCCTTTGCCAGAAAAGCCAACGGGTCCTAGGATCTCCATAAATATTTGAAAACAAAATTCATGCACTTCCTGGCTTGGTAACTAAGGATCATACAGCCCAGAAGTATTACCCCGACTTTAGTGACACAAACAAAACTGTCATAGAATTACCCACATGATCCACTGCTGTCAACAAAAACGATTTCACAGGAAAAATGCATACTGTGGGCTGAGCAAACACAGCAAAGCGGCTCATCGCTTACAAACAACTTTTCATGTTTTATTTCACTCCAACTATAATTTTTAACTTCTTTTAAACCGTAAAACTTCTAGGAGCTCGACTTACATCATAGTAGTTAAACCTATTGTCAGATTATTACTTTGTACTTATTCGTGGTATACTTTTCTTTTTTTCGGCCTTTCTTGCTTGCTTCTCGTTACACGTTTCACCTAGATGTTTGAGGTAGCATCCTTCTAACCTGTACTTGCCTATAAACACTGTAACGAAGGGTGGATCTTGCGGATAGCCAGAAATAGAGGTTATTTACTCAACTTTCGAAAAATACTTGGAAATGTGGAAAAAATATTTTAACGTCTGTATTCTGCAGGTCTCACCTTGGGACAGGATCAATGTCATTTTTGCCGTTCTTAATTAAAGTATTTAGGATATGTAGTCAACAAGGATAGACACTTTTAGTAGATCCAGATAAAGTATCTGTAGTTCTCTCTATACCTGTTCCGCCATACGTCGCTTAGTCGATATGGCGGGATGGTATCGTCGTTTCATACCAAATTTCTCTTCTATTCATTCCTTTGCTTGGAGCACGCGATAAGCTTGTGCGAAAATTGCTTCAAAAGTAGACCTTCATAAAAATTTTTATTTATTAACATTTTGCAGCCCTGTTTCATTTAGAATATCAGGTATTCTCTCCTGTTCGAGAATAAAGAGTTGTTCAATCATACTATTTGTGTTTTATTTTCTATCGCGAATTATTATGAGACATGTTCTTTCTAAGGAATTATGTGCATGATTATTCTTCATAAAATATTTTCATTTGTGATGAATATATGAAGACGATTAATCAATGAATTAGTGCAGGTGTGTAAGTGAGAAGACAAAACGGCGAGAAATGTCAGAAATATTTCAAAATAACTTCTCAATACTTTTTTTTTGTTTGGGGTTTTTTCGACATCAGCACAAATATGATGTTACATGAATTCACCACACAGACACCGGGTTAAGAAGATATGCACTTAAGTTACACCAAAATGCAAATTAAGTTGCCTACCTCATCTTATAAATCATTAAAATTTTTTCTTAAATTTACAACAGAATGAACGAAAGACCTTAATTTACGGTATAATTTAATACAACTCAAAATGAGTTGTTACACACTCCCTCCTAAAATTTGGACTCGGAGATTACCAAAGCGGAGATTCCAAACACTAAGCTAATAAACAAATTTACTAAAATCTAAGAAAATAAAAAGAGTTAAGCTAATTAAAATTCAAGTAAAATGTAAACACTAATACCTAAAATCCACAGGCACGTTCGACTGAATCAAAATCGGTAAATCCAAGATACGACTATTTCCATGGCAAATTAGCTCAGGATGTTCCGTCGTGGAGAACAATAGAGGCCACTCTACCCTTCACGAGATTCAGGTTTCATGTTGTTCCACAGTCATCGTCCAAGACTAAACATACCCCTAACTAACACACACGTTTCGTAAATAGGTCGAAATCTACGTGAGGTAGCAAAGGAAAGGATAATGCACTCTTACGAACACAACAACCCCCACCCCTAAAACTGCCAAAACGTCATAATCAGGAAGTCACAATCGGGAAGTGAATTAATCGAGGTTGACACGATGCGAACCGAAGTCCTCAAGCAACGTCCAAGAATAGTACACTAGACATCAGGAATCGTCAAAAGCTAGAATTTCTAAACAATTTCAGGAAAACCAAAATAACTAAATGAAATAAAAAATAAAAATGTATACAAGCATTACTAGTTTTCTTATCAACGGTTAAGAGTTTGAAAATTTCACGTTAAATAACGATCAGAGGTAAACTCAAAATGGTTATCCTAAATTTGACTATTGTAACAATAGCAAATTGTAAATCCAATAGAAGAAGATAATTTGCCTGAGAACTAATGTCCCAAAAATCGGCAAAACAATCGCACGATGTGATCTAAATATCAACAATCGTGCTAAACTAATGTTGCAAAAATAAAATAAGTGGTTTGCAAAGCCACAAAAATATAAAATAAAATAATGTGCGAAATAAGCACAAAAATAAAATTACTTTGAAAAATCATCAAAATAATAAAAATGTAAATAAGAAAACCAAAATGTAAGAATCTCAAAATACTAGGAATAGAAAAATAATTAAGAATTAATGGGGTTTTAAATCTTTAACATGAAAACACCTAATGGTTTATTATCAATAGGGGTGGCCAATCGGTACGCAGTCGGACCTAACACCTCAATAACTTTTGCTTCAATAAATTTTGGAGCTAACTTTTGACTATAATTTTTAGTCGCATCACATAAAGTAAAATTCTTTTTCCAAACTAAATCGCCAACGTTTAATTTTAACGGACGACGTCGCAAATTGTAAGATTTTGAATTTCTTTCGTAAGCTGCATGTAAATTTTGTTTAACATGTTTAAAAATGGGTGAAAGTTCATTTAAATCTTGAACTAATTGTTCGCGGTTAGTAATAAATAAATCGTCCTCTTTAAAATCCTTTGGTCGACCATAAAAATCTCCAGAAATTGGAACTGTCCGACCAAACGCCAAAAAGGAAGGTGAAAATTTCGTACACTCATGAACAGCGTTACGAATAGCATGCGCAATTTTGTGAATTTCAACATCCCATTTCTTGTGATCATCTTTAATATAAGACCTAATTGCAGTACCTACCATTTTATTAACTCTCTCTACAAAATTTACTTGGGGATGATAACTTGCATTAAACCAAATGGATTGAACTTTGTAAGAACTCATCAAATTTTTAAATTGTGCACTTTTAAATTGAGGACCGTTGTCCACCATACAAATTTGAGGAACACCGTAAACTAGAAATACATCATTTTCAATATATTGACAAATACCTTTAGCAGTAGCACTACGCATAGGGTGAATCAAAGTAAATTTAGTAAACCAATCACAAATAACTAATAAAACCATATTACCACTCTTTGATCATGGAAAAGGACCCACTAAATCAATAGAAATACATTGAAAAGGATAAGAAACATTTTTCTCTTTACCCATAAAACCATAATGATTAAACTGTGAAGACTTGCTTCGGTTACAAATATTGCAATTTCTAATGTATTTGAAAATGTCTGACTTTATTTTTGGCCAATAATAAAATTCTTTAATCTTGAAAAAGTTTTAAAAACACCAAAATGTGATGAGGTGAATAACTTCAAAATCAAATTGTTGAAGCTTAACACTCCATCTGGCTAATCGACCTGAAGGATCTTTTAAATTATTGAGCCAAATAAGTGAATGATGGTCAGTAATAACTTTAAAATGGGTACCTTCAATATAAGGTCTAAACTTTTGAATTCCAAAAATAACGGCTGGTAATTCACGCTCTGTAATTGAATAATTTTGCTCGGCTTTATTTAAAGTACGAGAACCATAAGCAATAACAACTTCATCCTCTCTTTCACCTTGTGTTAAAACACATCCAACACCACAATTGGAAGCATCACATTGTAAATAAAATGTTTTAGACAAATCTGGACTCGCTGAGATAGGAGCATCAACTAAGAGAGATTTAATTTTCAAAAATTAATCGTTCGCTTCGGTATTCCATAAAACTTTTTGAGATTTGTTCTTACCTTTCAATAAATTATTAATAGGGGCCAAAATTGTGGAAAAATCATGAAGGAAACGTCTATACCAAAAACACATTCCAATAAAACGTTTAACTTCTGTAAAAGTGTGTGGTTGAGGAAATTTAGTAATAGCCTCCACCTTTCACGGAGCAGTATGAAGACCATTCTTATCGATAACAAAACCTAAATATGATAATTGAGGTTTACAAAACTCACATTTATCTAAATTAATATTTAATTTGGCATCATCAAGTCTTTTGAAAACTGCTCTTAAAATAGCAAGGTGTTCCTTAAATGTACTTGAAAATATAATGATATCGTCCAAATAAACAAAAACTGATTGGGATAAATCATGACCTAAAATTGAATCCCTAATCGTTGTAAAGTACTGGGTGCGTTGGTAAGTCTCATGGGCATAACGGTATACTCAAATAATCCTCTACGTGGAACAGTAAAAGCAGTTTTTTCACAACTTTCAGGGTCTAAAGGAATTTGCCAAAAAGCTTTCTTCAAATCAATTGAAGTTAAATAACGAGCATCTCTTTTTTGTAATAGAATTTAATTTCTTAGCATCAAAACAAACTCTAAAATCGCCTGACTTCTTTCGAACCAAGAAGAAGAACTAGGTTTAATAATTCCTTGCTCTAACATGTCATCAATTTCTCTGTTTGCATGCTCCAACATAGCAGGAGATAATGGAAAATAACGTTGTTTAATTGGTACTGCATCACCAGTAGTAATTGAATGAAAAACTTTATTTGTTGTACCTAATTTTGAGGTTTTAAAAAGTCAATAACTTTATTTAATTTAAAAACTTGATCATTGTTAAGATCATCAATACTCTTAATTGTTGAAAAAGTTGTCTCCACAGAGTTGGCAACAAAAGAATTTTCACTAAAATCAGCTTTAATTTCAAATAATTAACAAAAATCTACTTTCAAAGTGATTGCACTAGTAATAGATTCAGAAACAGTAATAGAAATAGTTTTAGTAATACCATTAACAGTCAAAGATGAACCAACACTTCCCAAAATGGATTGCAAAGAACCATCAGCAATAATCAGTGAAAAAGGTGAATTCCTATTTAATTTTAAATCATATTTATCAATTAAATACAAAGCAGGCTTACCTAAAATTGTTGCGGTAGCTCCACTATCTAATAAAGCAACAAAATTTTCATTAAAAATCTTCACATTAATAAAAGGCCTAATATCATTATTTTTTTCAACAAATTTGGAACAAATCTTTTGAGTTCCATAAAATTTATTAACTGTAATCAACCATTCTTTGAAAACATGCCCGTCAGCCTCTGAAAAATCATAAGGAATGTGTCGACTAACAGAACACTTCCCATTTACAAGTTTTTTGAAAATTTACACTTCGGACAATTAGTAAAAGTAACATCGGAATAACCACATTTAAAGCAAAAGAGTTTATCATCATCTTTGTCACAGGTGTGATAGGTATGACCCAACTGTTTACACTTAAAACATGTTGCTGAAGATTTAGCTGTATTAATATTTGAATTATTAAAAGTTGAATTTAAATTTTTTGGCTTAATACTAGTAAACTTGACTTTAGGTTTAGTATTTTGATTCAATGTAGAAGATTTAGGTTTGAATTCAGATTGTCTTTGTGAATCTGAACTAGAATTAAACTTGAATTTAGAACTCTGAGCTTTTACTTGCTGCAATTTTTTACATAACTAAATGGAAAATATCAGTAACATTAATAAGAGCTAACTGAGTAGCGAACAAGGTTGTAAATTTTTCATTATAGTTTTTAATTGTTCACACTCAGAAGGAGGAACGTCTACTTGTGAAAGTAAATTAACCATTTCAGAAAAATAGAGGGTTGGAATTTCATCAAAAGTCTGTTTTCTATTCTTAATTTCATTCAACAAAACTTCGTCATGTCCTTCGGAAGTCACTTTTTAATTTAGAAATAAGTTGGTCCCACGTATGATTTAAGGGCTTAACAGCTCTGTACCATATTAAACCTTTCCCTGAAAATAAATCAATACCAGATAACAGCATCTCCGACTTTGAAATGTTTCGTGCAATCATCAACTCCTCACATCTTTGAATAAATGTAAAAACTTCTTTTTCACTACCATTACATTTTAGATTTAATTTATAAACAGGAACAGAACTTAGAAACTTGTAAATTTTGAATTAATTTGGAATAATCTTCAGCTTCAGCTAACTAAAGTATTAACATTGTCGTTATGTGACATAGAAATATTAGAAGTGTCTAAATACGGTAACTCATTATTCAATTCATAGTTTTCGTTAATAGATTCAATTAATTCTAAAGATTCATTACATAAAGTTAACCATTGGTCGTGTAAGTACAAACATTCATTATCAAAAATGGTATATTTCAAACGTTTCAAAGTATGCAATAAACGAGTATGAAGTCTAAGGTATTCTCCTTTCAAAGGCTTATGTTTGAATAAATTAATCAAAGGTAGAATGTTATGAAGTTTTTCTTTTAATAAGTCCAGTTCGAAGGTTTGGTTTATTTCAACTCTTTTGTATGAATCAAATAAATTTAGTTAAGTAAGTTAACTTTTCCGCACCATTAACATTTTTAAAATTTAACTCTACTAATAACTCATCACTACGTAGAACATTACTAAATAATTTAAATTTGACATGGTAACGAAACAATTGATCAACCCTAACAATCGAAACTGAAACAAACAAAGCAGAAATAAACAGCAATAATAGTAATGAAAGCAAATCAAGCCTCATATTCGATGCGCCAGTATAATAATAAGTTGTGTAAATGGTAATCGTATAAATTTTAAATACGTTTTAAATAATATAATACATAAATAAGAGTAAAGTTCTCCAAAGCAAATCGTTAAACTAACAGGAGCTACAAACCATTCACCAAAAATAATGCCTTTGACTCAAATCGGTAGATTAACGTAGGGTGGTTCGTTATTTTGATTTGCTTAATTACCACAATTTCTGCTGTGTTATTTCCACTGAACATAAATAATAAAAATGCAATGTAACACTAATAAAATGATCTCGGACGCCAAGTTATTTAGAATAAAGCTCGGAATAACTAAACTGAGTTCTACAGTAAAAATTTTATCAGAATGTAAAACAACAAAAATATACAACTATGTTTATTAACAGTTAAAATGATAGGGTTAAATCAAATATACCTTAAAAATAGCCTTAAATGACTAAAAAATCATTAAACATTAAATAGCTGTTACAAAATATACATCTTCTTGAGAACCCCTGGTATTATAAAAAATAATGCAGAAATTCAAACCAAGCTAACGTAATCCTTGTGTGAATGTTGCGCAATATATTGCAATAACAATGCTTTTATGTTGTCAACCACACCCAAACTGGAATTTTATTTCTCATAAATTTATCTTCATGAAATGGAATAATCCGTTTAATGCATTTTCTTGAAATTTTCAAATAAAAATTGCAATCATAAAATGAAAGCGTACGCAATAGTAAAATTAAATGCGTACTTCAAATGTAATTAAAGTGTAAATCAAAGTAAAAATAAAAGAAAAGAAAGTAAAAGTAAAAGTGCCTGAAAAGAGCAAATGATTTAATTTTTAGTATAATGCGTTAAAATATCTTATCATCAAATCAATGGCGCTTTACACTAAATTTAGGGAGAAACCCAAAGAATGCTTCATAATCAACACAACCTTTATCAGAAAGTGAAAAAAAAAATGGATGCTTTGAAATTAGATGATGTAGCCGTGCGCCATAATATTGGGAGATTTTAACGCTAAAGTTGGAAAAATTAAAACTGAAGGATGTACTGGTGAATATGGATTGGGCCAGCGAAACGAACGAGGAGAACGATTGATAGAATTCTGTCAGAACGATGACTTGGTAAGAATCAATACGATGTTTAAATTGCCAAACCGTAGGTTGTACACATGGAGATCATCTATGGATAACAATTTAAATATAGTCAGGAATCAAATAGACTATATTATATTCAGAAGTAGATTCAAAAGCTCTATTACATCAACGAAAACATACCCCGGAACGGACATAGGATCAGATCATAATCCCGTAGTAGCAACGTTAAACATAAGATTAAAGAAATTAAAACACAAACAAAATAGACAAACAATAGATGTAAAACGATTGAACGAAACCAACATATTAATAAATACCTAAGAAAAAGTCAACCGTAATCTCAGGAACACAAAGAGAAAAATTACAACACTGAAAACGTCCATGACAAATGGCGAAACATAGAAATAGCATTATTGAAAGCTGGAAAAGTACAATAAGAAAAAAGATTGGATGACCGATTAAATTCTCAACGTGATGGAAGAAAGACGAGGATATAAAATTAAAAATGAAGCAAAGTACAGAGAACTAAATCGAAAGATTAAAAGAAGAATCAAAGAAGCCAAAGAAAAATGGCTACTAGAAAAATGTAGAGAAACAGAAGAATATGAAAGAAAATATGACAGCTTAAATATGCATAAAAAGATTAAAGAAATAACGGGTGCCAAAAGACCGAAACAAGTTTCCACATTAAAAGACAAAACCGGCAAAATAATTACTGATATAAACGAAAAGATAAAGAGATGGACGGAATACATAAAAAAATTTTTAAAAGATGAAAGGTCATAAATTGAAATCATAACGGATGAGACAGGTCCGAAAATTTTAAAAAGTGAAGTAGAATATGCCATTAAAAATACTAAAAAAGGGAAGTCTGTAGGACCAGATGAAATTCCAACTGAATTATTACAACTCATAGATAATGATACAATTGACCTAATGGTAAACCTCTTCAACACAATTTATCGAACAAATATCATTCCAAACAAGTGGCTCTTATCAACATTTGTAACACTTCCGAAAAAGAACAACGCAAAAGAGTTTTCTGCACATAGGACTATAGCACTAATGAGTCACACCCTGAAAGTGTTTCTTAAGATAATTCATAAAAGGATATTTAAAAAACTTGAGGAAGATATAAGTGCCACACAACTGGGACTTAGGAACGGATTGGGAACAAGGGAAGCTCTGTTTGGTGTAAGTGTATTGATGCAAAGGTGTTTAGATGTAAATCAAGATCTTTATGTGTGCTTTATAGACTTTGAAAAGGCGTTTGATAACGTCCGACACGAAAAGTTATATGAAATTCTCAAAAGTAAAAATATTGACAGTCGAGACACTTACATAATATCAACATTGTACTGGAACCAAACAGCAAAAGTCAAGGTTGAGAGTGAACTGACAGAAGAGATTAAGATCTGCCGAGGAGTGCGACAGGGTTGTGTTCTCTCTCCGCTTTTATTTAATGTATATAGCGAAGCCATATGTCAAGAAGCTTTAATGGAACAAAATGTTGGAATTACCATTAACGGAGAAATTATCAATAATATTCGTTACGCTGACGATACACTTCTAGTGGCAGACAATATAACAGACTTTTACAGCACTTACTTGAAAACGTAAATACCTATAGTAACGACTATAGTCTGAAATTAAATCTTAAAAAGACGAAGTTAATGGTAGTTTCAAAGAAGACCAACGTTGACGCTAATTTGATAACCGGTAATACACAAATTGAAAGAGTCACATCATACAAATATCTAGGAGCATGGATCACCGAAACAAACGAACAAACTAATGAAATTAAAGCAAGAATAGAAATAGCCAGACAAGCGTTTATTAAAATGAAAAAGTTTCTGTGCTGCCGAGACATTAACTTAAACGTATGTTACGATGCTATGTTTTCTCCACGTTATTATATGGTATGGAAACATGGACATTAAAACAGAAAAACATTAAAAACATTGAAGCTTTTGAGATGTGGTGCTATAGGAGAATGTGGAAAATATCATGGATAGAGAGGATGACAAATAGAGATGTATTGCTAAAAATGGGGAAAGAATGCGAAATAATAAAAACTGTAAAAAAGAAAAAATTAGAATATCTGGGATCAGCAAGGTAAAAATAGCAATGATGATTTCCAACCTCCGATAGGAGACGGAACTGGAAGAAGAAGAAGCCGTGCGCGAAAAATTTGCGCAAAGAATTAAGTCGACGATGACGCGTTGCGCGAACGTATTGAGCAGAAAAATAATTTAAAGTGGGAGTATAAACCATTAATAAATATATACCCATAAGAAGACATGCACTTAAGTTACACCAAAATGCAAATTAAGTTGCCTACCTCATCTTATAAATCATTAAACATTTTTTTCTTAAATTTACAACAGAATGAACGAACGACCTTAAATTACGGTAAAATTTAATACAACTCAAAATGGGTTATTACACTCTGTCGATGGGCGATTCGTCTACAACAACATAACTTCTCTATCATCCTTCTGCTGTTTGTCAAGTCACGGAAAACAATCTTTTCTTATGTTCGGTACTCCACAGTACATCAGTGATAATGGCGTACAGTTTCGCAGTAAATAATTTACTAAATTATGCTCAGATTATCGAACTACTGTTCTCTTTAACGCCAAATAGGGTAAATCCTGCAGAAATAATTAACAGAGTTTTGAAAACGCTTATGTTTTCCTGTACTACTCAGAATCAACGTAAGTGGAATGTAGATTTAGCTAAAATTGGTTGTGCTATTCGTTCGGCAAAACATGAAGGTATTGGTTGTTATCCTTACTATCCGTTATTTAGACGAGAACGTATTTTGTTTGGTGATCTTTTAGGTCGACCACTTTCTTCGGATTCCACACTATTAGACCCTGATTGTACTATACCTCCTGACTGTAAACGTGTTCGTCAGTTTGACTCTATTCGCTTAGATATCAATAAACGACTGACCAAAGCCTATCAAACTCGACATCTACGCTACAATCTGCAACGTAGACCTATTAAATTTAAGTTAGGGGATAGTGTGTGGAAACGCAATTACGTTCTATCTAATGTTGCTCGTCACTTTAACGCAAAACTAACTCCAAGATTTACTGGTCCTTTACTAATTCACAAAATTCTTTCTGCTTATACTTATGAGTTAAAAGATCACTTTGGGAAATCCTTAGGGGCTTACCTTGTAAAAGACTTGAAGCCGCATATACCGGATGATGATTCTTCTGAGTCCGATTCCTCTGTGCACTTGGCGTCATCCCATCTCTTCCCTGTTCCGGACATTTATTTGCTATCCCAAGAGACGAAAATGACACAAACAACTTTTGTAACCCGTTTTTTCTCTTTTTCGTTGTTAACGACAGCATGTTTTCCTTCAATACAATTATAATTTTTTACTTTTTTTAGTAGATAGTCTCTTCGCACTAAATATCACCTAGCTAAAAAATAAAAGGAAAAAAAAACAAAACGTAATAACTTCTTGGAGATCGACTTACATAATAAATGTAAAACCCATTGTCAGAGTATTACTTTGTACTTATTCGTGGTATATTTTTTTAACTTTTGCTATTCTTTCTTCCGGCTCTTCTTACTTGCTTCTCGTTACACGTTTCAACTAGATGTTCGAGGTATCATCATTCTAACGAATGGTGGATCTTTTGAGGATAGCCAGACACAGAGGTTATTTACCCATCGCACAGGGTCAGGCTATTCTAGTTATACTATGCTTCCCTTATAACAATGCAAAAGTGGGTACGATAGACGTTTACAATTAACAACACTGCCTTTTCCGTATACAACGTACCGCTACAACCTAAAAGTGTGTTTTAATAAACGATACCTCCACAGTCAGCAGGAAATAGTTACCTTATTAAAATCTTCGTTATTTACACTTGTTTTGAACTGAGATAAAGGTTAAGAATTACTAAAATGTCTGTAATTTTTGCTGTATTAAAACGATCGTAAACTTAATTGTTTTTGAGGTTGGTTAACAGACTAATTTATGCTTACTTTTCTACGATTTTTAGAACCACACCAAAACACGTATATTAAGGTTGCCATCCATTCTATTATGGTCAGTTACGAGTTTTATCTGTTATTTGCGCAGAAGCTGTTAGTTTAGTTATTATCATACACCGGTTCTCCTTGTATCCTTGTCATTTTACTACAGTATTGATTTAACAATTATATTACTATCAATTATTTATAAGGAGTTTGTGTAGATAAAATTTTTTTCGTTTGTGAAACAACGGCTGAAGAAATAGTTAAGTTAAAGTACAACCAGGTAGGTTGAATTTCTCCTTTTCAGGTTAACCCTTGAAAGTACTTTCAAACAAACCGGGGAAGGCATTTTTTTTGTTGAAAAAGTTTTTAACATTTCAAATTTTTGGTTGCTCAAAAAGAATTTGCTATATATATATATATATATATATAATTAACTTGCCTGCGTATTTGTTTGGATGTGAAATATTAATTACTTGTAATTGCTTTCTTTCTTCCCGCTTCAAGCTCTACGGGGCTCTCGCTCATAAAATTATAATTTTCTCTTATTAAAGCTTGTGGCGTTCAGACTTTGCTTATTATATTAGTTACGTGTACTACAGCAACTTATTCCCTTCGTCTCTCTAACCTAAATCAACCAAATAATTATCTACGCTCCAAAACACCCACGCTATCCAAGTTCTCAATTTATATTTATGTTACGCGGTAGGTTAGACACTTGACAAAGTACGCCATTTTAAAGTATAAATACATATTAAAATAAAATTAAAAAAATTTTAACAAAAGAAGTAATTTTCACTTCGGGGGTTAGAAATTTCGTTCTTTTTTTACGTATATTTTTAGCACATTAAATTTATACAGCGTCTTAATTTTCACTATTGTAATTTTAATTATGTAATATATAACAGTCGAGGGTTAAATATGAAAATGAATAATAATCGTGTGGATCCATTTTGGATTTTTAATTTACTAAAATCTAGAGTGAATTGTTTAGAACGTTTTACTATCATTCATAGGTATTGTAAATCATGTTTAAAACAGTATAAGGGTGACCAAATTCACAAAATATTTGATTTAACAAGATTGTTATTCAGTTACGTAATTCATAGTCTTAATCATTTCCAGTTTTATTTAAAGCATAGAACTTAAAATGCTTATCACATAATACCTTGTCTTTTCGTATTATCTTTAAATTAACCTCGTTACTTTTGGGGTTACTCTTCTGTTGTTCAAACGTTTCCATACTCTCTCCCTAGGCAAGGGCGCATACGCACACGGACAAGCACACGCACAGATGCCCACGCACATAGGTAGGTAAGGCAGCACTTGGGCCAGACAGATACCTCAGACACTGCAGATTTCTAGCAATTTGTGTGACCAGTTAAGGAGAGTATCTACTGTCTCATTTAATTGCGTTATTTTGCTTTGTGCTTAAAAAGTGAAAATGGAAAGATCTAAACTGTCGACTGCGAGGAATAACACGTGAGGGAGCATTATTCATACCAGGTTAGCCAACTTGTTTCCGCCGACCATTTTACATCCGTCAGTCATCTTCTTTCCGCGGGCCACTAATATACTAAAATCTAGATTCAATTGTTTAGAATGTTTTGATAGGTATTGTAAATCCTCATGTTTAAAACCGTATAAAGATGGCCAAATTCTCGAAATATTTGGTTTAATAAGATTGTTGTTCAGATACATAATTCATAGTCTTAATCTTTTCCAATTTCATTTAAAGTTAAGAACCCAAAGTGCACTTAAATCCAAAGCAACTGCACTCTTGAACTTATTTTGCCACATAAAGCTTGTCAAATATGTCATGTGATGTAGAAAGGATCTCTACCTTTGGAAACATACTAATGTACTCAGTTATCAGTGTACTCATTATCAGAACTTGAACCTATATTATACGCATTAATGATAACACACGTGCACTTTGTTAGTATTATTGGGCCTTCTATATATCATCTTTGGCAATAGTATGATTAATAAAATTAATTGCGGCAAATCATAATAGTTCCCTATGCACCCCATTTCGATAATTCCATAATTAATTTTTTACTAATTAGCGACAGTATCCACCATTACTAAAGGATAGTAATAAAGCATTTTCACAAATACAGTGCTTGGACCAGCGCATGGAAATGCTTTCCATCTACTATGAATAATAAGCTTAAGATCCATTATTACAAAATAAAGTTGTTTAATCAAAAACCCGAAAAATGCAATTAAAGGAATTCGAAAATCACTATTTAAATAAAGAAACGAGGCTCCTTACAAAAAATGTTACCAATTAATGATTGTCTAAGTAATAAGTAAATGAACGCCTTGGATATACATCACGCAGAACCCGTATCACTTGTTTAGAAATTTGATTTCTAGCTGTTATAAAGCGTCGATTCGCCAAACGGCCGATAATGCAGTTAACTACTTACACATTTAAAAACCTCTAAGCAAGAACAGGGTAGGCGCACAATCAAGATAATCATTACAATTAATTAACGCGAATTTGTAAAAAGGTAGTGATACAGCTACAAATAAACAAAAAAAATAAAAAAATAAAAACACGTCCAAAAATTTATCGCAAGACATGGCGTAGTGCTCTTCTCGATAAGTTGGCAAATCAGGTTTTCATCGGTTTCCGCAGGACAATAAAAAACATCGCGAAACAGGACATCAAAAAGTAAAAGTATCTTTAAAAATGTCTGGTATAGAGCAGCACACGATCTTCCAACCTACAAAGTGGAAATTGAAAGAAATGAAATAATTTTTAATAATTTTTTTGAATAATTATGCAACCTCTTCTTTAATACGTTCATAATCAATATAGACAACATTGTAAAAACAAAATTAATGATCTATGTCAAATGTAAAAAATAAAAATAAAATAAAAATTCCAAAAACACCCGATTGTATAAAATACCGATAATACAGTTTAAGCATTTTCAATCTATTTAATTAATTTTTAATAGGTTTTGCTGTGTACTAAAATACCTTATATAAAAAAGTAAAAGTTGTGAAATTAAATTATTCTTAAAAAATATGTCTTCGCATCTTCTCATAAAATTAATCGTTATTCACATATTGAAAAATTTGAACATGCTTAAATTCCACTTTAGGAATTGCTGTGCCCCAAATTCCGATCGATAAGATATCTATCTAGGTATTTATACATCTTTGAAATTAGGAGCTGTTCCATAAATATTTGATAAACATAAAAAACTGCTCTTAATAACCCCGCCCCGCCCTACTGCTGGATTTCTTCAAAATCTAATCAGTTACAGGTGAAATGAAATGAAGGTTAAATACATAATTTCAAGTACATACGTACACACGACGTAAATGTAAAAGCTCACCCCCCGAAACGATCTAACGTAGAAATGTTGGACACCCTTTAAATTAAATTTTAGCATGAACCAAGAACGTACTGTAATAGTAAGGTAAATTTTCCATTATATTACGACACGCAGACATTCTCTTAAACAGCCAGTTCGTTAATGAAAGAATTCTTATGAAAATACGTAATGGTCTGGTTCGAAACTGAGTTAATAATCTGTTATATGAAAAGAAGAATTATATTTTTTATATTTTTAATGAATTTGAATATATTTATTAGATAATAAATTTAAATGTTATTATGGTTTACTTTAAGGAATTTAATTCAGCTCCAAGTCAGTTATTTTTCTTCACATACAGGAATTGATAATAGGAGTAATATATTTTTAATATGAATTAACTTCAATGCAATTGTTGCACAAAGATAAAAAGTCAATTAATTTACGATATAATTAGATTAATTAGAAGAAATAAAGTGACATTGCAATTTCGAATTGTTTTGATTTCATTATTTCCCTGATAACACGATGCTGTTTTTTCTTCCATTTTAATTCAAAACACTACTAGAAATAGAGGAATATTTATGACATCGTATTACCAAGGATGTAATTGAAATTAAAAAGCGTCCTAATTGATAAAATAAAAACATGTTATTTGTCGTATAATTTCCCATTAATTGTGATTTAAATATAAAGATCCTTTAACTCTATAGATCATTGACAGGCACAAGTACCGCTAAAAATCGAATTATTATAAAAGTTTTTCAACGCGTAGCGCGTCGTTTTTAGGGTACAAAATGTGCATTTTTTAAGTTCGTTAAGCATAAATCATCAGTCAAAACTAAAAAAATCAAAATGGGGGATTTTCGTGTTTCAAATCAGATATAATTAAAATTCAGGTATTGTGGGATAATGATCAATTTAGCAACTCTGTTCATTTGTAAAACATTATCTAAATAAAAAATTTTAAACAATGCCAGTGGCGCACTGTTTTTAAGGTAAAAAATTTTTTTGAAAGACGGGTATTGAGGGTTTTTAAGTTCGCTAAGGATAAATCATTTGTCAAAATTAAATGGCGAATCAAAAATGGGGAATTATCTTGTTTAAACCCGATATGACTCAAATTCAGATAATGTGGGCCTTGAAGTTATTTATTTACATATATGAGAGATCATTATGGCAGATAATTTGGCACCGGTTCTTACATAAAAACATCCCGAAATTGTTGCATAAGAAGCCGCCGATCTGCTTTTTCAATTCCATGTTCCTGGTCCCATAGCCAGCGCCATCATGTGAAACGTGCAACGTAATGTGGTTAACTTAGAAAACATAGTATGGAGCGCAAATATTTCTGCAGCTGAATTATGCGTCTGGCAAACGGAAGGCGCTCCTTTGCCAGAAAAGCCAACGGGTCCTAGGATCTCCATAAATTCTTTAAAACAAAATTCATGCACTTCGTGGGTTGGTAACTATGAATCATACAGCCGAGAAGTATTACCCCGACTTTAGTGACACCAAAAAAAAAATTTTGTAGAAATACCCATTTGATCACATAATCCACTGCTATCAACAAAACGATTTCACAGGAAAAATGCATACTGTGGGCTGAGGAAACACAGCAAAACGGCTCATCGCTTACAAACATCTTGAAACCATCAACTTCCAAGTGTGCCCTTTCCTCCACCAATTTTTCGAAAATACCTTTGCTTGTTCTCTTTCCATGATTGTCTCTACTACAAATAAAAGTTGAAAGTAAGAAGATATTTTAATACAAATATATCTCCATTGTTCATACAAGTGATAAATTGAGCGATCCACAGGATTTACTTGGTCATTGGCAAGAGATTCACATATCTTTGTCAATTGAGGTGGAAGCCATTGGTGAAGATTTATGGAAATATTTGGTTTCGTTGGGAGTAATTCCTTCATTAAAGTACTTCTGCCACCTAAACCCTGTGGCTATGTTCAAGGTATACCTATAATTATTGAAATAATATTGTTTTATTACAAATTCACACTAACTTACTTTTACTATGGCGTTTAGACCCTCCTTAAGCAACTAATCTCTGCATCTTGAATATTTGTTTTGTTTTTTAACCTTACTAAAGATTCTTGCTCCGGAGTTCCGGTTCCTTTACCTAACACTGCCTGTTCTTCTTTCCTTCTTTTTAGAATTGTGCTGACCAACCCAATCTTTTCTGTATTGCCGATTTTTTTTTATATTCGGATACGTTCTGTTTACAATCCATTTTCAGCAAGTGGCTTTGGAAAACTGTTTAATCCAATTTTTTGCTGAAGTATCTGTTTCCGAGACTGTATTACTTTCAATTTTGGTTCTCAGTATAACTTTTGATTGGTCGCAGTTAATAATTCACTTTCTTCTCCATCGTTATTCATATTCACAAACCTACAATCACACTACGAACAAAAAATACGCTAAATAACGTCCAACATGCACATGGCACATGCACAGTTTAATGTATAAATACATATTAAAATAAAATTTTAACAAAAGAAGTATTTTCCACTTCGGGGGTTAGAAATTTCATTCCTTGCATTAACAGTTCGATCACTTCACTGTTTCGCCATTGGCTCCACTTATTTTTTAAGTATATTGTTAGCAAATTAAATTTATACAGCTCTTTAATTTTCACTAGTTTAGTATTAATTATGTAATATATAAAAGTCGAGTGTTAAATTAACATTTTATGTTTGTACAGGGATGCATGCACAATTACAACAACAGGAGCGTCATTCTTTTCATATGAAAATTGAATAATAATCGTATGGATCCATCTTGAATTTTTTAATTTACTAAAATCTAGAGTTAATTGTTTAGAACGTTTTACTATCACTCATAGGTATTGTAAATCCTAATGTTTAAGACAGTATAAAGGTGACCAAATTCGCAAAATATTTGATTTAACAATTAATCTTTTTCAGTTTCATTTAAAGCATAGAACCCAAATGCTTATCACGTAATTCCTAGTCTTTTGGTATTACCTTTTAGTAAACCTCGTTACTTTTGGGATTATTCCTCTGTTGTTCAAACTTTTCCATACTCTCTCTCTAGGCAAGGGCACACACGCCCACCCAGACAAGCATAGACCAGTTCAGGAGAGTATCTACCGTCTGATTTAATTGCGTTATTTTATTTTGTGCATAAAAAGTGAAAATGGAAAAATCTGAACCGTCGACCCAGAGGAATAACTCGTGAAGGGGTATTATTCACATGAGGTTAGCCAACATGTTTCTGCCGACCATTTTACATCCGTCAGTCATCTTGTTTCCGCGGACCACTAATTTACTAAAATCTAGATTCAATTGTTTAGAATGTTTTATTATCATTGATAGCTATTGTAAATCCTGATGTTTAAAACCGTATAAAGATGGCTAAATTTTCAAAATATTTGATTTAATAAGATTGTTGTTCAGGTACATAATTCATAGTCCTAATCGTTTCCAGTTTCATTTAAAGTTAAGAACCCAAAATGCACTTAAATCCATAGCAACTACACTTTTGAAGTTATTTTGCCATATAAAGCGTGTCAAATATGTCATGTGATGTAGAAAGGATCTTCCTTTGGAAATATACTAATGTACTTAGTTATCAGTGCACTCATTATCAGAACTTGAACGTAGGTAGATACTCATTACTGATAACACACGTGCACTTCAGTATTATTTGACCTTCTATAAATCCCAAAAAAGATAAGTATTCTATAAATCAAGTTTGGCTAGGATATGATTAATAAAATTAATTGCGGCTAATCATAACAGCTCCCTTTCCACGCCATTTCGTTACTTCTATAATTAATTGTTTACTAATTAGCTACAGTATCCACCCTTACTAAAGAATATCCTAAACTGATCGATATTTGGCTAGTAAACTTTTTAGGTTGAATTTCATTCTGATACAGTAGTCTTCTTCCAAGAATTTAGTTCGAACAGTAATAAAGCATTTTCACAAGTACAGTGCTTAAACCAGCACATAAAAATGCTTTCCATCCACTATGAATAATAAGCTTAAGAATCATTATTACAAAATAAACGCCTTGATATATATATATATATATATATATATATATATATATATATATATATATATATATATATATATATATATATATATATACATCACGTTGAACCTGTTTTGAAATTTGATTTGTAGTTGGCAAAGACGATTGTGTTACAAAGTGTCGATCCGCGAAAATCCCCGGTAATTCAGTTAACCACCTACACATTTAAAGGCCTCTAAGTACAAAAAGGGTAGGCGAACAATCAAGATAATGATTGTAATTAATTAACGCTAATTTATAAAAAGGTAGGGATACAGCTACAAATAAACAAAAAAAAGCATTAAGAAACACTCTGTATATAAATACGTCCAAAAATATGTCCCAAGACATGCCGTAATGCTATTCTCGATAAGTTGGCAAATCAGGTTTTCATTGGTTTCCGCAAGAGAATAAAAACATCGCGAAACAGGAAATCAAAAGTTAAAGTATGTTTAAAAATATCTGGTGTTGAGCAACACACGACCCTCCAACCTACAAAGTGGAAATTGAAAGAAATGAAATAATTTCAATAATAATTTTTTAGAATAATTATAGAACCTCTGCTTTAATACGTTCATAATGAATATAGACAACATTGTAAAAACAAAATTAATGATCTCTGTCAGATGTAAAAAGAATAAAAGGAAAATTCTAAAAACGCATGATTCTCTAAAATACCGAAAAATTATCCTAAAGTTGACATCTCATGTCAACGTCAAAAAGAAAAATTTAATAAATTATACAAACAACATCTATTGATTATAAAAAGAACAGTTATAAACCTTTCTGATAATGTTGTTTCAGATTACGCTATTGAAGAAGCGCTTTCTAAAGGAGGAAATTTTGCGATAACAACAAGAGTATAATACCTTATAAAATATAAGTTCCAATATCTAAAACTCCATTAAATCATTACCGTTTGATGCTGCCAATGAAGTTAGATATAACACCGTTAACATATTACGTAAAACAAAACCTCCAAAGTGCAACTTATCCTTTCGTCAACGACGTGCTTTACTTGATCTTAAACTCAATGAACGTATAATAATATTAAAATCAGATAAAGGTAATGCAACTATTATATTAAATATGAACGATTATAACGTTAAAATAGTATATATATATATATATATATATATATATATATATATATATATATATATATATATATATATATATATATATATATATATAGACATGCAGACACATTTACAGTCACATGCATAGGCACAAGCACAGGCACAGACACAGGCACAGGCACAGGCACAGGCACAGGCACACGCATAGACGCAGGCACAGACACAGGCACAGGTACAGGCACTTGCACAAGCACAGGTACAGGTACAGACACAGACACCGGCGCAAGCACAGGGACAGGCACACGTACAGGAACAGACACACACACACACACGTACGAACGCGCACGATAATGTACGTGCGAACGCACACATACACAGGATCTAAGAAATTAACTAAAGTTAAGAATTCTATTACTTTTGAATTGCTGAAAGGAACATAAGAAAGCAAAAGCAAAAAGTATTTGTACAAAAAGTTTTTAGTTAACCAGTAAATTTGAAGGATAAAATTATATATCGTAACTATGATTATTTCAAATGTACATGCATGGATATCTGGTATAAATGTACATAATCTTTTGATATTGTTAAGGTCATGGACTACACTAACAATAAACGTCTTTGAACTCTCGTTTTTTCCATTGAATGTTATGCCACTTTTAACCCATAAATTGGATTAATGAAGGCTCTAGTGGACGAAGAAAGTAATCAAATGCTAACCTTATGTAATGACATATACTACTCGGTAGAGTGGTCAAAAAATTTTCTAGAACTATAATGGTACCAACAGAAAAGAGGAAAACACCAAGAAGAGCAAAGAACATCGAACAGTCAGCTTAATCTTTCGTGCAGCTAAAATACTGTTGAGAGTACTCAACAGATGGTTGTACAATAAGCTTGACAGTTTTATAACTGAGGAACCATATGGATTTAGAAGAGGAGTTGTCACTAGAGATGCTATTGGATGGTTAATAACGGTGAGAAAGAGATATATTGAAATAATAGGAAGGTATATGTGTTATTTATAGGTACAGAAGAAGTTTTTGATAGGGTTAAGTGGAACAAATTAATGATAACTATGAAGAAAATGGCGTAAACTGGAAAGAAAAAACTTATACCTAAATTAAAGAATAAACGTCAGAGTGGGAGATGAAATGACAGTAGAAATAGAATTATGAAGAGGAGTGGGACAAAGTTGTAACTTAGCAGTTACACTGTTCAACCTGTACTTAGTAAAAATAATGGAAAGTGCAATAGATGGTACAAGAAGGGTAGTTACAGAATAAAGTAGAATAGAGTGTATAAGATTTGCAGATGACACGGTATTGCTAGCTAAGAGTAGAGGGGAAATATCGGAAATCCTAGAAGATCTTAATGCATCATGTTTGGATGGCGGAATGAAGATAAACATAAAGAAAACAAAATGTATGGTAATAAGTAAAAAGAAAGGTTTGTGTAATATCAGAGTTGAGGAAGTAGTGGAACAGGTTAGTCAATTTAAGGCCTTAGGAAGCATCTTAAGAGAGGACCTCCACTCAACTAAAGAAATAAAGATCATTGGCCAAGGAAGAATTTAAGAAGGAAAGAAGGTTTTTTTGTGGACCGCTAGAAAAGTGCTTCAGAAGAAGAATTGCTAAAGGCTACATCTGAAGCATGGTGATTAAATGGAGACGAAACATGGACAATAACGAAAGAAGTTTAGAGGCCTTTGGGATCTGGGTTTGGAGGAAGATGGAAGGAATTACATGGAAAGATCGGCTACGAAATGAAGAGGTGTTAAGAACAATAACCGGAGAAATATAATAGTAATAAAAAATAGAAAACGCGACTGAATACGACATAAATGGGTAATAGAGGAAGAGGAAGCAGAAGGCACCAGATGATAGATATCATCAAGCAAGACAGTAACTAGGGAATGGCAATGGATTGGGAAAAATAGAGAGAGACCATGGCAACCAGGAGAGGACCTGTCTCAGGGTAGAACGACCCGTGATGACGATGATGATTTAACTCATCAAAATTCTATGTTCTTTTGTGGAGGAATTTCAGGAATTAACCATCTGTTTTCCACCGTAAGTGACCCATTGACAAAGATCTTCATATTATGAGTGTGTTGAAAACCGGGAATTTCATGAGAATCTAATTTAACTGTTTTAATTAATTTAAGATATTTTTACTTATCCAATCGTCACACAAATGTTTATGATAACTCCCGTTGGTTATTGGTTTACTTCTAAGTAGATGTGCTACACCAACTCGTGTTCAGACTTCAAAACTATGATAATTTCCATTTCCTGCAAACAAACGTATAGTAAAACACTTATCTTGGTGTATTTTAAATTATACAATCTAAACGTTTCTATAATACTTACAGTTATTTAATTTTTCAACTTTGACAAAATTGTTTCAACATCTTTTAACAATTTTAATAGATATTATTACTGACGAAGATAACTGTAAGTGTTATCGAAACGTTTAGATTGTATAATTTAAAATACACCATTAAAAACCCAACAAAGATAAGTATTTTATTATGTGTAATAACGGTGAATGTTTCAATTTTCATGGTATTAAAGGAATATTAGTTTTACTTTATTTTCTTTAAAATATTTTTGCCTTTGCACAATTTGTGTACTTAACAAATCCGCCATTTTTCTTAAATTCTTGATTTGTGAAATAGTCGTGTGATACTATTTACCTTAGCAGAATCTAACGCTTACCAGAGTTTCTTGTTTTAAGCAGTTTAGTTTATTGTATTGTCAAAGTGAAAGCCTAGCAACAAACTCTTTTTATTGGAAAAAACAACATTGGTACGAGAAATTCACTACAACTTATCTCCCAGTCTTAGGTACGCAAACACCACGGTGACATAGTACCACATATTCCATTTTCGTTCACACTTTTGGAATTTTCGTGTAATGGTTTGACAATTATTACTATTTTATATAATTAGAAATTGAAGTACATTTGAGTACCAATGCACAGTGCATACAATCAATTATATCTATAAATAATGATGAAACCATCAAAGATAGCGTATCATACACTTAATATATAGGTACATACGGCTGCGAATTATGTAGGTACATTCAGTGTTACTTTATACAAAACAACTTACCCTTTGTAGTGGAAAATATGGCAATACTTTTAAGTAATCTACTTACGCAGTTTATTGCAATACTGCTTGTGTTAATAGTTGTAATAATTACCTACTATAAATGGGCGTTTAAATATTGGAAAAGAAGAAATATTCCGTATATTAACCCATCCATACCATTTGGAACCTTATTGAATCCATTCCGACCAACAGAAACATTTAGTGAAGCAATTAGGATTCATTATGAAAAATCAAAGCGTAAAGGACTTAAACATGTAGGATTATTTAGTCTTGCATTTCCTGTATATATGCCAATTGATTTAGAATACATAAAAAATATAGTGTCGAAAGATTTTCATCATTTCGTCGACCGCGGTATTTATTTCAATGAAAAGGACGACCCAATCAGTGCTCATATTTTTGCGTTAGAAGGAGCAAGATGGAAAAATTTAAGAATGAAGCTAACACCAACTTTTACATCCGGAAAGATGAAGATGATGTTTAACATGTTGTTGGAATGCGGACAGCAGTTGACGGATGCTGTAGAAAAAATTTCATGGAACACTCGCCCGTGGATATTAAAGATTTATCGGGATGTTATACCTCTGACGTAATTGGAACTTGCGCCTTTGGGATTGAATGTAATAGTTTCAAAAACCCAAACTCAGATTTTAGAAGATACGCTAGACGATTCTTTACACCAACAGTATTCGATTCGTTAAGAGGACTATTTACTTTTACTAATCCCACAATTTCTCATATGTTGAGAATTAAGTGCATTTCTAAAGAAGTTTCTGCATTTTTTACACAGATTGTTAAAGACACTGTAGATTATAGGGAAACGACGAAAACCAACCGTAATGATTTTATGCAATTATTAATGGAATTGAAAAACAACTGTGATAAGAAAGCAGTTAACAAAGATACGCATTTGACTGTTGAAGAAATAACAGCACAAGCCTTTTTATTTTTTGTCGCTGGATTTGAAACCTCTTCAAGTACAATGTCATTCTGCTTGTTCGAATTGGCTCAAAACCTAAACATACAGGAAAAAATGCGTAATGAAATTTATTCTGTTCTAGGAGAACAAAAGGAACTCACATATGACGCCATTAAAGAAATGAAATACATGAAACAAGTAATTGATGGTAAGTTTTAAAGTTTGAGTCTTCTGCATAAGTTATGTCTCATTTTAGAGGTATTGCGGAAATATTCACCTTTACCATTATTATTTCGTAAATGTGTGCTGGATTACAAAATACCTAACACAGATTTGATACTTAAAAAGGGAACAGGTGTATTTATACCGTTGCTTGGACTTCATCTCGATCCCGAATATTTTCCTGAACCAGAAAAATTTGATCCGGACAGATTTAGCCCGGAAAATAGAAACAATATAAAACCGTTTACTTATATGCCTTTTGGTGAAGGACCAAGACTATGCATTGGTAAGGTTAAATCGTATGGATTAAGACACTGTGTTTAATATTGTAATTTTAGGCATGAGATTTGGGCTTATGCAAACACAAGTTGGACTTGCTTTACTATTACGGAAGTTTCGTTTTACCCTCAATAACAAAACAAAACTGCCTTTAAAGTTGGATCCTAAACATTTTACTTTAACGGTTCTCGGAGATATTTGGTTAAATGTTGAGGAAACCTAATTTGAAATTTGTACAAAAAATAGTGATTTTTTCTCTATCTTCTGTTTGCATCTGACGTTATTTATATAAATGTTAGTTATTTTGGCGCTAATACTGTTAAATTGGTAGCATAATACCATTATTATATTTAATCAATGCGTCAAGTAAAGTGAAAGTAGTTAAACCACTACTCTGATATATGGATGAACAGAACTCGGATTCTGTTAATTCATGCTTTATTATATTAAAATAACCTTTTTTTAACCTTGCGTAGAGTTTTTTTATTGAACCAATCCTACACCAAATTTAGCACGAATTCTTTTCGTTCTGGAATGTATCACTAACTTAACTTAATGATTACGCCATTCCCTTGCGGGATAAGCAAAACAATTCCTGCTTCTTATTTATTTCACATTTTAATCTTTCTCCATGCTTTCCTACCTCCGCATACCTCCCTAGCTTCCGCAAGATTCATACATTGTATCCAACATGTCCTTTTATTTTTAAAGCTCCTTAGCTTTCTTTCTTTCACCATAAATTCTACTATATTCAGCCAAGTTTTACGTTGCCTACCAGGCTCGGCTTTATCTCTAACCTCGCCCACATATATTTGATTCATTAATCTTGCGTTGTTCATTCTCTCAATGTTACCAAACCAACGTAATGTACTACCTCTATATCTATCAATTATCGTACTTCCTCGCCACACTCCGTCATTATACACTCATCCTTTATCTTATCCCTTCTCGTTTTACCACATGCGCTTCTCAGGAATCTCATACCCACGGCATTTATTTTTATTTCGTGCCTTTTTTGACATATCCATGTCTCACTTCCACACAGCACTGATGGGACACACACGCCATTACAGATTGCTCGTTTCGCAGCTAGGTTTATGCTTTTGTTTCTCACTATCGTCCACATACTTCCAACCACTTTCCTTCCAACATTGACCCTTCGTGCAACCTCGGCATCCGTTGTATCATATGCAGTATACATTCTATCCAGGTATACCAACTCGTTTACTTGTTCATCTAGCAGAGTAAATACTCTTCTCCTTTCCACCTTCCCGAGGGAACACCTTAATCTTAGCCTTGTTCACTTTTACTTTCAGGTTCATGTTCTCAAAGACAGTACATCTTCCTTTTTACACTTAAACACTATTCGATCATCTGCTGGATGCCAAAAATCTGATCAACACATCCTCTCCCTGTCGTGAAGCCACCCTGCACATCTCAAATATTAGTTTGTGTAGTTTCTCGTATTCTACCAATCAGTATTCTTCCAAATACTGTACCAGGTACACTGTGCAAACTTATTCCTCTGTAGCTCTTGCAATCACTCTTGTTCCCCTTACCCTTATACTGTAGTACAATGATCGCGTTCTTCCAATCTCACGGCACTTTTCCACCTTTAAGCCATACATTGAGTAGTTCACACAATCTTCGTACAAGCTTTGCACATCCATACTTTAGTATCTCACCATTAATATCATCTACCCCTGTTCCTTCACCGTTTTCAACCTTCGTAACGTTCGTTCTACCTCATGTATCCCAATATATTACTCAGTTTCATTCACCATTTCTTCTATATTCTCCTTATTTAACCCCTCAGTCTTACGGTCCTCACTACTGCACAGCTCTTCGAAATACTTTTGTCAGTATTTCCTCACTCCACAGTCGTCCCATACTATTCAGTTGCTCGTATTCATCACCCTTGCAGCGTTCTGTTTTGGACCACGTTTTGTACTTTAGACCCATGTCCAGACGAGTTTTTTACTTCCTTCAAAATCATTCTGCGTTTTTTGTCCTTCCACAGCCATCATTTCCTCTTTACTTATTCTCACTGCCTCCTTCGCTTCTTTGGTTCGTAGTCTGTATATCTCATACAATCGCTTTCTCGTCTCATTTATTGCAGCAATCATTGCCATGTACGCATAAATTTTCTTACATACTACCTTTTGTACCGATGCATTCCACCAAGTACATTTTTTTCTATCTACCTACAGTCGGTCTTCCATATATTTGCACGGTCAAATGACAACACAGTTTTTCAAGCATATCCATGCACTTTCAACGTCAGTGTCTCTTATTTCCTCGTTCCACACTATTTCATTCATATCCAACTATCCGTGTTTCATTCTGAGACCATTATAAACTAGTTTGTCTGCACTAATTCTGGACGTCCACACTACGTTTGCTTTCTTTCTCCAGACCCTCTTTTGCCCTAAACAGACTCTCAGTACAATCAAAAAGTGGTCCGATCCACACTCCGATCCGCTCATTAATTTGGTGTCTTTCAGCAGGGTTCTAAGTCGTTCATCATACACTATTAAGTCAATCATGCTTTTAGATTCACTTCTTTACCATGTATACGTACGCACATTTTTGTGTTTATACCACGTATTACACACAAGCAGGCTTCTCTGCACACGGATGTTCACTAGGCGTTCGCCACTCTCATTGACCCCTTGGTCTCCGAACTTTATTAGAACGCGTTCAGGATGTTCACTTTTTACACCCACTCATCCGTTGATATTTCACACTGTCGTCACTCTTTCGTTGGCTTACATACGCTCAGCACCTTTTCTACAGCATTCCGGAGCATCCTACTACCGGAGAGTTATTTGTCTACTTCCTCGATACGTATGGAAGTAAGAAGTCGAAATATAGAAAGTCAAGAAAGATGTAAATAATATAAAGTGTATGCTTACTGTATGAATATTTAAATGTACATATACATTTTTTTACTTACATAATTTTCAGTAACATTGTTTCAATTAGATTGTTTCCCACGCGATTCTTGATTCTCGTGCTACTTACCGGACTTGTTATTCATTTGCAACCAAATGATTTAATTATTTTTAATTTAGGTTTCTGAGTTAGAGTTAGTTATTTCTAATTTAATGTAATATTTATTTATCAAATATGTTTTATTATTGTTGTGAATTGCGATAACTTAGCGTTTCAATTTTTTAAATTTCACTTTTATTTAATTGAAGTGTAAATAATAAATAACGATAATGACACTGTTAGCACTCCCGCCTTTAATTGCCTACTTATAAGATTAATTAATTATAATTGAGATTAAATATAGTAACAAAAGGTAAAAGTTAGATTTAATTTCGAAATTGTAGTCAAGCAAAAATATAGTATAAGATAATATGTAAAATAATTAAACTTAAAATCACATATAATAACAAAAATAAAAGTTTAGTTAAGTTTTGAATTTGCAGTCAAAGACAATATTCAATGACTTATCAGATAATCTCAAGCTGTACCTAGAATTTGCACTTCCAGAATTTTTTTCTGATTTACGGCTCTACTATGTATTGTCATATCTTTTGTATTTTATATTTGTGTCAATATGCCGATAGAAAAAAAAGGTTCTTTACCGATGCCCCTAAAGGGGGTCAAGCTTTACTTGTAAAATGTACTGACTTACCGTATCTTTCGGAATGTATGATTTAAGCAATATAAAGTGTTGTCGTACAAACATTTTACGGCCAATTTTTTATAAGATGCACTTTTATTAGTAAGTTTTTTAACTGTAGCATTCATATTATTATATACGTTCGCATGGCAACATACGTAACGGTACAAAACATGCTCGGTTTAAAAGTGATTAGGTTGTACAGGGTGTCCTATTTTCGATGTAATTGGGGATTTTAGGTATTTCTCAAATAGATAGAGTAAAATCATGGTTGGGACCCTTGAATCGATTTTTGAAACAAATTTGATAATCTAAAGAACATTTCAATATCTCGACTCGTTTGGGAAATATAGGGTGTTTTTCGTTTTATACTGTTTTGTTTAAAATCCCGTAACTTTTTTGTTTGTGAATATTTAAAATTTTGGTAAAAACTTAATTTGTTTCCGAGTTACAGACCAAAGTTGCATTTTTTAAATGGTAACCATAGTTGGTTATGACTCCTTTAATTAGAGATTTCTTTTAGCTTTCTGAAAATATATAGTTTCATATATTTATCTCGGTAAATAAGAAAATTATAAACGATTTTTTGAAAAACACCTCTTGATCAAATCACTTATGTATAGTATAGTTTCATATATTTAGAAGGAAGTATATTACTACGCGCAGAACTTATTTTAAAACTAGATAAAAATGTCCTCATAGTATTTTATGCCATATTAAAAACATATTGATTTAGAAAAATAACAACATTTTTATTTTATATCAGTTTTTTCTTATTTTAGGTATTGTTCAAACTGATTTTATGATGTAAACAAACTTCACATCGGCGCGAAATACACTCAATTGCCTTAATGAAATGAATAGATGTATGCCTTAAATCTTCAAATGCTGCCCTGGTTGAATTGATCAATTGTTCGTATGTTTCGTGGCGAGTATGACATATTTTATTTTTTAAAAATCCCCACAAAAAGAAATCCAGTATTGAAAGATCTAGAGATCTTGCTGACCACTGAATAGGTCCGTTATTGCCAATCCATTGATTGTTAAAGTTTCGGTTTAAGTAATCTCGGACTAAAACAGTATTACGACAAGGCGTACCATCTTGTTGAAAATAAACATTTACCCTCTGCGCTAATGGAATTTCATCTAGAAGTTGTGGAAGACAAATGTTTAATATTTCCATATACCTCTCGCCGTTAAGATTGCCGTTAAAAATGTGGTAAACAAATCTACCCCCCAAAATAAAGCATGATACATTAAAACCAAATATACCTTGATTTTGGCGTGCTAATGTTACAAAATTGTTATTTTTTTACCAATATCGATTGTTGTTGCGATTAAAAATTCCTGCACTCGTAATATGACTCTCATCAGACCAAATGATATTGCGCCCAAAATTCCTATTTTGTGTAATCTGTTCTAAATACCAATTACAAAAATAATTCGCCGTTCTAAGTCACCATCATTAAGGTGCTGAATTACTCTTTTTTTGTACGGAGTATAATTATATTTTTTTAAGATTTTTTGTACTCTTGATTTAGATACGCCAACTTCTGTTTCTATTTGTCGGCAGGAGGTATTAGGATTTTCTTCAACTCTTGCTAAAACAGTTATTTCGTCGTCTTGTTGGTTCATTTTTGCATAATTATTGATCCTAGGCTTCTCAAAAGATCCACAAGTTAATAGATGTTCTTTTAATCTGGCGAATATATTCTTGTTGGGATGTCTTCGTTCAGGGAATCTTCAATAAAGTAGCTTTATTATTTTGCGTTTTTATAAATACTAGCATTATTAAAGCATTAAACGCGCAACCTACCTATTAAAATATGCCTCTGCAGCTTGGTCTTCATTAAAATTACACTGATAGTATATGCCAATCATATCTAACTTTTCATGCTTCGTATTATTGACAGCCATCACAAAAAAGTTATTAACTTGAATAATTAATTATTATTTAAGCAAAGTTTTGAAACAATAAATCTAATCACATTTACGTTTCCACCATTTATTTATATGAAACAACTGCGTGAAATGTCAAATAACTAATAACGAATGCGTGCAGTAAACAAGGGTTATAGACGACTTGATCAAGAGGTATTTTTCAAAAAATCGTTTATAATTTTATTATTTACCGAGATAAATATATGAAACTATATATTTTCAGAAAGCTAAAAGAAATCTCTAATTAATGGAGTCATAGCCAACTATGGTTACCATTTAAAAAAATCTAACTTTGGTCTGTAAGTCGGAAACAAATTAAGTTAGAAAAAATCAAGTACGCCACTAAATTGCACATAAAAAAAGGCACAAAAATGTTTTTACCAAAATTTTAAATATTCACAAGCAAAAAAGTTACGGGATTTTAAAGAAAACAGCATAAAACGAAAAACACAGTATATTTCCCAAACGAGTCGAGATATTGAAATGTTCTTTAGATTATTAAATTTGTTTCAAAAATCGATCCAAGGGTCCCGACCATGATTTTACTCTATCTATTTGAGAAATACCTAAAATCCCCCAATTACATCGAAAATAGGACACCCTGTACAACCTAATCACTTTTAAACCGAGCATGTTTTGTACCGTTACGTATGTTGCCGTGATAACCTACTAACTTCATTACTCGCGATATTTATCAACATGCTGGTGTTTCCCGCCTTTAGATGCTCAATTTACTTCACGTATCCGTGCACTACTTATTTGACGCATTTAACACTCACATGTTTCACTTCCAAGATAGACAAAGCAAACAAAAACACAAACACAAAATTTATTCACATTTAAGTGATTGATTCCACTTATCGTACTGCATTTTTAATTTTGATATACATACATATAAATTGATAAAGAGTTTCATAAATAGAAACCTTACATGAATTAAAGTAATCTAGTCAAATCTAACAAAGGAATAGCTTTGTTACTAAATGCAAGTGTTATTTAACAGTGAAAATACAATGAAATACGTTTTATACATGCAAATGAAACGTTCGCCATTATTACACATACTAAAATACTTATCCATTTTGGGCATTTTATAGTAATCTTCATCAGTAGTAATATTACCCTCCAAAATTGTTAATTTTAATTGCAACTACTTATGTTACATTATAGCGCTGTAGTAATTTAACGTTTAATTGGTAAAGCATTTACGTGAAATCCTATTAAAAGAACTAGACATACCCAAAGCTAAAATCACAATTAAGACGTACCATTTTGTTTTTTTTTTAAATAATAAAATACCAAAACCTATTTAAACGGAGACCTTCTTGCCTATTCAAGTTATTACGATGTTCATATATCTCAATAAATTCACATTGTAAACGCACACACGCGCGCACACTCGCGCACACACGTGCACACACGCGTACACACGCGCACACACGCGCACACACGTACACACGCACACACGCACATACGCATACACGCACACTCGCATGCACACACGCATGCACGCACGCACGCACATACGCGCACACACACACAATATATATATATATATATATATATATATATATATATATATATATATATATATATATATATATATATCAAACTAAAGGTTTTAGGTGCATTTTATAACGCTAATATTTCAAATTTTTTCATCCAAAAATATAACAGGACTAAGAGGACTGCCCACTGCTACATCACCAAGATGTTCATAAAATTTGTTATTCCACTGAAAATAAGTCGTAGTGATACAGTGATGAAAAGGAATGGTTGTATCCTTTGTAAAAATAGTATCAATATATTCAATGAATTATTATAAGTTTTTGTTATGAACGAATAAGTTCAAAGGTAAATATGTAATTAAAAATTATTTTTTATTTTATTGAATACATAAATAAAAAGTTTACCTTGAGTAGGATTTGAACCTATGACCTGTATTCGAAGTAAGTTAACTGTATCAGGTTCAAGCCCCAATCGACGTAAACTTTGTCTTTATGTATGTAGAACTGATGTAAATTCTAAATATAATGAGATTACAATCAAAGACAAGGTTTACATCGATTGGGGCTTGAACCTTGATGGCACAGTTGGTTAGCGCGGTACTCTAGCAAAGTAGGTTCAAATCCTACTCGAGGCAAACTTTTTATTTATGTATTTAATAAAATTAATAATAATTTTTAAATATATTCAATGGTTTCTTTTAGAGGGACTTTTGTAAATAGTGAAACAACATCAAAACATATCACCCTCTTTAATTTTGCAATTATGTTTTTTTTAGTAAAGTCGGCAGATTTTTTATTATAATTTGGTGATTTACCTATATAAGGTTGTAATAGAAATGTAAGATGTTTCGTAAGATTAAATGTAGAAGTATCTCTTGCAATAACAATAGGCCTTAACGGAATATTAGGTTCATGCATTTTTGGTAAACCATATAGTGTTGGTGAAAGAGCTTCAGAGTTAGTTTCTTTTTTATTTCTTCAGCAATATATGATAGTTTGATAAGTTCTTTAATTTTAAAAAGAAATTTTTTTGTAGGATCTTTTGGTAGTCTGTGGTGCCAATAGTTGTTCTACTTTAATGTAATGGTCGTTTATATTTAATACAATAGTTGCATTACCTTAGTTGATTATAATTTTATTATATCTTAATTACGCTTGAGATCAAACAAAGCACGCCCCTAACGAAGGAACAATAACTTTTGAAGGTATAATTTCCAATATTGATGCTCCGAATGAAGTTAGATTTAAAACTCTTAACATATTACCTACGCAATGTAAGAACAACTTATCCTTTCGTCAACCCGTGCTTTATTTGATCTTAAACGTAATGAAGATATTGTAATATTACAATAAGGTAAAGTTAATGCAACTGTTATATTAAATATGAATGACTATGACATTAAAGTAGAACAACTGTTGGAACCACAGACTTATCGTGGACTGCCAAATGATCCTACAAAAGGTTTCTTTTAAAAATTAACTGACTCTAAAGCTCTTTCACCAAAACCAAAAATCCCTAACTCTAATGTTAAGGCCAATTGTTTGCAAATAATCTTACAAAACATTCTTCATTTATATTAGAACCTCATATCGGTAAAACACCTCATTATATTAAAAACTTTGTTGCAAAGACACATAATTTAAAAATTGAAGAGGTTAGTATAATGATCAGTTTTGATGTTGTTTCAGTTTTTATAAAAACTATTGAATATATTGATCATATTTTTCCAAAGGATATAACCATTCTTTTTCAGCACTGTCCGATTAGGACTTATTTTCAGTGGAGTCATACTGGTCTATGACCAGTTTGATGGTGTAGCAATGGGTAGTCCCCTTAGTGCTGTTATAGCTAATTTTTACATGAAAAAATTTTAAACATTAGCGTTACAAAATCTACCTAAAAAAACCTTTGGTTTGCTATGAAGAAAAAGCACTACATGAATTTGTTAATTTTTATAAATGGTATACATCCTACTCTCCAGATTGCCATGGACAATGAAACTAACAGAAGTTTACCATTTCTTAACATACTATCATCTAAAACTAGTAATTCACTATCTTTTAAGGTTTACAGAAAGCCAACACACACTGATGGATACCTTCATAGATTATCAAACCACCATCTACGTCAAAAGGTTAGTGTAATTAAATCTTTAGAGGATACAGCAAAACGAATATTTGATCCTGAATTTTTAAAAGATGAATATAAATATTTCACAAAATCCTTACAAGTTAACGGATATTCACTTACTGATATTAATAATGTTATTGCACCTGCCAGACATAACCATAGAGAAAAACCAGTTCTTACATCTGTTTAGTCCTTTTATAACAAACATTACAGAAGTAATTGAAGAAATCCTAACTGATCGTGGCATTAGGACTATTCGGAAACAGACAAGAAAAATTAAAGGACATTTACGGTAAACTAAAGGTGCTGCAAGCCCTTCATCATCTTCCGGAGTGTATCAGTTGTCCTGTTCATGTGGAAAAGTATACATTGGAACGATAAAACGTAGCTTTGATCAAGACGTAATGAACCTAATGTAGATTAGGTCAACTAGAGAAATCTGCGGTAGCTGACCATACCTTAAACGCGGGATGAATAAACGGCGTCTCTCAGGTCTGGTGAGATTTTAGTTATCCATAATTTGCTAAAATAATTTCAATCGACCTGAGCATTCAGATATGATCAAACGCGCTTCCATTCAATAAACACTTGATTCAAGAAACATTAAAGTGTATTTAGACATAGAAAAATAAAAGTTTTCCATTAGTACCCCACATTTATATAAACCGGACCTCCGAAGACCGTATACAACTAGTTCTTGTGAAACGAGTTTCAAGGCTGATAGTTATTATAATTTGTCAATTACTGCTGAGCGGAATTGTACGTGTTCGTGCAAGTTGAGACCTATATTACTGGTGGATGTATAAAAGCTGATTTTCATTCAGTTCTAATAAAAGTTGCATTGAGTGAACTCGTGAACCACATATGATAACGGCGTCAAAAAGAATGTGACAAGTATCATATTTGGTGTCTGTGTCTATGAAGAAATAGTGTCGCAGTGGACAGCTGAAAGTGAAGATCTGCCTTCTGAAGAAAGTGATGTGTCAAAGCAGAAAACATAAACTTCAAATTGGTTTCTGACGAGTATTCTGGATCCAGTTCTGATGATGTTGACGATAATTCAGAGGATGATGTTGACAATATTGGTAATTCCTCAATGAGTGGTTACATTGCTCCAAGTGGTCTGGATTGGAGTTTGAAACCTAAAAAAAATATTAAATTCAACCACACAACATTAGCCAGGACTGGCAAGAAAACATATAGCTGCAACATCAAACGAAGCGTTTCAGTTATTTGTAATTCCAGATGTAACTGTTGATGAATTTCTTGCATTCTGTGGTTTACTTGTTCATACAGAATTGACATAAGCTGGGATGTTCCTGCGAGAGAACTATTTTGTGGTGAATTTTCCAATCCTATACACCGAGCCACAATGTGCATATTTCGTTTTGAAGAAATACGAAGATTTATCAGATTTGAAGTTAAGAGAACATGGAATGAGCGTTTGGAAACCGATAAGTTAGCTATGTTGTCCTACGTTTGGGATTTATTCAGTCAGCAATACAGAACATGCGTCATACCGGATACTAATGTAACTATTAATGAACAACTCATTGGGTTTAGATGTAGATGCAGATTCGTTCAATATACGGCAAGTCAACTGGCAAAATATGGACTTACAATATTTTGGATGTGTGAAGTCTGGTTATGCTCTGGATGGATTAGTTTATGTTGGTCGTCAGCCCGGAGAACCTCCACATAACAATGTAGGGCTTGAAGTAGTACAATCTCTTGTGCGTGGCATTCATAATTATGGTCTCAATCTGACGATAGATAACTTCTTCACTAGTGTTCCGTTAGCAATTTATCTATCAGAATAAAGGTGGCATTTCAAAAGAAATGAAAGTCTCAAAAGATCGTATAGTCTGCTCTTTATTGTTTTTATTTCGAAATAACGTATCCGTGGTAAGTTTCGCAAGTAAAAAAAACAAATGCGTAATTTTACTAAGCACCATACACCACGATGCGTCGATCAATGATGACGCTTAGAGGAAGTCTGAAATCATTACTCATTATAATAAAACAAAGAGCGGTGATGACGTTATGGATAAAATGGTGTCGACATACACGTACAAGGGGCAAAGTAAACGATGGCCCATCACATTTTCCTTCAACATCATTGACGTTGCAGCACTCAACGCTTATAATAGTCTTTACGAAGGAACATACAAACTACAACATAGGAGTAACTCATAAACGAAGATTGTTTTTGAAAAATTTAGCAAAGGAACTAGTGATACCACTTATGTAGAGAAGACCTACTAACACTAACCTAGGCAGTAGTGTCCAGGAGTGTCTGAGAAGATTTATTGATACCTCTGGTCCGCCAGAGGTAGCCTCGATTAGAAAGATCGCGATTCGTAAAGAAAAACAATACTTTTCTTTACTTGTAATACAAATAACTACTACTTCAGTAACTTGGTTTCTATTATGACTGCAAGTGATTTTATATAACGGGTCTCCGAAGCCCGGATTATGTAAATGGTTAAGTATCCTAGGGTTAAATAATTTAAATCATTACATTCAATTTGATAATATGGAAATATTGTCAAAACAAAGTTATTATTATGTCCGTGAAGCTGTTGAGATATACAAACATCCCAATAATTTTAATAGTCAAGAAGAAAATCACGTTTAAATAAGTTTTGGTGTCTTATAATTGAAATATCTGGTGCGGAACACCAAACGACCTTCCAACCTACAAAATGCAAATTAAAAGAAATGAAATAATCTTAATAGCACCTTTTTTTAGGATAATTATACTTCATTTATAATAAGTTCATTACGAAAATATGCAACGTTGTAAAAACGAAAACAATAATCTATGTCAAACAGACGTTTAAAACTTCATGACAGACCGAGGTTACTAGACATCTAGATGCTAACTAAAAAAATTAAAGAAATGAAACAGTTTTAGTTATAATTTTCTTAGGACAGCTATGTAACCTCCTTTTTATACGTTCATAACGGAAACAGGCTACATTATAAAGGTAAAAACAATAATTTATTTCAGAGTGACGCTTAAAACTTCATGTCAGATAGAGATTAATACACATAAATACATATTTACTTAAAAAAATTCCAAAGTCGCCCGCTTCTATAAGTTATCAATAATGGTTTAGCCATTTTCGTTTATATTTAATTAATTTTTAGACTTACGTTACGATTAAAAAAAAATTAAATCAAAAATATGTCTACACCTTTTCTTAGAAAATTAATCTTTATTCAGATAACGAAAAAAATTTAACTAACACTTACATTCTACCTTACGATTTTTTTCGCCGCTAAATCTCGCGTCGTATCAAAAAATTGCATAGAACGTACTTAATCGATATGTTTGAGGTATATATATCTAAGTATTTTTACATTGTTGAAATATGCAGCTGTTTTTAGAAATATTTGATAAAAACCAAAACCTGCCCCTAACAAACCTGTCTATTCCGCAGCTGGATTTCTCTCAATGCCTAATCAGCTCCAAGCAAAATGAAAACAAGCTTAAATACAACATTTTAAGTAGGTAGGTGTTATCGTGGATATTAACATACGCACACACGCACGCTCGCACTTCTCGAATTTCCCCGAAGACTTCCGGCAAACGAATAGTTGTGTACTATTCACAATTCACCGTTCTACGTTCCTCTAAAAGCACATTTGCCACATGATCAGTTTTTCCGAAAAAACAGACGACCATTTGATTCGATGTGCTTCGAGCAAGAACAATTTTTGTTGGATTTGTTTCATCTTGAAACACCCGCACACTGCTGTTTACGTTCTGACTCGTATGCATATGTCCATGATTCGTCACCTGTTAAAATCTTATATACGTCTTTTGAAGCACCGCCATTGTATTTCGTGAGCATTTGTGTGCACCCATCGTCGCGATCATCTTGTTGAGATTTCGTCAAATTATGTGGGATCCAACGAGAACAAACCTTTTTCATGGCTAAATGAGAAATATTTTATACATGCTGGTGAAACTAATGCCTAAGGTTCCCTCAATTTCACAAGTATGTCGAATGGCGATCTTGCATTATTAGTTTTTGCACATCAACGTTTTCTTGAATAACAACTGATTTTGGACGATCTTCGCGAATTTCAACAGTGAGAGGAAGGCGGCTACGATTAAAATTGTTATACCACCATTTCGCAGTGGAAAAGGATAGAGCATCATCGCCAAATGTGGATGTAAATTGATCGATGCACGCTTGGTTTGGCAATCCACGTCGAAACTCGTAATAAATCATCGCACGAAAATTTTCACAACTTAATTTCATTTCTTTGCTGACACGCAATCTTCAAATAACCGTAAACAATACAGATAACGCTATTGACAAAAAGTTTGAAGTATGTCAGCTTTTGGTATGTCTAACTTCTTCGCTGTTTTTCCTAGACTTTAAATGCTTAACCAATCATACATTGAATTATCACAGCACTATAATTTAACACACGTAGTTGAGATTAAAATTAAAATTATATCAAGCGTACTTCATTGTATTTTCACTGTTAAATAACACTTGCATTTATTAACAAATCTACTTCTTTGTCAGATTTGACCAGAATATTTTAGTTGATGTCAAGTTTCTATTTGTGAATGCTTTCATCAGTTTTAAATTGAAATTTTTGACAACTTTACGCTTATACCAAAACTTAATTAAATTTTATTGTATTCGTTCTTTAGTTATGGTATGTTTCACAGTTAGCCTTCGACCGTTAGGTGTTCCGATTTGTCATCTTTGAGGCAGTTTAACAATATTTAGTTTATTAATGATCTTGTAATTCTTTACCTAAAGTTGTATCAAATTGCTATATGAATGGCAGATTTATGTTTTCGTTTTCAATTTTTCAAATTTCACAAAATTGGTTCAACATCTTAAACAATTTTGAAAGATAGTATTACTACTGACGAAGATAACTGTAAGTTTTATAGAAACGTATAATTTGCATAATTTAATCACAAAAATACACCATACAAAAACCCAAAAAGGCAGATATTCTAAATACATATGTGTAATAATATTGAGAGTTTATTTTTTCATAATATAAACAACGAATGTTTGAAAGTGTTATGTAGTAAAAAATGAATGGGAGATGAACTTAGGTAACACTTGTGCAAGTTTATAAGGAAAAAAAGCTAGAAAACAATACCTCAAAAAATTATAAATAGCCCCACATACCCTCAACTTCTCTTATACTATAACAATTTAATCAGGTAACAGCGACGTGAACTTGCACTTAAGCCCCACCCCCACCGGAAGTTGTGGTTCGGTATCCAATGAGAGAAGTGGGCGGCCATTTTTGGAACGTTGCGTTGCGAATTCGGGAAGGGCCTTATTGGCATTGATGAGGCGGAAGGTGGCTTCTTCGGATGTCCGGGAGTTCTTCGTCGCTGATGTTTTTGTTGAAGGCTTTGACGCACCTACTTCCGGTGTTGGCATTGTTGATGCGAGGGCTGCCTTTTTAATACGGAAGCTATCTGGTGGGTTCTCGTTGACCCTGTCGCATAATGTATGTATATATATATATATATATATATATATATATATATATATATATATATATATATATATATATATTTGTGTGTGTGTGTGTGTGCGTGCGTGCGGCGTGCGTGCGTGCGTGCGTGCGTGCGTGTGCGTGCGTGCGTGCGTGCGGCGTGCGTGCGTGCGTGCGTGCGTGCGTGCGTGCGTGCTGCGTGCTGTGCGTGCGTTGCGTGCGTGCGTGCGTGTGGGTGCGTGCGAGCGTGCGAGCGTGCGTGCGTGCGTGCGTGCGTGCGTGCGTGCGTGCGTGCGTGCGCGTGTGTGTAATGTAGAAAGCTGTATATCTATACAAATCCTTATACTGACGACACGATGCGGTTGGAAATTATAATCAGAAAATCAATATTGAAAATAGGGCGAATGCATTTACAAGTAAAAATAGTGGATTTGGTAATAAATCACCGCATTTTAATTATAAAATTAAAACAGTAAATAGACTTCATAGTTGTGAAGTAAGCGGCGCGGTATGATGTAAAAAAATAATTCATGATTTCAACATTTGTGCTAAAAAATATGCATGATTCTTAAAAAATTATGACAAATATTTAAATGTGAACTTGTACGCTATCTTTAACAATAAAATTTATCTGAAAAGCAGCATCCGGCATGGCGTATATTATTATACAGTAATGTACATATATAAATAACTTCAGTAGTATAGCTAGGCTGATCCTGGCTCACTTTATCACTTACATTAGGGTACCTAAATTTGCTCCGCGTCAAGTCTTATATAAATTATTAAATCATAAGGTCATCACGTACAGATTTGCTACCTACAAGGTTTTTCAGGCTCAAACATTCGCTGCGTCCAAGGTCATTGAATCTCACGTACACGTTCGCGACATCCAAGTATGTCCTTCAAGGTCACCAATTCTTGCAAACACCCTGCTTTAAAGTTTATTTTACGCGAGTGATCCTTGAAGGTAGTGCCGAGTTAAGGCTATGTGTTAATTCCTACAAATCAACCTACAGCGGTATCATATATATATATATATATATATATATATATATATATATGGTTGTCTAGGTCATTGATGGCCACGTACACGTTCCCTGCATCAAAGTCAAAGTTTATTCTTAGAATTTGGTTGAGCCAAGGCCATGTGTTATTACGCAGGGGTATTCCGAACTTATCTGACCTTATCAGATCTTACCCGATCCTATCCCAAGAGTGACCCTGGACCACCGTGCATATACGTGATCCCCACTTCAAGCTCAAATATAAAAATAGAAAATAGAAGGTCGTCATCAAGGGTGAATATGTTACTAGGCCGCGATCCTGGACCACATTATACGAATTTCTGTGTTGAAGTTAGTCAAGGTCAAATCTAAAAATAGAAAGTAGAAGGTCATCGGCAAGAAGGAGGTAGATGTGGAAGTGGTTAAGGTATTTAAGTAGTAATGTGCAAATAAAATTGATTTAATGTGTGGATATGCTACGCAGCTGAATCGTGGACCAAAGCTGTAAATGCACGTATGGCCGTGGAACGTTTATTTCAACATTTGACGACTTTGGCATTTGATGCTGATCATGAAGCAGTATATGGTTTATCACTTATACTTGCAAAGAAATATGAAAAATGGTGTAAAATTATGTGGAAAGTATTTAAGGGGTCAATATTGTTTGACTTGTTTAATACAAAAGTTAAGTGCGACACAACTAGAAGAGTACACTGTAGATTTGAAGAAATGGGAAGTTAGGGGTACCACTGAAGATGAAGAGGGAGAAGAAGAGGAATACGAAGGGTGTTAGTAAGCTACTACTTACATTTTCTCGATTAGAAAACGATGTATAATTTAAAAAAAATAAACACTTTAATTATTGTTGTGAATATGTTGTTTTTAACATAAGTTAGAGACGTAGATTTGTAATAAGTCTTAAACAATGTCTTGGATGAGAGAGAAAGAGAGTGCTCTATGTTATTGAGTCAAGGTCAAAAATATAGCTGAGGATACAAAATTAAAGTGTACTCATTTTTCATTGAAGGTCGAATCAATTAGTCAGTCGTAGACGTGCGCACACCTCGTTAATCATATAGAGCCGATCCTGACCCATGCGAGAATTGTAGTAAGTGTGTGAGAGAGAAAGAGAGTGCGTGTGAAAGAGAGTGCGCCGGTTCTGATCCACTGCTCTATGTAGTTGAGTCAAGGTTGAAAAAATCTAAAGCTTGTGTGTATTATATTACAAGTCTTAGAAATCTAAAAAAAATTCAACTTATATACACCGCAGCGAATTGTGTGTTGAGATCAGTCAGTTTACAAACATGGAGTTAGCAGTGTTAAACCAAAGCACCTATTGGAAACCCCTTAAAAATGTGTGTGACCTCGAGTTATCGAAAAAGTATAAACTGATAAATGCGGTATAGTGATGGAACCGGATGATTTTAAATGTGTATTACCTCAACGCTTTTATGAGTATTTCAAACAAGACACTCGAATGGAGGGATTTAAAATGCTGCTAAACACGAAGGATGTGTTCGTAAGTAGTTTGGGTGCAGCCGGAAAAACAACAAATATAACATTCTGTTTTTAATTGTACCCCCCCCCCCTCCAATTGATTTAACTAGAATAATTTCCTACATACAATAGTAAAGAGAAACAAGATGAAGGTTTTTCTTCTTCTTCTCTTAACACTGACCGGTCATCATCATTTCTAGATAAGGAGGAAGTATATAAACAAGCAGCTAATGAATACGTAATCGATTGTGTTAATTATACACTATCGAACGATACTCATCATGCATAACATATTGAAATTGGATACAGTACACACCTAAACCTTGCACCAGTAATGCGTATGGGTTGTGGCAACTGCGATCAAAGTAATAATGTGGTATCAGAAATGACGGAGTGAAATGAATTCCTACGATGGCATTCATGTGTAGAATTACAATTTTGCCGTTCCATTGAAAATAAAATCGATTGATCAAGTGTAAAGGAAGAAGAAAATACTATCTATCATCAGCATTATCAATCTCTATCTAGCAATCTTGGTATTCATTACAATTGAGGATTGATTAAAGGATATCACAGAATGTTGAAAACCGTTATGATAGAAAACTATAACTGCTGCTCTTGCACTTTCATTGCTCATAATGTAGAAGAGCTATTCAATTTAAAGGATATAATAAGCTATAGATTGGAATTTCTTGAATATTACAATCTGGCATGTTTTTATGAAAAGTTCATGCAACAAGTTGTTGACTACCGTCGTTTTAGTGCACAGGAATTCTATGGTAGTGATGATGATGATGACATTTATAAAGAGATTGAAAATGTTATAAATGCTAAGTATAATATTAATTCACATGATACTGTATGCCTAATGGTGATATCGTATTATAGTCCTGATTATCTAATCCATAGCATTTACTAAATAAATATATATTAATAACTACGATTCGTTTTTGAATGATCCCAAATTGAGGTATAAACAACATCCTACCTTATCAACCCAAGGCAGGAAGCAGTAGGTGGTGGTGGTTTATTGAATACTCTATTCAATAAACTCCCGTTTGACTTGCATTTACCTGGTACAGCAGTACGGTAGTTAGACTATCTGTTCAAGGTAAACGGGTACCTGTTCGGTAAACCCCCGTTTTGATAAAATGTATAGTAAGGAGATGATTAAAGGAAAAAGAAAGAAAATGATTTATGTATTAGCTAAATTGATTCAAGTTCTTTCAAGGTCAAATAGTTCTTAGAAATCGAATCAGTTCGTGGAAACAACAAAAATGACGGGGTTGTTGAGATAGAGAGCTGTTATAATACTCTCTTGCTAAATCAGACAATACCACATGACCTTGAGACATGACAACACTGTAAGTGTGAGACAGTAACCTATCATTCTTCCAAGAACCTTTCATCAAGTGGATGCATCGGAAGCGGCTCTTATGAAATTGGCTTTTTATATTGTGGAATAGGTAAACGTCTAGGTGGTTAGTAATTAGGTTTATATTATACGTATAAGTCGGTACTACATATTACTACTGTCTTAACTAGGATATGGACGAGCCAACTTCCGCAAGAACTGGATCCGTTCCCCAAACACAGATGACCGTTCTCCCATATACAGGTATCTGTTTATCAACTACAGGTATTTGTTTCCCAGATCAATCAGCTGACTAGACGCTGGATCCTACATATGAGTGATCAAGTCAGTTTCCAGATGGGGAGGTTAGGCTCTGACCCACAAAATACCAATTTCACTCTTGAAAATAGTAAAATAAGCATTCCTATCTTATCTGATCTGATCCGATCTTATACGATCTTATCCGATATTATCCGATCTTATTCGATCTTATCCGATCTTATCGAATCTTATCCGATATAATCCGATCTTATCCGTACTCTTACGATCCTATCCGGTCTTACCCGATCATAGCAGTTTACACAAAAATTATATGTATATTTCCAATGATACAGTGGAATTAAATATTTATGCTTTAATTCATTAAAATTTGTAAAACTTGATCGGAATGAATGGAAATGGGAAAAATGGTTGAAGCTCCTACAATTAATATTGAATTATTTATAGCTATTAAGTCCCCGGGATTCAATAACGCTACACAGAGGTCCGAGGTTAATAGTTCGGAGCATGAGTAGGTATACCGCCAAGTGAAGGCTTTTCAGAGGAAATTCTCCGGGCTATGTGTTAGCTAGGCCCCCAGTACTGATAGGTTCCCTAGAAAACATTCTGGCATCGAATGTTGCTATGAACCGAGCGCCACACACGAAACGCTAGAAAGCTTGCTTTGTCGCACACCGACTATCTATTGCGCTCACACACTGACTATCTATCTCACCACGAATACACTTATCCCTTTTCACATGCTTTGACTGATTTGGGTCATATCAAAAGTTTCAATTTTATGTATGTTATTTAGTGTGAAAAACGCTCATTCAGCATTTTCTCTTATATGAAGCAATATGTGTAATTATTACTTCTTTTACGCGGGTATTGGGCATTTATTTAAAGCACTATAATTTTGATGTTGCTAAATTGTAAACCTGGGCAAAACAATTTATTTTGTATTAACGTAAAAGTAAAATTGAATATTTAATATTTATTTAAAACTACTTTTTTTTCATTTAAATGCATTATTTTTACAGGATTGCATTGTGCTAGTTATCACTGATAATAATTTTTAGGATTCGGTTTCACACTTTTGAGACTAAAACGCATTACCACATGCGATTAATCAACAAAAGTAAAGTGGTTTTTGATCTGGATTTAAGTATAAATACCCTGCTTTGTTTATCTTGACAAAAATGTTTACAAACTTCATGTCCTGCACTATTACACAGCCCCCAGTTTAGCATTCGATGCTATGCGTAAAACTACAAGTAAAGTTAGAACTATTTACAGACATTGATATGCTACTGTTTATTGAGAGGGGAATTAGAGGTGGTGTAGCTCAATGTTCAAATCGGTATGTTATAGCTAACAATAAAACAATATGTGTAATTATTATCTCTTTTATGCGGGTACTGGACATTTATTTATAGCACTCGCTTTTTGAAAGTCAACACTAACTTAGGTAAAAGCACAATTTAGACTTAATCAAAAGTTTTAATTTTCTATATGTAAATTATGTTTCGCTTTCTCTCTGTCTTAAAAGATGAAATTTAGTAAAAGTATAGGTAGTCTATTATGAATTAAACAACTACACTTAAAAATTGTCTCAATGTATTGTTTTTTCGCTAAAACTATAAATGCTTTAGTAGGATAAAAAATCGAAATGAATAAATAAGGGATTATTATTTTTCTGAATGGTCGGTTTTAATTTTCTTGAATTTAATTGCACTGATAGAGGTAGATCAATTATTCTTTTGTTTATTAAAATTTGATAAAATAACATTTCATCAGTTGAAGGGGTAGAGCATTCCTAGGGGCAATGTACAGAGCAGGCGTTTGCGTTTCGTCTGTGGCGCGGTTCATAGTAAGATCGTATAAGACCGAATAAGATTGGATAAATTCGGATAAGTTGGAATGCAGGGAAACGGATACCTGTGTTGCGAAACAGATACCAATTTTCGCGAAATGGATACCTATGTTTGAGAAATAGCGACGTATTTTTGGGAAACAGACCCTGTTTTCTTTGCTGTTTAATATTTTCATCAACAACACTCATTATTTGTACTATAACTATCAAAATTAAACGTTTTTATTCAGTATTGTTATTATACATACGTATATAAAATATGTTACTTATTTTTGAAAGCGTTTCTCCATTTAACTTTTAGCAGAATATTTTTCTTCTACATTAACGTTATCACTAAATTTCGTACGTAACACTGCTGTATTATTCTCCTGTAATCAATTCGAAATCTACTTTAACTCGTCCAGCCTCAATTCTCCAATTAATAATTTACTTTGCAACTTTATTTGTACTTCACACACAAGTACACATCTACACCAAACAAACATGCTTTATAATTTTGCAGTGCTAACTCGAAGCTGATTCATTTTCATATTCACTTCATACAACTGAACATCTACTTTAATTTGTTTCTTTTCTTTAGTAGTTCATCAAGCCTCTTTTTCTCTCCTCTACACTTAATACATTTGCTTTAATTTCTCTTCGCATTAATTTCGTCATTCCCGCAAAACTGAATCACCTCCGACCAAGCAAGCCTTTTATTATAAACCGGCATACTTGAAACCACTAACCTTGAAAAGATTAGAAGTGTAATGTATTACACAAGCTAACTCGGATATTATCAAATAAGGTCGGATAAGATTGGATAAGGTCGGAGAAGAACGGGTATGGTCGAATAAGATCGGATAAGTTTGGGTAAGATCGTGTAGGATCGGATAAGATGGGATGAAATAGAATAAGATCGGATAAGACCGGATAAGGTTCGGATAATATCAGATAAGATCGGGATAAGATCGCATAGGATTGGGTAAGATCCGTTAAGATCGGAGAAATCGATTAAGATCGGATAAATCGGATAAGACCGGATAATATCAGGTAAGATCGTATAATATCGGATAAGATAGGATGAGATCGGGTAAGATTGGATAAGATCGGATAAGGTCGGATAAGATCGGATAAGAGCGGATAAGATCGGATAAGATCGCATAAGATCGGATAAGGTCGGATAAGAACGGATATGATCGAATAATTTCGGCTAAGATTGGGTAAGATCGGGTAGGACCGGATAAGATCGGATGAAATAGGATAAGATCGGATAAGGATCGGATAAGGTCGGATAATATCGGATAAGATCTGGATAAGATCGGATAGGATTGGGTAAGATCGGTTTTAAAATCGGAGAGATCGGAGAAATCGGATAAGATCAGATACTATCAGGTAAGATCATGTAATATCGGGATAACATCTGATTAGATCGGGTAAGATTGGATAAGATCTGGTAAGATGGGATAAGATCGGATAAGATCGGATAAGATCGGATAAGATCGGATAAGATCGGATAAGATCGGATAAGATCGGATAATATCGGATAAGATCGGATAAGATCGGATAAGATCGGATAAGATCGGATAATATCGGATAATATCGGATAAGATCGGATAAGATCGGATAAGATCGGATAAGATCGGATAAGATCGGATAAGGTCGGATAAGATCGCATAAGATCGGATAAGAATGGAAAAGATCGATTAGATAGGATAAGATCGGATAAGATCGGATAAGATCGGATAAGATCGGATAATATCGGATAAGATCGGATAAGATCGGATATGATCGGATAATATCGTAAAAATGGGATAAGATAGGATAAGCTAGGAATGCTTATTTTACTATTTCCAAGAGTGAAATTCGTATTCTGTAGGTCAGAACCGAACCTCTCCATCTGGAAGCTGGCTTGATCGCCTACATGTAGGATCCTGTGTCCGGTCGGCTAAATGTTCTGGGAAGCGGATAACTGTATTTGAGAAACAGATACCTGTATATGGGGGAACGGTTATCTGTATTTGGGGAACGGGTCCAGTTCTTAGGGAAACTACCTCGTCCAGATCCTGGTTAGGACGGTAGTATTATGTAGTACCTACCTATACGTATAATATAAACCTCTTGACTAACCACCTAGACGTTTACCTATTCGAGAATGTAAAAAGCCAATTTCATTTGAGCCGCTCCCGATGCATCCGCTTGATGAAAGATTCTTGGAAGAATGATAGGTTTCTGTCTCACACTCACAGTGATGTCATGCCTCAAGGTCATGTGGTGTTGCCTGGTTTAGCAAGAGAGTATTACAACAGCTCTCTCTCTCAACAACCCCGTCATTTTTGCTGTTTCCACGAACTGATTCGATTTCTAAGAATTATTTGACCTTGAAGTGCTTGATTCAATTTAGCTAATATATGAATCATTTACTTTTTTTCTTTAATATAATCTCCTTACTATACATTGTAGCAAAACGGGTGTTTACCGAACAGGTGCCCGTTTACCTTGAACAGATAGTCTAACTTTGTACCAAGTAAATTCAATGTAAACGGGAGTTTATTGATTAGAGTATTCACTAAACCACAACCACCATCACGTGGTGTTGCCTGGTTTAGCAAGAGAGTATTATAACAGCTCTCTCTCTCAACAACCCCGTCATTTTTGCTGTTTCCACGAACTGATTCGATTTCTAAGAATTATTTGACCTTGAAGTGCTTGATTCAATTTAGCTAATATATAAATCATTTACTTTTTTTTTCTTCAATATAATCTCCTTACTATACATTGTAGCAAAACGGGTGTTTACCGAACAGGTGCCCGTTTACCTTGAACAGATAGTCTAACTTTGTACCAAGTAAATTCAATGTAAACGGGAGTTTATTGATTAGAGTATTCACTAAACCACAACCACCATTCTACTTAGGTGGATAGTGCGGGGTGTTTTTTATACCTAAATTTGAGCATACAAAAACAAATCGTAGTTATTATATATATATATATATATATATATATATATATATATATATATATATATATATATATATATATATATATATATTTGGTAAATGCTACACATTAGATAAGCAGGACGATAATACAATATCTCCATTAAGCATACAGTGTTATGTGAATTAATATTATACTTAGCATTTATAACATCTTCAATGTCTTTATAAATATCATCATCAGCACTACCATAGAATTCCTGAGCACAAAAACGACTGTAGTCAACAATTTCTTGTATGAACTTTACATGAAAACATGCCAGATTGTAAGATTCAAGAAATTGCAATCTATAGCTTATTACAGCCTTTAAGTTGAATAGTTCTTCTATACTATAATCATCGAATGTGCAAGAGCAACAGTTGTAGTTTTCTATCAGAACATTCTGTCATATCCTTTAATCAATTCTCAATTGTAATAGATACTAAGATTGCTAGTATAATTGCTTGTATAATGCTGATCACATAGTATACCTTCTTCTTTGTTTATACTTGATCAATCGATTTTGTTTTCAATTTCTTGGGATCGGAAAAATTGTAATTCTGCATATGGATGCCATCGCAATTCATTCCACTCCTTCATTCCTAATACCGCATTATTACGATGTTCGCAATTGCCACAACCCATACGCATTATTGGTGCAAGGTGGAGGTGTGTACCGTATCTAATTTCAATACGTTTTGCACGATGAGTATCGTTCGATAGTTTACAATAAACACAATCGATAAAGTATTCATTAGCTGGTTGTTTATATACTTCATCGTTATCTAGAAATGATGATGACCGGTCAGTGATAGGAGAAGAAGAAGAATAACCTTAACCTTATACCTCTTTACTACTACTATCATCACCATTTTGACAACACCAACTGCACAAATCTATATTGTAATTAATCTTTTACGTTATTCGTTCATTTAGTTGTAAATAAAAAAAAGTTTTTGATAATTAATGAATTATAAGTTGTGGTAGGCAACTTAATTTACACTTTGGTGTAACTTAAGTTGCATATTTTCTTAAAGGTTTATACTTCCATATCGTGGAATTAAACTTTTGCACATATTTCTCGCACAACGCGACATCACCTGATAGAATAAGCGTCTTTTTGAGCATTTCTTGATGTATTTTGTTTCGAACAGGCAGACATCTTTGGTTTCCACCTAAATTTTGTAAAAAGTGCCATTGATTTAATGGCACTTTTACCACTTTTACCACTTTGATTTACACTTTTACTTACTTTTATTGGTACTTTTAAGTACACTTGTACTTATACGTTGCTATTTTTGGATGATTTCATTTTATGATTGCATTTTGCATTTAATGCAGATCTAAATTTAGATCACACCTTTTATTTGAACCTTCAAGAGTGCAATAAATACTGGATTGTTCAAATTTCAATGAAGATAAAATTGAGAGAAGTAATTTCAACGTTGGTATACTTTACCACTTAAAACATTGAAATTACGATATATTGCGCAACGTTGATACGACGGTTACATGATCTTTGGGTAAGATTACCGCATTCCTTTTGATACCAGAGGTTATCAAAAAGTTGTACATAAAATTTTGTAACAGGTATTTATAACCCCAATGATTTCTTAGTATAAGGCTATTTTTAAGATTTATTTTATGTAACACCAAATTTAAGTGCTTAATAAACATAATTTGTATATCTTTTATTTTGACATTTTGGTGAATTTTTTATTTTATCGTCGGTTTGGCTATTCCGAGCATTATAAAAAAAATAACTTGGCGTCCGAGATAATTTTTATTATTGTTGCATTGAAGTTACTATATTGATGTTAAGTGAAAATAACCAAGCAGAAATTTGTGGTAATTAAGCAAATCAATAAGCGTGAACCGGCCTGCTTTATCCTACCTATTGAGCCAACGGCATTATCTTTTAATGAATGGTATGTATCTCTGGTTATTTTAACAATTTGTATAGAGAACACTTTAAAACATTTATTTTCACTATTTTTTTTTAAATTTTACACCTATATTATTTAAACCTTATTTACACCTGGCACCAAATATATCACATTATACCTGACGCTTTTAAAGCTCATTATAGTATATAAAGGTGAACTTCTGAGTTTTGATCGTTCCAGAAATGATTTTATTGCCGCTTGCATAACTTTACTTGCTCGCAATTGCATTACAATTAAACACAATGTAGGAAATAATTCTAGTTAAATCAATGGGGGGGGGGGGGCATTATTAAAAACAGAATGTTATGTTTGTTGTTTTTCCGGCTGCACCCGAACTACTTAGGAACACATCATTCGTGTTTGGCAGCATTTTAAACTCATCCATTCGAGTTTCTTGTTTGAAATACTCATAAAAACGTTGAGGTAATACACATTTAAAATCATCCGTTTCCATCACTATACGTTCACCCTACTTAGTATTAAGTACTGCCACATTTATCACTTTATACTTTTTCGATAGCTCGAGGTCACACACATTTTTAAGGGGTTTGCAATAGGTGCTTTGGTTTAACACTTCTAACTCCATGTTTGTTAACTGACTGATCTCAACACAGTTCGCTGCGGTTGTTGTGTGCAAATGTGTTAAATGCACACCTCAGCTGTCCTACTTTAGAATTAATAAATATGAACTAATGTATGTATACACGACACTCAGTTAGTTATTATTAAATAGACAGGGTCATACCTTAACAGAAAAAATCAGTAGTATGTTAAATTTAATACCTCCATTCTTAACCCTTATTAACACCCTTCAACATGGCGACCGTGACAGTGTATGTAAAATAAATATGATTGTGAGTACCGGAATAGTGAGTGAATCACGAAAAACTTATTACCACTAAATCTAAAACCAAATATAAACAAATGGGTAAGACTCAAAGTCATCATGCCGATCAAGAGCTTACTGAAAACGGTGCGGTAAATGCAAATTTTATTACGCAGACATCTAATATACAGTTAGTTGGTGATGTAAAAATTATGTTCTACATAATATTCGTAATTGTGGTAGTAAGCTTTATTTTAAAAATCGTAAAAACTTATAATAGTCACATCAAGCGTAGAACGCTTAGACGTGCAGCATCTTCAGCAAATGTAGTTTAATTAACAAACATATGAACAATCGACAAATCGCTGGCGTCGCGACGTGATAAATTACTGAGTGAGCGCAATGTGCAGACAATTCAAGATCACAAATCATACCAGGGAAGTCGAAATAACCAAAAGGATCAATTTCGACATATGGAAGATATCACCAAAGTCCAGTCGAAGCAATCAACAACGGCACAACGTAGAATTGCTGATAACAGTAGGTAATTGACTTAATACACAAATTCGTAAATATGCAGTATTGCGTATTCATTGTGAAATGGGAACATTTATTTAATATTTATCAGAAAAAAAAAATTCATATTCACTTTGTCAAATTGCAATTCTAATTTTGATAGCTTGAAAAAAAAAATTTCATATTCACTTTGTCAATTGCAATTCTAATTTTGATAGTGTGAAAGAAAAAAAAAAATTTTTGTTAAATTAATACTAAATGATGTCAAAGGTCGATGTAATTTTTAATTTTCACAATTAGCGTTATCAATGCTGTGGGAAGTCTTAGAGGCAAATTTAAAACGTTTGCAAGATGAGCATTATGTACAAACTAAGAGAGTAATCAAGAGGTTAGTTCCAAAAACTGAAGAAGTTAGACTTGAAATATTAAATGAAATTATCAATATATACAATGAATATGTTACACTTGCAACTACTTCTTGGAGCCAATGCAGTTTGGAACATCAAGGCATAATAAATATTATATTTCACAAAATTCGTGAGCGTACAATCAATGCGTTTTCGAAACTCGATTTGGATTTCGAAATTCGTCCTAAATTAAAGAAATTAGATATTAATTTGGTAATACAAGAATTTCAAAAATCGTTTTCACAAACACAAACTGTGACTTCGTTATCAGATTTTATTAATCTAGCTGATAAAATTCTTCCGAAATCGTTTGAAGGTAATTCGTCGGCATTAGACTCGTTTATTGTTTCATTATTACTACTTAGCAAAAATTGCACGGGCAACGAGGATAATGCTTTAACCTTAGTAAAAACGCGATTAACGGGAAAAGCAAGATCTGCAACTACTGATAAGGTTACCGATCTGAAAACACTTATTACTGAATTAAAGTTCAAATGCATGGGTGATAAATCCGACGTTATCGAAGCACGACTATTAAATCTTAGACAACAAGGCAGAGATACGTCACTATTTACGCAACAGATTGATCAATTAGCAGAAAGTCTTCAACAAGCATACATCTCGGAAGGAGTTCGTCAAGACACAGCGCAATCTTTTGCGAAAAATAAAGTAATTAAAACTTTGATTTCAAATTCTAAATCTGAAAGAGCAAAAGTAGTTACAGAAGCAGGTACGTTTGAAACAGTTCAGGATGCTCTAACCAAATATCTTAGTGTTGATTCAGATAACAGTAATGCGACAATTATGTTTAGCAACTCAATGAGAGGAAACCCCAAAAGACGAGGCAATTTTAATCGCTTCTACCATAACTATCATCGTGGAAATTTTACATTATCCTAAGCCGTTAAATGCGGATGATGTTAGAAGATTCGTTGCGTTTTGCAACTACTATCGTAGGTTTATTCCTAATTTCGGACTTTTAACATACCCATTAAATTACCTTTGCAGAAAAAAACAATACATTCAACTGGACAGACGAATGTGAAAATTGTTTTCAAAATATAAACTGGCGCTAATTCAACCACCAATACTGCAATATCCAGATTTCAACAAAGAATTCATTATTACTACGGACGCTGCTAATTATGCCTGCGACGCAATTCTCAGTCAACTACATAACAATCAGGATCTTCCGATTGCATATGCATCTCGTGCTTTCACTAAAGGTGAAATTAATAAGTCAACAATTGAGAAAGAACTCGCAGCAGTTCATTGGGCGATTTCATATTTCCGACCATATGTTTACGGTAACAAATTTACAGTCAGATCTGATGATCGACCCCTTGTTTATCTTTTTTCCATGAAAAACCCCAATTCCAAACTTACCAGAATGAGATTAGATTTAGAAGAATATAATTTTCAAATAGAATACATTAAGGGCAAAGATAATGTAGGAAGTGACGCACTTTCGAGAATTGACATTGAACAATTGAAAGAGACTCAAGCACATGTACACTCCGTTCAGACAAGATCAATAACTGCTAAACAGAATGACTGTATAGACAAAAAGGAACTCAAAGAAACCGAAGATGAACCAAAAAGAGACGAAATGACTACATATAAAATCGACGGAACACTAGAGAATTTTGAAGCTTATAAAATTCCTAAGTTGAATTTTAAAGTTATAAAAAGTGCACTAAATAATACTAATATAAACATTAAGGGATCCCAAATTAAAGTTATTATTAAGTATAATTCTCATAATTACTTAGGAAAGCCCGCACTAGAGCAGGTAATTTCCAAGCTTGAAACATTAGTTGGTAACCATGGAATTGATAAAGTAAAGCTCGAGCTTAACAGTGATATTTTCAATTTCGTTAATTTATATGAATTTAAAAGAATTAGTAATTCAATGCTCAAGAACTTGACCATACTTTTGACAAAACCAAATTAAGTTGTAAAAACTGACGAAGAAAAACAAAATCTAATTATCAAATTTCATACAGATCTTCTACTAGGTGGACACTGTGGTAAAACAAGACGTTTAGCTAAACTTCGTTCCTGTTTTTACTGGAAGAAAATGCGTCAAGATGCCGCAAAATTCGTTAAAACTTGTCATAAATGTCAAGTGAATAAACCAGGAAGAAAAATAATTGAACCAGTTTGTATTACAGAAACACCCGTGAATGCCTTTGATTCAGTAATCATTGACACAATCGGGCCATTTGTAAAAACAAACTCTGGAAATTCTTACGCGATTACACTTCAGTGTGATTTAACAAAATATCTCATCACTGTTGCTATTTCCTAATAAAGAAGCTAAAACCGTGGCACGTGCAATTTTCGAAAATTTCATTTTAATTTACGGTCCTATGAGAGAGTTACGTACCGACATGGGTACCGAATACTTAAATGAAACTTGAACTGAATTGACAAATTTATTAAATATTTCACAAAAAACCTTCTACTGCTTATAGGCCACAAACAGTTGGAACAGTGGAAAGAAATCACAGAGTCTTGAATGAGTACCTAAGGATGTATATTAATGATTCGCGATCTGACTGGGATGAGTGGTTGCTTTATTATACTTATTGCTACAATACAACCCCATCCACAGTACATCATTATACCCCTTTCGAACTTGTTTTTGCAAAGATTCCAAATCTAACGAGCGATTTCTCCTCCAATAAGGCTATTTCACCAATCTATAATATAGAAAATTATGCCAAAGAAGTGAAATTTAGATTACAAACCGTATTTGTTAGATCCAGAAAGTATTTGCAACACGCAAAACATAAAACGAAGGAAAACTTTGATACGAAAATCAATCCTTATGTCAATATAAATATAGGAGATTTGGTATTGCTATCTAATGAAGCAAGACAGAAATTGGACCCGATGTATAAAGGGCCATATACAGTAACTAGTTTTGAAGATGTAAACTGTACTTTAAGGGACCAAAATTCAAAATATTTAGTAGTCCATAAAAATAGGCTAAGAAAATATTACTAAGCGATTCAATATAGTTACTTACAGGTATTTCTACTTATTACCTTTTTAATTAAAATAACATTATTATTATTAATTATTAGATATATTTAAATTGGATCCAATTAGATTAATATAAATTTAAACTCAAGTTAAAAATGAATAATAATTATTTTGCTTGACTGTGCGATAATTTTTTTTAAAGTAGGTAATAATACTGTTAGATACGAATACCTATACTACTTAAGCGCATATTAAGCATTTATTATTACATGTTTATTAATAGTTTTCATGAATATTATAAAGAATTATATATATATATATATATATATATATATATATATATATATATATATATATATATATATATATATATATATATATATATATATATATATATATATATATATATATATATATATATATATATATATATAATCATTTATAATTATTCCAGTACATAATTT